>JADLZN010002240.1:0-159735 GCA_018155175.1 Sinocyclocheilus anophthalmus | reverse complement strand
GAAATTAAACACACTGTTGTTACTGCATGCTTTTCATATGAAAATTAAAAAAAAATTTTATAGAGCTTGTGCAAGATAAATATGATTTCCTAAATTCTCATTTAGTTTCCCAAACCCATCAGATGTGGTGAACTAAAAATTAGATAGCTTATTAATTTTAGCCAATATATCCGAGGTAAATTGTTTACCAAGTAATGAATAAATAAATTAAAGGAAAAAATTGAGTGATTGAATATGCAAATGAATAAATGAGAGAATGAATACAGAAGGAAATGACCACAGTCATCTTCATATTTGCAATATGAATCTCAGGCTCCATAAATAGTAATGGAGTGTGGTAATATATACTGCAGCCCAACTGGAGAGAGCAATTAAGAGGCTGCTCAGATTTAGTAGAAATGAAGCTACTCGCAGAAGCCAAGGAGGTAACTGTGAGACAGCCTTGATTGTTTTGTAAGAAGATGCTTTCCGCAGAGATTCAGTAAACATCCTCTCTGAGATGCAGAGAAACCAAAAGAGAGGAACTGAAAACCTGGATTTTTCCATAATTGCCTTTCAAATTTTGCTATTATATATTATATTATATATATAAAAAGAGATGTATAGAGAGCCTACCTGACAGAGGTTTTTCTTCGGTTCTGATCTGAGCCAGTCGAGAAACAAACCAAATAGAATACAAAATTACTTATTTATATTATATTATTATATACATAGATATGCGATAGATAGCCTACTGCCACCAGGGTTTTTGTTTTTTTGGTTTCCGTATCTGGGCTCAGTCGAGAAAGATCTGCCTCGTAGTTCCTCTCTCTTGTCTTCATTCTCAGACTGAACAAGTGCTGTGAAGACTGTAATATTTATTCTCTGTCAATCTGATGGGAGGAGAGACTTTGGTTAGTTGTCAGATGGGCGGGTGAGAGAGATCATGTGTTTAGTGAGAAACAAATGACGGCAGCTTCCTTTGAGGTTCAGTGCATCTGAACTCTTATATAACATTAACAAAATATTATAATAATAGTATACAACACATACAATTGATTCTGTAGCTACATTATGGCTTTTATGATGTAAAGTTTTCTAATGGGTCTCCCACACATTCCTGCTGTCATTCACTGTTTCCATCACCTTGTTTTTATCACTGCGAAGTATCACGATAAACAACTGGGAACGTGGTGGTTTTTGACTTGTGCAAAAAGGGTTCATGCGAATAATGGGAGATGGAAACACACTGAAAAGTCATGTGACTTTGCCCGACAATGCTCTCTGCTAGCTCTGCGGCACAAGCATTTATTCTAGGCCTATATGAAAAGGTTTATATTCCGTGGCTTCTCCTACTTTCTTATTTATATTTCCATGCAGGTTACAGGAATGAGATCTTGTTTCTTGACACATTGGGTGCTAATGGTGCGATTCACAAATGTTTTAGTGATATTGCAGTTTGTACAACATAATTAAAAAATAATAATAATAATAAATAAATATATAATATATATAACAAAAAAATAAAAATAAAGAGAACTTAAAAAAAGGGACATACGTGCGGCATTTTCATGCACGGCTTTCAAATGGTTTTCGGAAATGAAAACAAACAGTTTACAACAGGAAATTAGCTGCATTTATTTATTTAAGGGAGCTCAAGTCCATGATCTGTCTGAGATACTCTGTCTTTCCATTTATTCTGACAAAACGGTCAATTGCCTGTGAAAAGTAAATCTCAATCTGATGAGAGGAGAGACTCGGAAGGATTGTTATCCGACCAGATGACTGTCATGTCTTTGGTTTTGTTTATCGTCAAAGAAAGAACATGAATAGAATGCAGAGATTCCAGTAACATCCTCATTCATACAGAGGAAAACTAAAGTCCCAAACATAAGCCTTATCGTGGATTTGCCTTTTAAACCCTTACTTTTAAGCAAACAGGTGGCTGCGTGTTGCTTGTTTGTTTTCATTCAGGTGAATTCTTCTGAACTTTTGTTCATTATGATGTTATATGATAACATGTTAATATTTGCCTTCAGTGTGGTATAATATTAGTCAAAGAATTGTCTTGAATGCAAAAGCAGAGCCTTTTGTATTTTATATTACAGTGTTGTAATTGTGTTTTTTATGTAATTATAGACGGATAGATTGACAGTTTATGCTTATATAATTTATATATTTGGTGTGCTTATGTGTGTTGTGTGTGTGTGTGTGTGTGTCTGTGTGTCTGTGATGGTTTTGTGTAAGTGTGTAAGTGTGTGTTTGGTGGTGTGCCTTCTTCACAATCACCAGGATGTTTGTCATATACACTGCCACAGGTAAAAGGAGCCCAGCCCTGTGTTTCAATTATGTTCTCATAACAAGATATGATTGGAGCCCTTAAAGTGTTCCATTGCACTGCCTCAAGAACTTACCTTCAGCTTTTGCTTTTGTTTTTACAGAGTTTACAAGATTCTTGCAAGCTTGGTTTGTTTTCTGACCATTGCAACTCAATATATAATTAATAAATAATCCAAAAGAAAGGTTAAGGTCAATGTTTATGTGGCCAAACCACAGCAAAACATCATACTCTGTAGATGAGATACTGCAGTTTACTCTGCTGCCTCCAAGAGGCTGTAAGTGATAGTTTCCCCCCATCGATATTGGGTAAATAACCTACTTACTAGAGATACTGTTCAAAATAAACTAATAAAATAATAAATCTACAAGTCTACAATGATTTATTTATTTATTTTAACCACAAACCATGAGAGAAAGTACACCGAATGGGATTTATTTGACTAAGAAAACATTTAGTTTCAGTAAAACATATATCGTTAGAAAGAGCCAAACAATTCTGAGTCTTCACAATTTTTTAAGTCTTGAACATATACAAAGAGATCTCTTCACATCATCTGCAATACTCAGAAATAGATTTTAAGCATTTTCAAAAATGACAGTTCTTGCAAATACAACATTATTTTCAATATGAATATGTTTATTGATATTTGCTCCACTACACACTGTGTAAATGTACAGCGGTGTTAACGCAGCAATATAATGATCTGCTCAGTCCGTTGAACTAGGCAAAAGGTTCATTTCGCATTCTGTTATATGCCAAAACAAGCAGCCCACCATTTATTTTATCTCTATCTGTACACATAAGAGCATAACAACCACAAAACAGTGTCTCCTGCACCAGAAAGAGTCAATGAATGCTGAACTAATTCAGCTCAAAGTAAAGTCAAGTCAAGTCACCTTTATTTATATAGCGCCCAGCGCTGTAACAATACAGATTTTGTCAAAGCAACTGAACAGCATTAATGAGGAAAATAGTGTGTCAATAATGCAAAATGATAATAGTAAACAATCAATTTTCAGTTCAATTTTCATTGAATTCAGTGATGTCAACATCCAGCTCAGTTTAAATAATATCTTTGCAATCAAGTCAACGATAACGCTGGAAATGAAGTGTCCCCAACTAAGCAAGCCAGAGGCGACACTACGAGTAAAAGTTACTAGTAAAGTAACTTTTTAACCTAAGGCAAGTATATTCATGGTATGAGATGGTAATTAATTATAATGGTAATGGACTGTTGGGAATTTTATTACACACAATCTTGCTTTCATTGAGTCTCCAGCTCATATCAGTGATGTCTTGAAGTTTAAGATCACATGGACAAACGTGACAAGAAAATCCACCAATAACATTATTTAACACAAAACATTCATCCAAGAAATATCTTGCATGCAAAATTGTATTGTAAGTATTATTGCATTGTTGTATTGTGTTTTTACACAAAGCCTGTTCTCAGAGGGATCAGACTGGTTGTAAAATACATAGACATGTTTTATTTTGTTTGCAGTGGAATGTAAGCTGATGCCATTGTTTGATGTTTCACATTCACCAAGGAGTTACTGTGGTGATACTCGACACCAGGATGCTGGAGATAAACACTGACACAAGTCAAAAGAGCACAAACACATTTATCTATACATTTTTGCTGCTGTGATATGACAGGGGTATCCAGGAGCCGTAAAGAGCCTTAAAGGGCTAGTTCACCCAAAAGTGAAAATTCTCATTAATTACTCACCCTAATGTTGTTCCAAACCCGTAAGCAAAGTTCCCTCTAAGCTGGCATCTAAGCTGCGCGCGCTTCATAAGAAGAAATAATGTGCCGCGGTGCGCACACGCATAAATGAGTTGGGAAAGCCATTTGCGAAAGCGAATTAATTGCAATGCTCAGGTAAACAGCTATAGAGAACCGGTGAATGCGGTTTACAGAATTCACCTTCACGTTTTTTTTTATATTTAACTTACAGATTTCAGTTTAAATGATTCCGTTTGTTTTGATATTATATTATGTTAGGCCTATATTATAAACCTAATAAATAATTGACCTTGTTTTTTTAATGGAGTCTCTTATGCTCATCAGGGATGTATTTATTTGATCGAAAATACGGGGGGAAAAAACAGTAATATTGTGAAACATTCTTGCAATTTCTAATATTGGTTTCCTATTTTAATATACTTTAAAATATAATTTATTCCCGTGAAGCAAAGCTGAATTTTCGCATCAGTCCTCAGTGTCATGATCCTTCAGAAATCATCCTAATATGCTGATTTATAATCAGTGTTGAAACTGTTGTGCTGCTTTTTTTTTTTTTTCTTGTAACCTGGGTGATACTTTTTTCTTGATTCTTTGATTAATAAAAAGTTAAAAAGAACAATCAAAAAAAAACAGCATTTATTCAAAATAGAAATATTTTGTAACAATGCAAAAGTCTTTACATTCACTTTTTATTTTAATGCATCCTTGCTGAATAAACATTAATTTCTTCAAAAAATAAAAACATTTACTGACCCAAACTTTTGAATCGTAGGATATTGTAAGAACAAAAGTTTATTTTAGATTAATTGCTGTTCTTTTGAACTTTTTATTTAGCAAAGAATCCTGAAAAAAATATCACAGGTCCCAAAAAATATTAAGCAGCACCACTGTGCCACATATTAGAAAGGTTTTCTGAAGGCTCATGTTACCCTGAAGACTAGAGTAATGGCTGCTTAAAATTCAGCTTTGCATCACAAGAATAAATTACATTATAAAGTCTATTAATAGAACATTTTATTTTAAATTGCCATAATATTTCACAATATTATTTTGTGAAATAACATTCAGTATTTTTATCAAATAGATAAAGCCTTGATTAGCATAAGAAACTTCTTTAATAAACATTATTGATCCCAAACTTTTGAATGGCAGTGTATTATACTGTAAAAAAAAAAAAAAAAAAAGTTTTCCTCAAGGTAACCTAAATGTACATCATTTAGTCCACGGTCAAATTAAATACATAGCACATTAAAGTTTAAAAGGGGCACACTTTTTGTGTGTGCACGCTGTATCAGGTTCTGGTATACCAGAATGTTTTTTTGTCAGGTGGCCGAAATGTCCCGCCCAAATTAGAAGTTTTGCTTTGGCAAGAAAAAAATTAGAGGGAGCATTTGCCGTAAGCTTTGTTCGTCTTCGGGAACACAATTTAAGATATTTTTGATGAAATTTGAGGGCTCTCTGACCCTCCCATAGACAACAAGGTAACTACCACGTTCAAGGTCCAAAAAGTACCAAGATGATCGACAAAGTAGTTCATGTGACATCAGTGGTTCAACCGTAACTTTACGAAGCTACGTGAATATTTTTTGTGTGCAAAAGAAAAAAAAAAAAAAAACGACTTTATTCCACATTTTCGTCTCTTGTGGACGCACGTTCACGACAGTACCATGACGCAAGCATGTGGCATCACCGGTGCCTGGCGGCGCACACTCTGGATAAAGTCGTTTATTCCAATTTATTGTTTCTCGTGTAAAAATGTATTTTCGTAGCTTCATAACTTTACAGTTGGACCACTGATGTCACACGACTACATTTTCGTCATCTTGGTACTTTTCTGGACCTTGAACGTGTAAGTTACCTTGCTGTCTATAGGAAGGTCAGAGAGCCCTCAGGTTTAATCAAAAATATCTTAAATTGTTTCCCGAAGATGAACGAAGGTCTTACAGGCTTCGAACAACACGAGGGTGAGTGATTAATGACAGAATCTTCATTTTTGGGCGAACTAACCCTTTAAGCTAGTTAGATTCTGGTAATTTTTTTTATCTCACCAAGTTACAGTTTAACTATATTTCTAGTCTAACGACAACCAAATACTGTTATTAAACCCTTTCAATTATAAATTATGTGCTGACTTGTTTGAATTCGGTATTACTACTATCTACTTATGGTAATAGTCCACCCCATAGCAAACTCTCATATGTTTTGCTATATTTTTTTCTAACTACATTTCTTCCATCATTATAATTAAGTAGCAGCGATTGAATAACAGAATGTAGAGATTCCACCATCACTCGAAAAAGCTTTGTTTAGGAAGCGAATCGGGAGCCCACGGCAACCTGGCAAGGTCAGGGGTGGTGATCATTCTGCAATCCTCCACCTGAACCACTGCAGTGAAAACAACCTTACCACACATTTGCACAGCATGCTTTAGTTTGTTTGCAACTAATATGAAAACTCAAGTTTACATGTTATCCCTTCTATGTCTATTCAGTAATCATAGGATTCAATTATTAAGCAAGTCAAAGTTCTCATGAAATATGAGGAGGAAGAAAGATCCTTCTGAAGATGAAAACCACAAACTAGTGCAATGTCTTGCAAAAGACATGAAACAACTGTTATTTCACAAAACTAAATAGAGATAATCAACTTGTGAGTGATTCAGAACAGAGAAGAACTCAGTCAGACAAATTAATGGTGTTCAAAGAACAACTACATAAAAGCCACTGTTGAGCAGCAAACAGTTATTTGAAGCTGCAGGTGTCTGGAGTCTCAAGAGCCTCCTGATGTAAGAGCCACCAGAAGCTGACAGTTGTGCATAAAACTGTATTTCAGACCCCTCAACCAAATGAGAGCAACAATAAATGTTTTCAGTGGACTCAGAAATACAGATTTTCAAAGAGTCTTTTTCCATGATGAATGCTGTGCAACACTAAGTAGTCCAGATGGATGGAGTTCTTGATGGTTGGTGAATGGCCACCTGTTCCAGCAAGACCGTGATGTCAGTAAAGAGGTGGCAGGTAATGATTTGGGCTGGAATATTGGACACGAAGTATACACAATGGAATTGTTTAGTTGAGACATTTATAAGAAAAGTTAGTTTGCATAAAAATATCTTCAGACACATGAAATCTCGTCAAAATATTAATTTCTCTCCTATGTCCCCCTTCACCACCTCTCCAACAGCTGATAATTTTGTTACATTCTTCACAGACAAAACTAAAACCATCAGCAGTCAGTTCTCAGCTCCACACACACAGGACCTCAAACCAACCACACCCACTGCTAAAACTCCTCTCTCCTCCTTCTGTCCCCTCACTGAGACCGAAGTATCTAAACTTCTTCTCTCCAGCCATCCTACAACATGCTCTCTAGATCCAATCCCCTCACACCTTCTCCAAGCCATCTCTCCCACACTTTTACCAGCACTCACACACATCAACACATCTCTTCTCACAGACATTTTCCCCACCGCATTCAAGCAGGCTCAGGTAACCACACTGCTTAAAAAACCCCACATTAAACACTTCACTTATAGATAGCTACAGACTGGTTCCTCTCCTTCCATTCATAGCGAAAACACTCAAACGAGTTGTTTTCAGCCAGTTATCATTATATCCTTCACAGAATAACCAACTAGACATTAACCAGTCAGGTTTCAGAAGTGGCCATTCAACTGAGACTGCTTTGCTGTCGGTCAGTATAAACCTGCAGATTGCGAAAGCTGATTCCAAATCATCAGTTCTCATTATGCTGGATCTATCTTCCGTTTTTTGAGACTGTGAATCATCAGATCCTCCTGTCCACCCTCTCATCACTGGGCATCACAGGATTCCAATTGCTGGTTTTAATCCTATCTCACTGGTAGGGCCTTTAGGTTTGGCTGGGGAGAGGTGGTATCTAAAGCACAACAACTGGTCACTGGAGTTCCTCAGGGATCTGTTCTTGGACCCCTGCTTTTCTCCATATACACTACATCACTGGGACATAGTTTCTCCTACCATTGCTATGCTGATGACACACAGCTCTATCTTTCATTTCAACCAGATGATCCAATGGTAGCTGCATGGATCTCAGGCTGCCTGGCGGACATCACGACATGGATGAAAAAACATCACCTACTGCTCAACCTGGCAAAGACTGAGCTTCTCGTCTTCCTTGTCACTCCAACTCTACAGCATGATTTCAGCTTCTCGTTAGGTTCATCAATAATTACCCCATCAAGTTTGGTCAGAAATCTTGGTGTAATCTTTAAAGACCAGCTACACAGCCGCACCAGGTTTGCATTGTACAACTTCAGAAGATCAGGCCCTTCCTAACAGAGCAGTCAAGCAACTCTTTTCCAGGCTCTTGTCATTTCTAGGCTGGACTAACGCAATGCTCTTCTGGCTGGACTTCCATCATGCACAATCAAACCTCTGCAAATGATTCAGAACGCAGCAGCCTGACTGGTTTTCAACACACTCAAAATGGCCCACCATCCTAATTTAAAAAAAAAAGTTTTCTTTCTCCTTCCTTAATTCCTCCCTGTCTACCTTGTACTGAACAATGTCTGCAACTTTGTATAACGAGCACTTCCTGTGTTTATTTGCCTTTTAATGATGATGAACATCCCTTTGTTTTATTTCTCACTTGGACTGTCATTCCCTTTGGATAAAAGCATCTGCTAAATGAATAAATGTAAATTTAAGTACATGTAATTAAATAAATAAATGTAAAATATGATTTTAGTAAGAAGTGTAACAGAAAAAAAACACTAACAGATGCCATTTCATTTAAACATTTTACTGGGTCTTAAACATAAAAAGATCATCAGTATACAATGAAACACAATGATATGTAAATACCTGAGAATATTGAAGTAGATTTTCCCCAAAAAATATTTTCAGTATGTTAACTAACATGTGGTCCAACGCAAAGTATGTCTAGTTAAAATTTACAAAGACAGTACAGAACTGTTAAGACAGTAACATATTGATAGACTAGAGGGGATAATATTTGAGTCTTTGCAAGCAAAGCATTTAGCATTTACCAACATTCGTGGTATTGTGAACACCGTGCATTGGAGACTGACATGGAAAAGAAGAAATTGCTGAAAAAAAGTTGTTATTTTTGTTTTCTTTTTGCACAAAAAAAGTATTCTCGTAGCTTCATAAAACTATGGTTGAACCACTGTTCCATTCATTTTAGTTTAGGCGCTTTTTCATGATACAAATCGTTGCAAAGCAATTTTACAGAAAATTATGTTTCTACAATATTTAGTGGTAGTTTGTGACTGTCAGTTAATGTACATATGGGAGAAATGTACGGAAAATCAATTAAAGACATAATCAAACAGACGGTGAACACTATTAACAGCAATTATTATATTTTGCAATCAAACTTATAGCAAAATGTGTAGTTTAGTATGTTTTTTCTGGTTTGGCCTCTCTGAGGTATCTCTGTAGGGGTTGGCATCATCTCTTCTCAGTGGTCTGGGCTCCAGACTGAACTGATTGTTTAACCCAAACAAAGAATAATAAGTGCCTTTGATCAGATTACTGCAGTACAAGATTATGAGATGCATTATTTGAATGCTTGGCCAAAGAGATGTGTCTTTAATCTAGATTTAAACAGAGAGTGTTGTCTGAACCCCGAACGTTATCAGGAAGGCTATCCCAGAGTTTGGGAGCCAAATGTGAAAAAGCTCTACCTCCTTTAGTGGACTTTGCTATCCTAGGTACTACCAAAAGACCTTAGGGAGCGTGATGGATTGTAGCGTGATAGAAGACTAGTTAGGTACGCAGGAGCTAACCCATTAAGGGCCTTATAGGTAAGTAATAATATTTTGTAACGGATACGGAACTTAATAGGTAGTCAGTGCAGAGACTGTAAAATTGGGGTAATATGATTATATTTTCTTGACTTGGTAAGGACTCTAGCAGCTGCATTTTGGACTACCTGTAGCTTGTTTATTGAGGATGCAGGACAACCAGCTAGCAGTGCATTACAATAGTCCAGTCTAGAGGTCATGAATGCATGAACTAGCTTTTCTGCTTCAGAAACAGGTATCATGATACCTGTCAACTAGGCACCATTATTAGCTGACTCTTTTACTGTTTCTTCCTGTGTAGCATCTGATGCTACAATTTTTTTGGACATATCCAATAGATTGGTCTCTGCCCCTTCATGAATCCTATCAGGATTGGTTAGCTTTCATATGCCAAGGGGTTCATAATAGTCCCACAGTTTACCATCAGGCTCTAAAAACAACATTAGACAAATGGAACAGACAGTTAACTATAGTTCAGTATGTGGATGACAGTTTGATCTGTATTATGGAGGAGAATAAACACATGAGAGACATGGAAGCGTTGATCGACTTGTTGCACATTGATTTGAAACATGCAGACATAAACCACCCCCCCCCCCCCACAACCTCATGTATGCCATCCTCAATCTCACAGTGTAACTGTTCATGACAGGACAAATGGTTTATGTTAAAATTCTAATGCCAAATTCTGCTAATCCTTGCCTCCCGAGAAGTGTGACAGAAGACCCGACCCAAACAGTTACCTCTGTTTGTACCCTCCATTTTGTTTCCGTGTTTTTTCTCCCAGAGTTTTTCTTTCCGTTGTGTCCCCATGGATCCATTCACTCGCCCTGAATTCATCCTCCTCCTGCTGGAGCAGGGGGAAAATTCGCTCGAGGGTCATACCAGACTGTTTCTGGCTATGGCCCATCTCACCACCTATCCGTACGACGCACTCTGCGCGTTCTATGACGCCAGCCTCAACACCGCGTGCAGAGCGCCGTCGTCCAAAGATGGCCCTCGAGCGAATTTCGCCGCCTTTGTGGAGTGGACACTGGCGAGAAATGGATCTCCACTTTCTGCCTGTTCCCAGGAGAATCTCGCCAGTTCCACTCTCGTCAAAGTGCCCAGCCCACCATCTCCCCGATGCGCGGAGTGCATGCCCGAGCCCACTCTATCTCTGACGGAGAGCCAGAGCCCGCCGCGACCAATGAGCCATCACTAGAGAGAGCACCAGAGCTGAGTATCGCCGCGGAGCCAGAGGCCGTGATGTCAGTCAAGGTGTGTGAGACGGCAACAATGCCTGCTACGAGGGAGAAAGCCACGGACGGTGTGAACGCGGAGAGGAGCTCCGCCCCCTGCACCACGGCTGAGGGTGAGCTGATTATGGCGGGGCATAAGTGCCAAAAGGACGAGGAAAGGGTTCTAGCCCGTGAATTCAGCTCAGAGCGCCCTCCAGTGCCCGCTCCTAGAAAACGCCCTCCAGTGCCCGCTCCTAGTCCTCTAAAGGTCTGTCGGGCTCCTGCATCCCCTCTGCTCAACCTCAGTCCTCTGTTTGCTCCCGGCTCCACTGCTACCGCCCGATCCACATTTCGCTTCGTTCCGCCGGCGCCATCTGCTCCGACCGGACCCTCCGGATACTCCCGTCGCCCTGAGCTCATCTTCTCTCTCCGTCTCCGCCTCGGGCTCCTCCACCACCTGCTCCGCCGCCATTGGTCAGCCCCCTGGAGTCGGCGGCCATTCCTCCTCCATATCTCCTCCCTCCATCGGCTCCACCGTGGGGCGACATCATGGCTGTGGCCTGGGTCCTGCTGGACTCTTCCTGCTCCAAGCCCCGCCTGTCTCCTCCCTGGCTCCTCCCTCATTCGTCACCCCCATAGACTCTGTCTGCTGGCCCCCTCCCAGGTGTCCGTCCTCCTCCTGAGCCTCCTCCCTATTTCCCACCCATTCCCCCCCTCTGTTGTTTCTACGGTGCGAGGACGCACCTACCGGGTGGGGGGAGTAATGTCACGCCCCTGGACTGTTTGTTGTGCTCTGTGACCCAGTTTCTTCCCCATGTGTTCTGCTTCCCAGTTAATTAGTCATTCAGTGCACCTGTGTTTTCCCAATCACCCAGTGTTTAAAAGCCCCAGTCCTTTCAGTTAGGGTTTGTCGGTCCTCGAATGTCATTCCATGTGTTACTGTGTCGCCTACGTTCCCTATGTGATCATTAAAGACTGTGAATTTAAGTTATCTCAGTGTTTCCTCGCTCCTTGCCTCCCGAGAAGTGTGACAGGTGACAGATTAAACCTTGAACGGAGATTATACAGCCTCTTACTCATTTTCTATGGTCTTTGGAAGTGTGGAGAACTAATAGAAAGCTCTTCAATAAAACTTCAAATTGGACTTTTAGACTATCAGTGAGCTTGTTGGTCCCTTCATCAAGCTGTTCCCTCAACACAGGCTATTTTTTAAGATTTTAATAATGTTTGTTGATATTATTTATTTGTATTTGTATTTATAATAGACTATGTTAAATTATTCCACAGATATATTTGAGACCAAATCAAAGTAAAACGTTCTTTAAATGTTAAAGCTGTCCTCTGCTGCCCTCAAGAGGCTGTACATGTAAATATCAATGTTTTATTTAATGAGCATTGAATTATTTTCAGATACTTATAATAACCCTTAGTACTCTATAGTATAATAACTCTTACCGAACCAGGCGTGGGGGACAGCTGTACCAAAAGTGTTCCTCGCGTCTTCATCTATATGTAGGTTTTTGACATTTACTTTGTTGGTAGACTGATAAAGGCATTAAATAAATAAAAAACTTTGAGACCAAACAGCAACATCTGACATCTTATTGTTACAGCGAAAAAAGGAGAAATAATCTTTGACTATTGTAAGAATTCTGTTCTTCAGAGGTGAAAATATTTTTGCCAGTTTTAATCTACGGTCTCTTGTCGTTTCCACAAAAACACTGAATGACCAATAATGTCTACATATTTTTGTTCTCTTATGTTTATTATGAAAATTCATACGTTGCAACATTTTAGTTTCATAACTAATGAACCGTCATAAAAATGCTTGATTGATGATTCTAATGCATTCTTGTAATGCTTTCAAATATACATAAGATTTAAGATATAATAAATCATTATATATTATATTCTAATCATCTCATTTTACATTTGACATCATCTACATTTTTAAAACTGTATTGTGGTTGCTTATGTTTTTGGTCATATGTTTTCTTTGTATATCATTGTTTGATGTATAGGTTATGTTGGAGAGTTTACACCTCACCTCTTGAAGTAGCAAAATGGTGGCGCTATGACCTCTAGCAACAGAAGCAAAGTGAACCATGTTTACCAGCCAAACCTTTGTCACTTGGCAGAACTTCTTAACTCTTCTCTGTTCCTCTGTTACTAGGCAACTAGTCTCATGTAAATTCATAAAAGTTTTGCACCAGTTGATGAGATGAAACCGGACAAATTCAAATGTAAACTTGATCATGATTATAAGAGAGTGAGAAAAAAACTATAAAAGATTTCAATAAAAAATGTATAAATCATAAATTCATAAAATTTTAGCACCTTGTTCGACCTATTATGAGTTGTCTTAAGAGTTTGTTTTATGTGACAAATGTGTTTGTTAATGTTGTAATTATCTTGCAATTTACTCTCATATTTAACTTGATTAACTAAGTGATGATGATGGTGGGGTGTTAGGTGTCGGGAAAATGTGTGTACAATGTGGTCAAGAGCAAACTTGACTTCCTCTGCTGTTTGCTTCAGAGTTGCAGTAGATTCGTCTTAAATGTTGTGTGGAGGGTACCACAGTTTCATCAAGCAAGAACATGAAGATCATTCAGCTTCAGCTCTGTGAGTTTATTACTGTATACATTCATATATTTGCATGTTCCTTGACATAATTGTTTTGTTAAAGATTCACAGTAGTTTTAAGTGGCTAATCTTAATTATTATGCTTTCCCCCCCCCTTTTTTTATAGATGTATTAATCTGTTGTCAGTATGCAGTGACAGATCTACTAACTGATCTGGGATCAAATGTGAGCATAAACTGTGATCTTGATGAAAATGAGGTTTATTGGATTTTACTGAAAACAGCAGATCCTCCGACAGTCATTCTACGATCATTCCCAACACAAACGAAATCCCCTTTTTACCATAATAAAACATTCAGAAAGAAATATTCAGTGCAGTTTAAACATCGTCTGGTTATTAATAATGTGACTGCTGATGAATTAGGAGTTTATTATTGTATGAACACACGCACACCTCCAAAACTCAGCAACAGCACCAGAATATACTTCAATGGTGAGTTCATTTGCTAATCCATTTTGATGACCACTTTAATCTTATTTATTTATAAATTTGTAATTCACTACTTCAGTTTTTAGAACACCTATAAAAATCATTGGTCGCTTCACACAGAGTTAAGAATATTATATATATTTGCATCAATTCTACAAAATTGCAGTCATTGTTCTCCAAAGGATTGACAGTAGCAAACTGTGGACAATTTTTTTTACAGAGACGGTTCAAATAACCGAGTGTCTGAATCAGACACAATGGCAGATTATCATCATAATATCTGGTCTGATGAATGGGCTACTGATCATTGCAATGATCGGTGAGTTATCAAAATGAAGCTTTTCTCCATATAGGCTGAAGTTAAATTCTTTATTTAGGCTTTTTCACTTTTATTTTGCCATTTTAGTTTACTTAAATTGTCTTAATAATTTAAGAAAGAGTAATACAACCTTTAGTAAATATTGAACCTGAATTGGCTATTCTATTTTTAGGACTAGTAAAGGTTTTTGTTGTTGGGAAAAGAAGGTCTCCAGAACGAACACAACAACTTAACACTGATCTACAACAGACTCAAGTTATAGAACAACATCAGGACCAATTACAGGTAAAAAATTGTGTTGATAATAATTCCTGCTGACCTTTTACTCCAACAGTATCAGTTTGGTTAATAAAACATTACTTTTAGTACATGCAGAGCTGCTGTAGAGTTTATATGGTTTTCTCCATTGTTCTTTCAGTACGCTGAGGTGGATTTTTCCAAGCTGCGTAGAAATATTCGCTCCAGCCAAATCAACAGCACATATGCTGCTCTACAGCTGCCAAAGTCATGAACACATGAGTATAATGGACTACTTATTTGGTTCACTGTTTCTTGAAGTTAATAAACTCTGGAATAAACCTCTAACCACAGACTGTTCGGCAGCTCTGATAATACAGTAGTTTTACATCACATTAACCCCCTAATATTCTTTAGATCAGGGGGTTTTAAACTGCAAAGGCATGCGTGGGGAAAGTTCAGAGAAAAAGTCAAATTAAAAGTAAAAAAATACAAAACTTAAAATGGACTAAATTTAAAATACCTTTATAGTCGCTGTACAAATAATCTGCATAAAAAGTAAACAGAATCAGCTAAATGACAAAATGTTTATCTGCTTGGGTTTTTAAAGTGCATTTTGCGTTGAGAAAAAAAAAGTGCTAGCAAATGAATGGCTGATGTAAAAACATTGTGTTTGTATTGTAAATGTACTCTTTCTTTAAAACTGATGGTGAAGAAAATAATATTGACATGACTGCTTTTAACACCTTCCATTCAAAACAATAGTTTTTAATACACGAATACCGTAGTATACGAAAGGTATAAAATGACAACATTTCAAACTGTCTTTTATGAAAACACCCTCATGCTGAAAACAATTCAACCTTTCAATTCAAATCTCATGTGTCAAATTTACTATAGTGAAGGTTTGATGTAGTTTGTTGCTCGTATTTGTGTTCGACCTGCTTATCTTGTAAAAGTTGCTGCTTTAAATGAAATAAATGAATACAGTTCGTTTGTAGATGTTTTTTTGTGCATGTTTGTGCTTGTCAGAGGTTTATGAATAATTAAGAGCATCTTGTTCAGTAAAAAAACTATTTCAACTTCATATCACTGTTGATGAATTGGGACTTTATGATTGTATGAACACAGACACGCATTAAGCATACAATCAGATTCATAAGTAAATGAATAATAAATACTAAAATCAGGGAAAAAAAGCAAAAAAGTTTATTTAAATGGCATGGCATCGGTCACACCTCAAATTTGTATCACTTCCATTATAATGTTATGTCATATTTGTATATTATATGTAATATATTAATATACATATATATACTGTGGATAAATTACCAGCTGGCTTCGTTTTCAACTGAAGTACTAAACCAAAACCATAAATATGTTCTACTGCATTTGGCACTTGACAACCAATGATAAGCAGGGTCGCTCACCTTTGTCTAGACTGGAGGTTTAACCATGAACCGAGTGCAGTGTTTTTTTTCAGTACCTTTTTGCATTTATGTATCTCAGTTCTCACAGCTATCCTAACCTCAAATGGAAACAACATCATTGCATTATGTCTGCTTTGTTTGTTTACTTACACATTCGGTCTAAATTTAGTTCTTGCCAAATGTGTTGATGCATGTAAAGCACCTCCACTTGATACTGAAACGCAGATCTGAAGATCTGAACTAACAACTGTTAACAACTGGATGCTTTTAATTAGACAAATTTCCAAAGGTGGAACACGAATAAATATTTAAATGATGGTCAATTAAAAACAGTCGATTCAGACTTAGAAATTCTACTTTCTGATGCAGTGGTTTCCTGTTGGTAAATATCCACATCTGATTTTTTAATTGATTGTAGTGTTTGTATAATTACATGTTTATTAGTATTTTCATGTTTTTGGTGTGTGAAAAAATATGACCCCCACGTGGCAGCCACAAGTCCTGGTTCACTTCACAAAGTTAGTTTATTCATGGCATAATATTTTCAAAGCACAAATAAAATTATATTTTATAACATACATTTAATAGTCTAGAGTGTCTTAGGGTCCACTGACTTTTCTAGAACCTTCTTCATCTGTTATTGGCTGTAGAAGAGACAAACTGCACACAGTCTGATGAGATCTGCCTCCACTGAGATGACGAACAAAAGAGCAATGATGGGGCAGACTCACATTTCAGTGGGTATTTATTTGAAGTTGCTGTTTGCATAATGAGCACATTTGTATGCTGCTGTAAAACTAACAGTGGAGAGGCTGGTGATTTCACCACCTCCTCTGCTCCTCGTCAAGAGTATGTTTGTTAGACTCTCTGTGGCTTGAAATCACATGAAAATGTAAATGAAAACACACTTAATAAGACATGAAATGAAAAGAAAATCCAACTGATGACTGAACCAATCGAGTCTTTTTAAATCTGGCGTGAGAAACTTACAGTTGTAAAGCTGTATGATCTTCATTCTGTAACCCAGATTTATTTCCTCTAAGCAGTCACCCAGCAAACATCTCTTTCTGACTGGAAACACCACAGAGCTGTAAATGACACCTTAACCACACAGAATCACTTAACTCACACTCACAGCAGATTTATTTATTCATTCTTTTATTGGATTAGATGAACATTGGGCATGTTTATTTAAAAGTATGGTAGATGAACAATTAAATCTCTACTTTTTATTAGATCGTTTTTATTAGATTTTATGAGATCGTATGGCTTCTGTAGTGATATTTTGGACATTTCATCTGGTAGTCTTTTAGACTTTAGAGTTCCTCTACTGCCCTCTTCAGGTAATTCATGATAGTTCATAGTGCCATATCATATGCCATAAATAATGGAAAATATGTTGTATGTGCTTTAACATACCTGCAGAGCAGATATTTAAACATGGTGTATTTTTATTTTACATGTGATGTTTAAAGTGAAGGCTTGTGGATGTTTTTTTTTTTTTTTTTACCATACATTAACTTTATCCTGATTTTAATTGTTATTATGATTTGTGGTGTATGGTATTTTTGAAGAAACGTAAAAGAAATGAGAAACTCAATGCAATGAAGTAAATGCATGCTCTTTTCATTGTGTACATGTTTTTAATTTTATCACATAGATCTATTCATAATAAATTATTAATTATGGGGGTCCTTCATAAACAGACTTGACACTTCTCAATTAATCTTCACTTGACCACCAGAGCAGGAAAAACACTTTGTGCCAAGATGTCTCTGGGTCCGTGGTGTATCTTAAAATTCAGCTGCATTGCAAATAACATTACAACATTTTAACAAGACACCTGTCAGTGAGACATCAGGTTATGAATACGAAGCATCTCTTAATGACCGCAGCACTGGTTGCACATGGGTACCTGGTTTTACGTGCACACCCTGGGGACCAAATACTTTCGTTTAAATTAGAAGTGGAGTGTTTAGCATTAGGGACCCCCAGGGGACCTTGTGAAGCTAGGAGTAGGCCGCCGTCTGCAAGGTGGGTGGGTTGAAAGCAAGGGGCACCCTAGAAGTTGTTTTTTAAATTTCAGTCACTTAAGACCCCTATATACTTCAAGTGAAATAAACGTGTGATGTAATTTTGAATGAAATTAGGCCTAAAGATCAACATAGTAATTATAAAGGTTTTAAACAATAAAAAAACCCGTGCTATATTTGAGATCCAATTCAAGCAAGTGTGTGAATATTTTGAATAAAAAAAGGAAAAATAATATTGTGGCTGTGGCATGTCATGTATGATGCATTGCCATGGAAACAATAAGATTATACCACCTAAAATAATGGTCGCCCCTAAATAACATTTTAACTTTTTGCGTATTGCTAACCTCAAACCTCATTATTGTTTTTTTTTCACAGAAACACAAAAACACCAATAAAATATCAAGCACCAAAAGTAGACAAAATAGCATATTAAAGCTCACTTTAATTTGAAAAATTATTTTTATCTAAAATGATTTTAATTTTGTAGATCCAACCTTATCAGACTGTAATAGAGCAGATTAAGCACATAAAGATCATCTATACATTTTGTGAATAAGTTCTGAATAAGCTGACTGTTGTCAGTTCTGCTCTGACAACAGTCAGCAGAACTGCATAGCAGATATCTACCCTGAATTAATTAATGTATTTGACCTGGTAAAGGTTCTAATTTTAACACAAATATGAAATAGCACATACAGAACACTAAATACATTTAATATTTGTATAAAGAAGGAACAAGAAAGTGCATAAGAATATAACAGCACAAAACATTGTCTTGTACTGAAACAAGGAAGAAAACAACTGAAAGTCCATAACTGTAAGAGTAAGTAATATAAATACAGGTGATACAATGCAGAACACAGATGATGTTGTCACCACACCAGATCCTGTTTCTTCTTGGTTTTCTTTTTCTAAACTGGCAAGAAAAACAACATTACTGCTCTAAAGTAGACAGCAGATCCAACTTTTTTTTTTTAATGAAAAGACGCATATATTAATGAAGCAGTTTTACACACCCTTTATGATCATCTGTACAGTCTTCTGTTCATCTGATGGTGTGATGAAGCAGCTGAACTCTCCTGCATCAGTGTGTTGAAGATTGTTGAGTTTGATGGAGAAGTTTCCTCTCTGATACACTTCAGGGAAAGTTTCAACTCTGTTCTTGTACTCTGGGTCCTGTTCTGCTGCTGAATCTTCACCCTTGACTATATCATGCACAATCTTGCCATTTGTGTGTCTCCAGTGCACATTAATGTCTTTAAGTTCAAGATCATGTTTAGCTGAAGAACACGGCAGGACAACAGAACCACCAATAACAGCCTCTACTGTGACCTGCAGACACACTGAAATTACAGAATCTTTGTAAAGACACAGTCTGGCATTAATACATGTGGTATGAATTTAAGTCTCAAATGCAATTTGTTTAGGTGCTCACCTTTGTTTATCAGAATTGCAAACACAAAGATGAAGCAGCAACTGCAGAAAAAGGAGAAAAAAAAATAAACGTTCCTGTATATTTCTGTAATTCAAGCAGATCATAAGCAATGTCAAAATCAAAGTTGAGAAAGTTGGTAATAGTTGCTGGTAGCCACTGAGTTAAACGTGACTACATTTAAGCCACATGTGCTTAATTGCTGTAAATTATTTTTATATTTTTTAATGTGTGTGTGCGTGTGTGTGTGCGTATCTCCTATTTCATGTCCTTGTGGGTTAGTAATGTGAGCATCAGAAACCTTTGTGTCTCAGCAGAAGTAGAGCTTGGCTTACTGTGAATTCACGTGTAGCTTACTGCCTTTTGGATACTATACAGTACAGAAGTAGGCATATTTGATGCACTGACTGAGGGACGGAATATTGGTGTGTTCAATTAATGTTGGAAAAATTTTATTTTTGAGTTGATCGCACATGAACACCACCACAAAATCATAGGTAAGTGGGAAAATCAGGATTTTCTTTCAGCCTTGAGTTTCCAAGTTGGTGTGAGTGAGAAAATATGGCAGCATTCCGTGGTTGAAAAGGTACAATTTGTTCAATAAAATTGCTTTTTTTTTTTCTAAAATCCGTTCACTCCATGACCATACTCACAAATTGGTCACTACCACTTCTGATCCAAGTTGTGTGTAACTAAGATGAGATATAGATCTGAAAACTTGTGCAGCCAAATATATCTTTCAGAACTGGTGAACCAAGCTGTTAAAGGTTTAGGCTAATATAACCAACTAACAGTGGCATTTTTTAAACACCCAAATACCGTTGTATAGTTATTATTATTATTAAACAAAATGTTCAAAATTGATTAATTTACAATAAACGGTAATAATAATCTGTATCCCATTTTATCCTCTGACTAAAATATTCAGCTATATATATATAATATATATATATATGCTTTATATGATAGTGCATCTCATCCATTAGAAATGTCGTGGAAAAGTTCATTTATTTCAGTAATTTCAACTCAAATTGTGAAACTCGTTTATTAAATAAGTTCATTGCACACAGACTGAAGTAGTTAAGTCTTTAGTTATTTTAATTGTGATTATTTTGGCTCACATTTAACAAAAACCCACCAATTCACTATCTCCCAAATTAGAATAGCTTCATACAGACCTTTTAGTAAATTGTGGCCCTCTGGAAAGTAATGTTCATGTTACTTAACATGTCAGTCATAGCGTTGTAGGGGGCATTTTAAGGGGTGCCTTTTGCTTTAATTACGTGCCTCAATTTCGGCGTGGGCAGTTGCTGTTAGGTGCATTGTGTTTGTGTGGCACTTGCTGAGGTGGTTGGCAGCCCATGGTTCTTTGACAGTGGCCTTCAGCTCATCTGCATTTTTTGGTCTCTGTTTCTCATTTCCCTTGACAATACCCCATAGATTCTCTTAGAGAATTTGCTGGCCAGTCAAGCACACCAACACCATGGTTTTATTTAACCAACTTTTGGTGCTTTTGGGCAGGTGCCAAATCCTGCTGGAAGATTAAATCAGCATCTTCAAAAAGCTGTCAGCAGAAGGAAGCATGAAGTGCTCCAAAATTTCTTGGTAAACGGTTGCAGTGACTTTGGTTTTCAAAAAACTCAATGGACCAACACCAGCTGATGACATTTCACCCCAAATCATCACATTCTGTGGAAACTTAACTCTGGACTTCAAGCAATTTGGGCTATGAGTTTCTCCACCCTTCCTCTAGACTCTAGGATCTTGGTTTCCAAATTAAATTCAAAACTTGCTCTCATCTGAAAAGAGGACTTTGGACCACTGGGGCAACAGTCCAGTTCTTCTTTCCCTTAGCCCAGATAAGACACCTCTGACGTTGTCTGTGGATCAGGAGTGGCTTAACAAGAGGAATACGACAACTGTAGCCAAATTCCTTGACACGTCTGTATGTGGTAGCTCTTGATGCCTTGACCACAGCCTCCGTCCATTCCTTTTGGAAGTCACTCAAATCTTGAATCATTTTTGCTTGACAATCTCATAAGGCCTAGGCGGTTCTCCTCGGTTTGGTTGGATCTTTTTCATTCCACAGACTTTTTCCTTTCCACCTCAACTTTCTGTTAACATTCCTTGGGTATCGCACCTCTGTTAACTGCCAGCTTCTTTCGTTGGCAATTGCTGTTTGTGGCTTACCCTCCTTGGTGAAGGGTGTCAATGATTGTCTTCTGGACAGCTGTCAGATCAGCAGTCTTCCCCATGGTTTTGTAGCCTAGTGAACCAAACTGAGAGATTATTTTGAAGGCTCAGGAAACCTTTGTTTTGAGTTGATTAGCTGATTGGCTTTTCACCATATTCTAATTTGTTGAGATAGAGAATGGGTGGGTTTTTGTTAAATGTGAGCCAAAAACATCACAATTAAAAGAACCAAAGACTAAACTACTTCAGTCTGTGTGTATTGGATTTATTTAATACACGAGTTTCACGATTTTAGTTGAATTACTGAAATAAATTAACTTTTCCATGACACTCTAATTTATTGAGATGCACCTATATATATATACAGTGGGGTACGGAAAGTATTCAGACCCCCTTATTTTTTTCACTCTTTGTTATATTGCAGCCATGTGCTAAAATCATTTAAGTTAATTTTTTTCCTCATTAATGTCCACACACCACCCCATATTGACAGAAAAACACAAGAATTGTTGACATTTTTGCAGATTTATTAAAAAAGAAACTGAAATATCACATGGTCCTAAGTATTCAGTTTGCTCAGTATTGCTCAGTATTTAGTAGAAGCACACTTTTGATCTAATACAGCCATGAGTCTTTTTTGGAAAGAATCAACAAGTTTTTCACACCTGGATTTTTGGATCCTCTGCCATTCCTCCTTGCAGATCCTCAGTTCGTCAGGTTGGATGGTAAACGTTGGTGGATAGTCATTTTTAGGTCTCTCCAGAGATGCTTAATTTGGTTTAAGTCAGGGCTCTGGCTGGGCATTCAAGAACAGTCACAGAGTTGTTGTTGTGAAGCCACTCCTTCGTTATTTAGCTGTGTGCTTAGGGTCATTGTCTTGTTTGAAGGTAAACCTTCGGCCCAGTCTGAGTTCCTGAGCACTCTGGAGAAGGTTTCGTCCAGGATATCCCTGTACTTGGCCGCATTCATCTTTCCCTCGATTGCAACCAGTCGTCCTGTCCCTGCAGCTGAAAAACACCCCCACAGCATGATGCTGCCACCACCAGGCTTCACTGTTGGGACTGTATTGGACAGATGATGAGCAGTGCCTTGTTTCAACTTCCCCCTCCACACATACCGCTTAGAATTAAGGCCAAAAATTCCTATCTTTGTCTCATCAGACCAGAGAATCTTATTGCTCACCATCTTGGAGTCCTTCAGGTATTTTTTTAGCAAACTCCATGCGGGCTATCATGTGTCTTGCACTGAAGAGAAGCTTCCGTCGGGCCACTCTGCCATAAAGCCCACGACTGGTGGAGGGCTGCAGTGATGGTTGACTTTCTACAACTTTCTCCCATCTCCCGACTGCATCTCTGGAGCTCAGCCACAGTGATCTTTGGGTTCTTCTTACCTCTCTCACCAAGGCTCTTCTCCCCCGATATCTCAGTTTGGCCGGACGGCCAGCTCTAGGAAGGGTTCTGTTCTGGTCGTCCCAAACGTCTTCCATTAAGGATTATGGAGGCCACTGTGCTCTTAGGAACCTTAAGTGCTGCAGAATTTTTTTTGTAACCTTGGCCAGTTCTGTGCCTTGCCACAATTCTGTCTCTTAGCTCTTCAGGCAGTTCCTTTGACCTAATGATTCTCATTTGCTCTGACATGCAATGTGAACTGTAAGGTCTTATATAGACATGTGTGTGACTTTCCTAATCAAGTCCAATCAGTATAATCAAACACAGCTGGACAAAAATGAAGGTGTAGAACCATCTCAAGGATGTTCAGAAGAAATGGACAGCACCTGAGTTTAAATATATGAGTGTCACAGCAAAGGTCTGAATACTTAGGACCAGTGATATTTCAGTTTTTCCTTTTTTAATAAATCTGTCAAAAATGTCACCAATTCTGTGTTTTTCTGTCAATATGGGTTGTTGTGTGTACATTAATGAGGAAAAAAAACTAACTTTAATTTTTTTTTGCAAATGGCTGCAATATAACAGAGTGTGAAAAATTTAAGGGGGTCTGAATAGATTTTCCGTACCCACTGTATATAATTCTCATATATCTTATATACACACAGTCACAAACCAAAATTTTCTTCAGAACCACCTTCAACATTTTTCTCACATATTATCACAGTTTATTCTCTATAGTTTAGAAAGTGGTAATAAAATGACAAGAACTCCGAGTTAAATTGTGTCGGAACAAATTCAGCTTGATAATGTCATATAACTTTGATAGAAAGGTATGTAATGAATTCGTTTGAATAGCTGTCAGCTGTTAAATTTAATTACACAATTAGATAATACCAGTTTAGGTCAACCATTTAGCAATGCTTATTTTTTTGTTCAGTCTGTGGTGTAAAAAGTTCACACTAGCAATTACAGAAAAACACTTTAGCAAAACATGTTCAGGTCAAAGTGTCTGAATATTTTTTGGTCCCAAATTTTTATTAGTTTTACACTTAGTCCACTGTATGAATAATTTTTGGATATAATTTGTCACAGTTTACTTTATTCTAGTCAGGGTTTTACCGTTTACTAGTTTACTGTATTATTGTGCTATTACATTAATGACTATAGTGTCCCTGCCCAAACCCATATAAAAAAAATATATATATCGAAACATTATATCTGTGTCGGATAAAATGTGGTTAATTTGAACTATATAATATTATATATTAGTATATATTATATAATATATTATAATATATAATATATATCTATAGTATATATCTATATATATATATATATAATTGTTATTAAGAGGCACATCTTCGCTCACTTTTACCCTACTACTGGTAAAATTTAATCCACCGTAATACTAGGCAAATCAAACTACTGTTAAATAAAACTAACTGCACATGCACTGGTAAACAAACAACAGTAACAGAATCTTAATGCTAATTGCTAACGACTAAATCAAAATAATAGTTACAGCAGACAAAGCAGACAAACCAGGGTTCCTCAAATCTTGCTCTGGAGGGCTGATAAACCAATTCATTTGTAGTGTGTTAACAACACAAGTTTTCCCTTTTCTAGTTTAGATAAAGCATTTGACAACCAAAACACAGCAGGCCGAACACAAATACAAGCAACAAACTACATCCGACCTTCAGGAAGTACGGACACTTGTTTGTCCCCAACAAGATGTTTCGTTCAGAATTCATTAAACATACCTGTTCATCATGGTGGCCCAATATTATCAATATCTGCTTTATCTGAATATGTTGCATGTAAGTACGTATAAAAGTATGGTGAAATACTACTTTAAATACTACGTAGTGCTCCTGCTTCTGTGTGCTTTACGGACGACATCAGACGGAAGTGACATCAACAGTAACCTGGTCAGCATCAGAAATGCACACCAGATATTTGTTAATATTTCTCAAATTTACTTCAGTATATTGAAGACTCCTGAGAGACAAGTTGACTTTCACATGTTTTGACCATTAGTAATATCGAACAGGTTTCTGATCACAGTGACTACCTCCAATTATTAGTCTATCTTATGTGGATTTCAGTTCACAAATAAAAAAATAAAAAAAAACGTTGGTTAGATTACAAAATATTGTGCCATTTTCAGTTGGAAAAAAACTTTCATTATTATCATTAAAGTTAGGTATTAATAAGAATAAACTGGTATTTTCCCCAGGTAGCTAGATGTCTGATGTGATGTTAAATATTTTATGTAAAATGAACAGAAGTTAATAAAATGAGTAAATGTACTCAGACTTACACGAGTATGACAGTGAAGCTTGCTTTCGAAAAGTCCTTGGGGAAAACATTGTATTCTGGATCCTGATCCCCAGTTGTAACATTTCTCTGAATGAAGTTCTTATTTTCTTAGTTTATATTCCTGTAATTCCCATTTGTATTTTATTTTTTAAATGTCTATAAGAACACAAGAACACAGAGCTACCAGCAACACCATTCAGACCTACAGAGAAAAATAAAAGAGAGAGAATTAACAACAACAGGGAAAAACACTCTGGCTTTGTCATGAATTTGCCTTTCAAATGTTTTTCAAAAATGACATGTTTCTACAAGAAGAAATTACGTTTTTTTCTCTCCAGTCCATAAAGATCTTCCTCCTAGTTCCTTTCTCTTGTTTTCATCCTGAAGGTTTATTCAAGTGCTTTTTATTCAAGACTCAAGGGCAATATTCTCTGATGATTTGATGCTTGGGGAGATTTAAATTAGCGAGTATGTTTACAATATACACTGTCATGTCTTAGTTTTGTACAGAGAAACATGAAGACTTAAAAAGCAAAAGCTGCTCACAGCTTTGTCACAAATTTGCCTTTCAAACTTTGCTTGTTTATATGCTAACCAGCATTGGTTGTGTGTGTTGCTTGTTTTATTCACCTGAACTTTTTGAATTTATGGGCACATGTACATTTGTTCTTTTGCACTGTTTTAATGCTAATAGATTTGAGATTCTAGTGGCTGTGTTTGTATGGTAAAAAAGGCTTTATATTGCCAAAGCATTGGTAAAATTAAATTACAGACATATTACAAAAACATTTTGAGTATACATTTATTTTGTTATTTAAATGTTATTTAGCATTGATGTTACTGTGTGGTTTGTGATCTTGTTGCACTGGTTACTCTTTTGTCATGACAGCCAGGTTTGAATAAATGTATCTCTTTTTTGACATTTTATTTTGTATTGTCTGTATTATAGTATTTTGTAATGTGTTTTCGTAGTATATGGACAAAATGGTTTAGATGCCTATTCTCATCAGGAGAGGTGTGTCCTGATGCCTTTACATAATGGGTGTGGGTTTGTGTTGTGTGTGTGTGTGTGGTTGTGTGTGTGTGTGGGGTGTGGTGTGTGTGGTGTGTGTGTGTGTGGTGTGTGTTTGTGTGCTAGGGTGTCAAGTGGTGCTTGCTTGGACTCTCAAGATGCTGCAAAACGATCATATTCTCCAGAGAATTCTGCAGTTTTACTCTGCTGCCTCCAGAGGATAGTTTCCTCCACACGAAACTTGGGAAGACCTCAAGATACTGTCAAACCAACTTTTAATGACTCTATATTCAAGTCCACAAGGAGGAGTTGGTTTAGGCTGAGGGGACATTTATTTGGGAGATCAAACAAGTTACTTTTGTTTTTGTGTTTTTGTCTTGCCAGAAACCATAAAATGCGGATTGTATAATGGTATTTGAGTGAGTTTATGAAAAACATTTGGTTTTAGTCAATTTATGACATTAGAAAGACCCAAACCGCTTTGACAGATTAACTACTAATTTTCAATAATACATTTGTGGCAAATGCACACATAATGCATTGCATGTGTATATGGTTGTACTGTGTTGTTTGTATTAAACGGACATTAATGACCTAGCCTTGTTTCTCATAGTGATCATACTGGTTCGAAACTACAACGGTGTTCAGTACTTCAGTTTTATCTCTTTTTAGTCTGTCAAAAGGTGTAATCCTGATGTCACTGGTTTTATTTTATGTTTTAGTTTATTTATTAGCATGTGGTTTGCTACTTGGAGTTATCCTAATAAACAACTGCCACAATGAATATAGCAAAAATCATATTGTGGGAGACATATGAAAAGTAGGGCTAATGGCATTTGTCTTTTATGGCAAAACATGCGAGATCTGAACACCAACATTTGCACTATTTCATCTACACGGTTTATTGGGTGTTGAACACGAAGGTCATCCACATACAGTGAAACACCTGAATGTACTTGAGGACTGAAACTGAAGAGGATTCTATTATAGAGACACTGAACACTTTTTACTTTCTCATGAAGCTCTAACCTGTTTGGACTATTTGTGCGCACTGTATGAACACACAAATTAATTTGACTGTGAATTAGGAATTAATTAATCGAATCTGCAGTTCTTCAGAAATATAAAATTAAATCAATAATACAAAATATGTTTAAAAATGTTAAACAAAATAAAAAAACAAACACTTGTGGTATAGAACTGTCCAGGCAGCAACATAGTGACAAACTCCTTTGTGCTTTAGTAAAGAAAAAGTTTCTTATTCACTGTTCCAAAATCTCATTCTGTTATGCATTCTGTAAAATATTTCAGTGCATATGGCAATAACATAACATCACAAAACAGTGTCAAAGCTTTAAAAATGCATCTAAATGTAAAAAATAGTCAGAACAGTTAGAAAAAGTAAAAAGTCATTTTAGACCTGTTAGCTACAGTAATTTATGGCACTGTTATGTTTCCTTAAGTCATGACAGATAAGAATTAGGCAGCTTGGCCATTTTTCTCCTGCATCAGAGTGAGTTTGTTGAGTTTGATAGAGAAGTTTCCTCTAAGATACTCATCAGAGAAAGTTTCAGTTTCTGTAACTCAACCAGAAGAACATTGCCGGTTACTTTGTGTACCCTCGTTCCCTGATGGAGGGAACGGAGACGTTACGTTCAGTGACTGACGAATTGGGATCTCGGCCGAGAGCCTAATCACCTTCGAGTGTTAACTAAACATGCCAATGACAGTTGGCGTGCGTGTTTTCGCCACGCGCACCCCGCCCCGCAGCGCGGGTATAAAAGGAGAGCGCGTGCAACGCACATCAGTTTTTCGCTGAGGAGCCGAAACTACGTGCCCCGTCCGTACAGCGGTGGTACAGCAACTGTGGCAACGGAACGTAACGTCTCCGTTCCCCCCTTCAGGGAACGAGGGTTACACAAGTAACCGAGACGTTCTCTTTCAGTCAGTCACGTTCTATGTTACGTCAGTCATGACTGACGAATTGTGATCCGTATGGAAAACGCCACTATTGATGACCCCCTCCAGTGCCCTGCGGAAGCCGGCAAGTCCCCCCACACCAGCTGGGGCGGAAGATAGGACAGCGGCTGGGCAGAGGTGTCCGCCACTGCTGTTCAATACAGTGGTACATTGGATAACACTGGAAAAGCGTACCCAGTTGGGACGCTACGAAAGCCACATCCCGCACATAGGAGGTAACATGTGGAATCACACATATGGACTGGCCCAGGGCAGTACTACCTATGGAAGTCTCTGCGGTAGACTCAACCCGCCTTGGGTGAGATAACTACGCAGCAGAGATGGCAGTGAACGACTGCCAGGGAAAGACACGGGCTTACCGTGAGGGGAGCCGTACCGTGGAAGAATACACATGTGGGATCACCCGAAGGGGGAATCACTACACACGGGCACCTAGCCCAGCACAAGGGCTGACCTTGGGCATGCACACGAGTGCTGAGCCTGGCGTCTGGCGCTCCGCCACGCCTGACCGCCGAGGTTGCGGGAGGAACTCCACCAGGGTTCGGCATGGGGAACTGATTGAGGAGCACAAGAGCGCACGTATTCGGTCCGTAGAGGGGAATGGTGCAGCAAGCGGGATCGACACCGAGCAGGTCCGGTGTTACTGCCTCCCTGAGGCGAGTACACGAGAGGACACGGGCTCTACACGGAGATTATAGAATCTTGCAAACGTGTTAGGCGTCGTCCAGCCTGCAGCTCTACAGATGTCTGCTATCGAGGCGCCCCACGCCAATGCCCAAGAAGATGCCACTCCTCTCGTAGAGTGAGCTCTCACTCCGATGGGGCATGGTAACCGTTGGGCCTGGTAAGCTAAGACTATAGCCTCCACTAACCAGTGGGCAAGTCTTTGTTTGGAGACAGCCTTTCCCTTCTGCTGACCTCCAAAGCAGACAAAGAGCTGGTCTGAGGTCCTGAAGCTCCGCGTACGGTCCACGTAAATGCGCAGAGCGCGAACGGGACAGAGCAGAGCGATGGCTGGGTCTGCCTCCTCCCGGGGCAGCGCTTGCAAGTTCACCACCTGACCCCTGAAAGGCGTGGTGGGAACTTTGGGCACATATCCGGGCCGGGGTCTCAGGACAACGTGAGAGTTACCCGTCCCGAATTCTAGGCACGAATCGTCGACCGAGAATGCCTGCAGGTCCCCTACCCTCTTGACCGAGGCCAAAGCGGTGAGGAGCGCTGTCTTTAACGACAAAACCTTAAGCTCTACTGACTGCACAGGCTAGAAGGGCTCCTCCTTCAAGGCCGCCAGGACCGAGAGGAGATCCCAAGAGGGTAACAGGTGAGGGCGCGGAGGATTTAACCTCCTTGCCCCTCTGATAAACCTGATGATCAGGTCGTGCTTCCTTAGAGACTTACCGTCTACTGCATCGTGATGTGCGGCAATGGCGGCAACATACACTTTCAGGGTGGAGGGAGACAGCCTTCGCTCCAACCCATCCTGCAGGAAAGAAAGCACGACTCTGATCGGGCATCTACGGGGGTCTTCCCGGCGGAAAGAGCACCAACCGAAGACCAGTTCCACTTCGAAGCCTGTAAGCGTTCTGGTAGAGTGGCTCTAGCTGAAGCTAATGGTGTTTCCTACCGCGGGGTAGCCCACCCTAACCTCCGCGTCCCGTCCAGGGACCATAAGTAGAGATTCCACAAGTCTGGACGCGGGTGCCAGAGGGTGCCCCCTCTCTGAGAAAGGAGATCCCTCCTCAGAGGAATCTGCCAGGGAGGGGCTGTCGCGAGGAGCATGAGTTCTGGGAACCAGGTCCTGTTGGGCCAATATGAAGCCACTAACAAGACCTGCTCCTCGCCCTCCCTTATCTTGCACAGTGTCTGTGCGAGAAGGCCCACTGGGGGAAACGCATATTTGCGTAGGCCCCGAGGCCAGCTGCACGCCAGTGCGTCCGTGCCGAGGGTCCCCTCGGCCAGTGAGTAAAATAACTGGCAATGGGACGTGTCCGGGGATGCAAACAGGTCTACCTGAGCGTCCCCAAAGTGTCTCCAAATTAGCTGGACTGTCTCGGGGTGGAGTCGCCATTCTCCCGGAAGGGCGGCCTGACGTGAGAGCTCGTCGGCTGCACGATTGACTCGCCTGGGATGTGAGCGGCGCGAAGCGACCTCAGATGCTTCTTACTCCAGAGGAGGAGATGGCGGGCGAGTTGCGACATGCGACGGGAGCGTAGACCGCCCTGGTGGTTGATGTACGCAACGGTCGCAGTGCTGTCCGTACGGACCAGTACGTGCTTGTCGTGCAGCAGCGATTTGAAGCGGCGTAGAGCTAGCCATACTGCTTGCAACTCGAGTCAGTTGATATGCCACTGCAGTCGGGGGCCCCGGCCGGAGCCTCGCAGTTGCATTCCCATTGCACATGGCACCCCACCCCTGGCAGAGGTATCTGTTGATACAACAACATGCCTGGATATTTGCCCAAGGGACACCCCTGTCCGAAGAGAGGCAAGATCTGCCCACGGGCTGAAGTTCTGATGGCAGAATTGGGTGACAGAAACCCGGTAAGTGCCGTGTCGCCATGCCCATCTCGGGACCCGGTCGTGAAGCCAATGCTGAAGCGGTCTCATATGAAGCAACCCGAGCGGCGTGACAGCGGCTGCGGATGCCATATGCCCCAGGAGCCTCTGAAAATGGCTCAGTGGAACCGCCGTCTTGCACTGGAAGGACCCCAGGTAGTTCAGCATCGACTGCGCACGCTCTCCTGAGAGACGTGCCGAGAGGTTGACCGATTCCAGCTCCATGCCGAGAAAAGAGATCCTCTGCGTTGGGGAGATTTTGCTCTTTTCCCAGTTGACCCGAATCCCCAATCGGCTGAGGTGACTGAGCATCATATCCCTGTGTTCGCACAACTGCGTTCGGGACTGGGCCAGTATGAGCCAGTCGTCGAGGTAGTTGAGAACGCGAATGCCCGCTTCCCTCAATGGAACGAGGGCTGCCTCCACGACCTTGGTGAAGACACGAGGCGACAGGGATAGCCCTGAAGGGGAGGACCTTGTACTGATGTGCTCGCCCTTCGAACGCAAAGCGGATAAACGGTCTGTGTCGAGGGAGAATCGAGACATGACAGTACGCGTCCTTGGTCTAGGGGGGGGGCGCGCTGCAAACCCGAGTCGGAGGGGAAGGGACGGACGCATGTGAATGCGTTTCTGCGTCACCCTCCTGCCGGTAGTTGTGAAGGGCCCGTTTCAGTACTCCAGGTCCAGGACGGTCGTCAACCACCCAACCGCCTTTCCTGGTACGATGAAGTATGGCTGTAGAAGCCGCCCTCATCTCGCTGTAGGGACCGCTGTAATCGCGCCCTTCTCTACAGGACCGCATCTCTGCACGCAAGGGGTGAGGCGACTGAACTTTTTTGTGGTGGTTGCGGGCGAATTGAATCGTATAGCCGAGTCTGACGGTTCACATGAATCAGCGAGACGGCCTGGGGCATGCTAACCAGCCCCCCAGCGACCGAACTAGCGGGACTAGGGAGACCACTGACGTACCTGCAGTGGGGCAGTGAAGTGGAACACAGGGACCCAACCCGTGAGGCCGCGCGTCCCAGGGTGGGGTCTGTGTGCGCAGCGCGCGACTTACCTGGCTTCACTGCTGGGCAGGGGGCTCGTGAGGGGGCGTAGCGTCCTTGAACTGAACCCTTCTGCCCATTAGCGAAGGGAGAGGGGGATGGCTGTGTGGAGACTGGGTCTCGTGCATCGCCGTCCTCGCCCTCTTGGGACCCGTAGGCAAAGGAAACTGCTCTTTTAATGGAGTTTTGGGTACCACTGGCTGAGTAGCCTGTGGCGGAACAAAAACAAACGGGAACAAAAAATTCTTCACCCGGCCCTCCTCCGGGGGAAGGATTGGTGCGGTCACCATCTCCTGAAGAGCAGGATCCAAAGGCTCCGGGTCGCCCGTCTCAGGGACGCCGCCTGCTTTGTCGCTTCATGGGCTTGGCAGGGGCGGAGGTGGGCTGCGCCGGTTTCCTGCGGCCAGCTCCACGCTGCGGCTGTTGTGAAGGCTGCTGTTGTGGCCGCGCCAGAGCGGAGGTGTAGGCCGCAGGAGGGCGCCCTCGGCGACGAGCATACAGAGGGGCTGCAGCCGGCGGTGGGGGGCGGACAGCAGCAGACCGCCGGGGCAGGATGTGTCGGACCGCCTCCGTCTGCTTCTGTGCGGTGGAGAACTGTTGGGCAAAGCACTCCACCGCTTCGCCGAATAGGCCGGCCTGGGAGATCGTGGAGTCCAGGAAGCGATGCTTGTCGGGCTCCCTCATATCCGCCAAGGTCAGCCAAAGGTGGCGCTCCTGGACCACCAATGTAGACATCATCTGACCCAGGGCCCGCGCCATTACTTTTGTCGCCCTAAGCGCGAGGTCCGTCGCAGTGCGCAGTTCCTGCATTACCCCAGTCAGCACCACCCTCGTGTAACTGCTTCAACGCCTTGGCCTGGTGGAAATGCAGGAGGGCCATGACTTGCAGGGTGGAAGCGGCCTGTCCAGCGGCACTGTATGCCTTAGCCGTCAGAGCGGATGAGAAACTACAGGCCCTGGACGGAAGGCGTGGACTACCTCCAGGCGGCGGCGCTTTGCGGGCAAAGCTGCATGCCAATCGCGCGCTCGACCGAAGGGATGTCCACATACCCTTGGACCGCACCCCGTCGAGGGTGGTGAGGACGGAGAAGGCACCAATATGTTTCGGGCAGAAAAAGGTGCCTTCCACGACTTTGTAACCTCCTCATGCACTTCCGGGAAGAATGGAACCGGAGGCGGCTGCCGACGCCCGGCCTGCGCCCCCAGGACCCAAGCATCCAGCTCGAGCGTTCGGAGAATGCGATGCCTCCAGGGCAGCCGACTCTCTCTCAGCGGCCCGGGAAAGCATAGCGGTCAGCTCTGGATCTGACTCGGGCAACGCCACTCTACCTGACGGTGGCAGCGCAGCCGAATCCTCATCTCCAGAGCCTAGCTCGCCCTCCGATGCAGCGACCGACATCCTGTCCTCTGCCTGTGCCCCGCACAAGATGCTGGACCCCGCCCTGTCCGAGGACCCAGCACGCTCGTCCGGAAGCACCAGGTGGTGCGACATGCTCGAGGAATGAGAGGCCCGCGGAGACGTACTCGACGGGGAAGCTCTCACCGTAACCCTCAGGTCTCCCTGACCGTGAACCGAAGTAGCCCTCCGAGAACCAGAGGAGCTAGAGCGGGGCATGGCAAGGGGGATACCCCCCCGTTTAATGAGGAGGTATCTGGACCTCAATGTCGCGATGGTCATGTTCCCGCATTGAGAACATGACTCATCCATGAGCGCTTCTTCAGCGTGCTGTAAGCCCAAGCACTAGAGGCAGTGATCATGACTGTCAGATGAAGGCAGGAAACGACCGCATCCAGAAACGCACGAGCGGGAAGCCATCTTTAAAAAGACGCCCGTCGCTCGTGAAGCTCTTTTAGAATTTGCTCTTTTAGAAGGAAACAACACTCTTTTAGTGAAAGCGCTGAAGCGCCCAGGGGAGTTCGCGGCGAGACCGCAGAATGAAAGCTGTAGCCCGCCGAGGTTTCAGCAGCCTGGATGGCAACCCCCGCTGATACGCCGTCACACCAACGCCAGCTGTTTCTCGAACACTCGCGGAGATTCGTCCTGTAGAAGGCTCGCCTCCGAGGGCAAGCTGATGTGCGTTTGCACGCGCTCTCCTTTTATACCCGCGCTGCGGGGCAGGGTGCGCATGGCGAAACACGCATTCCAACTGTCATTGGCTTGTTTAGTTAACACTCGAAGGTGATTGGGCTCTCGGGCGAGATCCCAATTCGTCAGTCACTGACGTAACGTTGAACGTGACTGACTGAATGGGAACATTAAGCAAGAAAACATCTTGGTTTGATTCACAAAAATACTGAATGCAAGACTAGGTGATTTGCAGTAATCATTCATTATTGTGTCAACTGCACCCTAAAACTCTCCATCAGTCTAATGTACATACACTTACAGGAAGAAAATATATTTCCATTATTTCTTAACAACCAATAGGCCTATGCTAAATTACTGAAAATATACATACAAATATATTGACTAATACTAAGCGGCAGAATTGGCACTTTTCATATATTGAAAAAAAATATGTGACAGTATATTTATCTATATATTTTGAAGTTAAAAACCTCATGTCATAAATCTCATTTTCCACCCACCATGCCTTTAGCAAGACATCCAGTTGTCTGAAAATCCTAAAATCTGAATTCAGTAAACACTTTTTTCTTATGTACTGCCATGCATATGTTCTTATACAGTAGTGACCAAAAGAGATGTTCAGCCTAGGAAAATTGATATTTCGCCTTTTATTCAAACATATTAATACTATGTTGATGTAGATTTTCTAAGCATATTTATCGCTGAACACATGCAGAAGACTTTTGGCAGAGGTCTAGGTGTCCTTGCATTATTCAGCCTGAAGGTGGCGCTCTAATGTTGATGCACACACAACACATGCATGTATGCATGTTATGCAATCTTAATATTGATTTAATGCAGTATCTATTGCCCCCAAATGTTATTTTGGAATACTAAAAGTTGTGGAAGAATTCCAGTGAGGAAATGGAAGTCATGTCTATTCTCAAACACATAAAACAAACACAGGCTAAATAATTTATATTTTCTTTAATTACGCTACTCCACATAGCAAGAACAGCCATGCCAACTATTTACTGACCTGATGCTGATTAATATACACATAGCTGAAGTGGACTGATCTGGAGTGAGTTTTGCGTAAGGTAATGTGAAAATAAGCAGGACAGTCTCAAATCTGTTCCAATGGCTGTCAATTAGAGTGCGCTGCAGTTCCATTTCTCACCACAGATTTATATTGGAAATTTGTGGGGCGCTGTAGAGCAGGGGAGGACTCAGGCACTGTCTGCCCCACTTAAGTATCATAATTTTTTGAAGCCATGTGATAAATTTTAATGTATCCTGTCTACTTTACGGCATAAAGTAATCTAGAATATCCAAAAATATGTATTAATATATTTATATTTGTTGCAGAATGCTGAACACTTTTACTGTTTAGCCTCTCATTGATTCAGTTTATGTATGAATACCCTTACAGACAAGCCACAGATAAGTGCTAGCAATGACTCTGACTCTGTGTTTCATGTCATTGGTTGTTCGCTGTAAATGTCACACTTTCACGTGCACGCACTCAAAACTTCATCATTCAGTATATCAAATTCAAGATCAAACTTGAATATGAGAACGGTTATAGTGAGACCAATGAACCTGATCTAAACCAGGTTAAATCTTTCTTGGTTTTGTCAAACCAAAAGCAGCTCTGTAACTGCGAGTTTGGTCATGAAACAATCCTCCTGAGTCACTCGTCCACAGAAACAACCTGAAGATTATTGTGAGACAGTAGCCGTAGCACCAGATCTACTGTAGTATCAAGAGATTCAATGGATTCTCAGTTTGAAACACATTCATGTCACATTAATATGATTAAAAATAGCATAGATCGTAGGAAAACAAGATGATTCTATAAAGTGATGTTGGTGATGGGCATTAGATGTTAAAAAATAATGTGGTCAGAGTGAGTTTGTCTTTGACTTCCTCTGTTTGATGTTGAAGGTTTTTTTTTTCTTCTTCTTCCTCTGTCTTTGCTTCAGAGCTGCAGTAAAGTCATATAACTGCTGTGTGGAAGGAAGCAGATTTCATACTGGAGTGTTTTAATAGTGAGAAAAACATGAAGATCATTCTGCTTCAGTTCTGTGAGTTCATTACATTATATTAAAACATTTACATGTATTTCAGAAACCGTCATAAATGGTTTCATGCTTCACAGTAATTTTAAGCAGCTATCATATTTTTTTTTATTTTAATCTTATAGATGTATTAATCTGTTGTCAAGCTGCAGTGTCAGATCTACTGACTGATTTGGGATCAAATGTGAGCATAAACTGTGATCTTGATGAAAATGAGGTTTATTGGATTTTACTAAAATCATCAGATCCTCCAACAGTGATTCTACGATCAATGTCAGCTACAAAATCACCTTTTTACTTGAATAATACATTCAGAAAGAAATATTCAGTGCAGTTTAAACATCGTCTGGTTATTAATAATGTGACTGCTGATGAATTAGGAGTGTATTACTGTATGAACACAGAAACACCTCCAAAACTCAGCAACAGCACCAGAATATACTTCACTGGTGAGTTCATTTTCTCCTTCAGTCATCAAGACATATTGATTATCACTATGTTTATTTACTATTCATTATGTGTTATTTACTACTTCATCTTTTTAAACACTTAGGAAAATCACAATTAACCCTCTAGTGGTTGCTCCACACAGAGATGAATATATTATAGATATTAATTTCATATCACACTTTCTTTACAGAATCAACTCAACTAACTCAGTGTCACAATCATACAGCGGTCGATTGCACTGACCAGAATCAAACACAATATCAGATTATCATCATCATATCTGCTCTGATGAACGGGCTTCTGCTCATTGTGGTGATCCGTGAGTTATTTTTCTTATTGTTCTAAAATTATCAAATTAAATACACATTAGTGTAAAAATATCAATATAATGCTGTTCTCTATAGGTCAAGTTTTTAAATGTGGCTTTTTTGTGTGTGTCTTCATGTTTATTTATTTTTGAATTGTTTTATTTAGACATTTATCAGACGCTTTTATCCAAAGCGACTTACAAATGAAGTCTAAAAGTACTAAAGTACTGAAGTACTAAAAACAGATCCAAAACTAAAAGATAAAACTTTATAAATACTACCTATACACATTATATGTATACTAAATAATTATTTAAATAATTTGCTGTTTCATTCTTAGTTTTTGCTGTTGGAAAAACAGAGCGGTTGGAAAAACACATTCATAACGCTGATCTGCAGACAAAAGTTATATATCAGCCTCAAGATCCAAACCAATTGTAGGCACAATGAGGTAAATGTGAAGAAATATCTTTATTTATGTATTTATTGCTAAATGTCATTCATGTAAGTTTTAATTATATACAAACTGTCATCCCAACAAAATATTGTAGCTTTGGATTAATTTAAATCAACTGCAGCTGAATGTTAATATTGTTTTCATTGTTTCTCTTTTCAGTTCATTAAGGTGGAAAATATTCAGCAAACAGCACCTGCGTAACTACATAAAATGTTATTAAAGTATTGTGTTTAAGTCAAGAACATATTCTTGTATGGTGTACTTTCATGAGCATTTGAGATTATCACACTTCTTACTCCAGTAAAGTCAGTTTCTATGGGCACATATTTTTAAATTATGGCTACAAAAATGATTTAAAATATAATTGGTAAATTGGTAAATAGAGATATACGTACAGTGACACATTAATGACTATTTATTATTTTTGTTATATTACTGTTATAATTTCTATAGGTTGTGTCCAGAACAGAGTGAAAACAGGTCAGGTCCTCGACCCTTGTGATATGAACAGACCCTTATGCTGCTGTTGAACTCATTAATAGTTGTTTTTGGATAAATATATATTTGTTATATAGTTTTGTATTCAGCAAATATCTACACAGTGCAACTAGGCTACACAGTGTGGGTAAACTCAACTGCAGCACTAACCAAAACCATAAATATGTTTGGTTGGTCACTTGACAGCCAATGACAAACAGGGTCTGTCACCTTTGTCTAGAGTGGAGGTTTAACCGAGTACCAGTGTCTACCAGTTCTCACAGTTATCTTAAACTCAATGGAAAAAGCAGCATTGCAGTGTGTTTGCTTTATCTACTGTAGCCTGCAGTATATCTACACATTTAATTCACACATGTTTTATATTGCTTTGAATATAGCTAATAAGCTTTTAAAGCTATTGTTAAATATTTACACTTGAACTTCACTTGGAAAAGTGTGTGGTGTGGTTTAGCCCCAAGTGGCTAAACGGAGTCAATTCCAGTTTATTAAGAAAAAAGAAAGAAAAAGGAAAAGGAAAGATTAACTATTCTTGACATCAGGTTTTCAAAGCAAAAATGAAATACATTTAATAACATTGTTAATTTATATTTGAACTACAATTCTCTGACTGTTCTGTAACTTCCTTTGACTGAAGAAGAGAGAAGCATAAGTTCTGACAAGAGCTGCTCCCACTGCGATGCTTCAACAAAACGATTTCAGCAAACTGAAAGAGAAATAATTAGAGACAGACTAGGACTACTATATAATATAACCGCATTTAAAATATAATTTCTGAATACTGCATTTAAAATAAATAAATAAATAAATAAAAATAACAGAAATAAATCATCTGCTTAGGTCATTCATGATAGTTCAGAATTACTTTCTGTTTTAGTGCACTGACGTTAAAGTGTTGTGTCGTTAAAGTGAAGTAATATGGAGTTATCAGCATTATGAAATAATTTTAAGAACATGTGCTCTTCATTACTTTGTGTTTGATTTGTTATCTACTCATACAGTGAGGTTTATAGACGATGTTAACAGGGACTAACAACTAAAATTAAATAGAAGTCATTTGTTTAGAGAGCAAAACCAACTCACCCTCCTTTAATCAATCTCCCGACCTAAACTTACACCAAACTACACCACTAGAGGCTCTCTAGACCCACAATGCCTCCTTACTGCTTACAGATCAATCACCAAACTGAAGAGACATTTAAGACTATAAACACTTCATTCAACATTTAACAGTTATACCCCTGAACACTGAAAATAAGTGTATTTATTCAATACGATTATTGGCTTCTGTCATACTTATGTAAATATACAGTAGCCTACTGACACTGTGCATGTTTTCACACACACACACACACAACACACCACCACAAACACACACACACACACAACACACCACACAACACACACAAATATAAAGGTATCTCTGCACATATTCAAACATTGTAGTTTTCTGAACATTCCTGCTGTCATTGTGTCTTTAATAGGCCATGTTTTGCCTTTATCTTCACTTCTGGATCACGACAAGAATGCAGATCTTCCAGTGACATTTCAATGTGACTTGCAAAGAAACTGAGAGAAACAAAAGGGTCAAACATACAGCCTCCTCATAAATTTGCCATTCAAATTTCATTCAGGTTGGTTTATAGTCAAATCGGCATATAGCTGTGCTTTGTGTGTTTCCTTGGTTGAATCAAATCTTTTCGGTACACATTTGTTTTATATCTATTCCTTTTCATTGTTATCATGTTAATTTGTCTTTAGTTTGACATATTATTCATCCAACAAATACTTGGCATTCAAAGCAGAGCATTTGCATTGTATTGTGTTTCTGTATTATATGTACATAATGACACTGAAGTTTGTTCTGATAGTGATCAGACTGGTTCTCAATACATAGATACGTGTCATTTAGTTTGCGTGTCAGCTGATGTTTGATGTTTTACATTCACTAAGGCGTGGCATTATTGTCAAAAGATCCCACAGCCATTTCCCTACTAAATTTTGCTGCTGAGATACAGATACGAATCCAGGATCCATCAAGAGACTAACTCAAATCAAAAGAGCCTAGTGTATACTGACGTAATTGAATGATGTGTTATAGGAAATTAAAGAATCAGATTTGGTAAATGATAAGCAGTTTTAATATTAACAAATAGAAAATTAAATATAAGTACAACTAATCAAATTTAACAATGGCAAACAACATGAAGAAACCAGCAGCATAAGGGCTGTCAACTAATCAGCCCCTAAATTATTGGTGAATATACAGTACCGTAAGGTAAAACATGTAACTAAAAGATGTCACCATATACTTCCCCAACTGACTTTATTCAATTAAGAATACAAACAACACAGCAAACATTGCATTACAAATTTTCTGAAATGTTATGTTTAAATATGGATATGAGGAGTTATCTAATAAAATATTTGCATACATTTCCAGAACAGAAATCTGAACATTAGATGAAGCCAGGTTTCATTTTGTTGACCTATTGGAGTTAAAGTTTTCTTTTTTTTTTTGAAGTAGAAGTGGATTTTGGATATTTTTGTAATTCAGAAAAATCAGTCAAATAATATATGAACAAAACCCCACTGTAAAAACCTTTATGCACACAAACACAGCAGCAACTTTAGGCATGTACACTGTGTCAAAACAAATCCCCCTTGAGCTGAAGGTTATGAGCTGTTCTCTTGAGAGCATGAGCATGATTTGTACCTTGGTGCAGGATGTTTCTTAACCTTTTTAACCTGGTGTGAGCAACAGTAGAATGCTAGAGAAAATAGAGCCCATATTGAAAGTTACTACATCGAGTTGATCTGTATTTATAGGTAGGCAAAGCAGTTCAGAGAAATCCAGAGAAATCAAACAAGTTTCTTCAGTGGTTGGAATAACAGTCCTAACAAGTCAATGACAATAGTGTTAATCTCAGCTACACACAGTGAGCACAAGATGAGGTAGTAATCTCTATGATATCGTCACTTTGAAGTACAAAATCTAAATCTTTAATGTTGGGACGTTTTTTATTTTTATTTGAATCAAATGAAAACTAAAAGACTTTCAAATCACATGAGCAACTATTCTATTCACAATAGAACATAGATAACATAACAAATGTTTAAACTGAGAAAACTTCAAAATTGCAAATTGCAAAGGCTTTGCAAATGTCATCATCTACAGTGCATAACATCATCAAAAGATTCAGAGAAACTGGAAAAATCTCTGTGCGTAAGGGACAAGGCCGAAGACCTTTGTTGGATGCCCGTGGTCTTCGGGCCCTCAGACGACACTGCATCACTCATCGGCATGATTCTGTCATTGACATTACTAAATGGGCCCAGGAATACTTCCAGAAACCACTGTCGGTAAACACAATTCGCTGTGCCATCTGCAGATGCCAACTAAAGCTCTGTCATGCAAAAAGGAAGCCATATGTGAACATGGTCCAGAAGCGCCGTCGTGTCCTGTGGGCTCATTTAAAATGGACTGTTTCAAAGTGGAAAAGTGTTCTATGGTCAGACGAGTCCAAATTTGACATTCTTGTTGGAAATCACGGACGCCGTGTCCTCCGGGCTAAAGAGGAGGGAGACCTTCCAGCGTGTTATCAGCGTTCAGTTCAAAAGACAGCATCTTTGATGGTATGGGGGTGCATAAGTGCATACGGTATGGGCAGCTTGCATGTTTTGGAAGGCACTATGAATGCTGAAAGGTATATAAAGGTTTTAGAGCAACATATGCTCCCCTCCAGACGACGTCTATTTCAGGGAAGGCCTTGTGTATTTCAGCAGGACAATGCAAAACCAAATACTGCAGCTGTTACAACAGCATGGCTTCGTAGGAGAACAGTCTGGGTGCTGAATTGGCCTGCCTGCAGTCCAGATCTTTCACCTATAGAGAACATTTGGCGCATCATTAAATGAAAAATACGTCAAAGACGACCACGAACTCTTCAGCAGCTGGAAACCTATATCAGGCAAGAATGGGACCAAATTCCAACACCAAAACTCCAGAAACTCATAACCTCGATGCCCAGACGTCTTCAAACTGTTTTGAAAAGATGAGGAGATGCTACAACATGGTAAACATGCCCCCGTCCCAACTATTTTGAGACCTGTAGCAGGCATCAAATTTGAAATGAGCTAATTTTGTGCATAATTTTTTTTTTATGTATCAGTTTAAACATTTGTTATGTTATCTATGTTCTGTTGTGAATAAAATATTTGCTCATGTGATTTGAAATTCTTTTAGCTTTCATTTTATTCAAATGTTAAAAAAAGTCCCAACAAGTACGGGATTTGGGTGTACATATGATATATCACATATTGAACATATTACTTAATAAGAATGTAGAAAATCCTTAATTGAATGGGATAATACGTATGTCTGACATAAGACATGTTTTGAAATTGTATTGAAAATATCTCATGTTAATTATATTTTAATATATAAGCCTGATGCTAGGGGAAAGAAAACAAAAAGACCAACATCAAATTTTTCACCAAAATCAAATTACTTTTAACAGAATCAAATACTTCATACAGAACTCAAATACAAGAGGTCTAAAAACAAAAGAAATAAAGCTCTCATCTGAAATTTAAATCCATGAGTAAACCAAAACATCCAACACCAATCTAATATAAGAAATGTGCCTACCCAACAAAAATGGACTGGCATATAACGTCTTTGTCATTTGGCAGGATTTGTTATCCTGCCTGTGGTCTTCTGTCTGCTCGCCACCTGAGGTCACCTTCCTATTATATTGACTCTCACACTGCACAGACTGATATACTATGTCACCCATGCCACTTCACTGATTACACTCTCACCTGCAACCAATCACACACACTACAAATACGAGGCCCCAACCATCATTCAGGGCCAAGTATTGTTAGTGCTTATCGCTGGTTAACCGATAGCTACATTACGGAGCCTGTAATCTAGTCGTAGTCTAGTCTTGTTCTTCGCCTGTCTACCCGTGTCTTGATCCTAGCCTGTTTACCTCGTTGTGTCGGTTCTTTGCCTGTCTTGGATTATCCATTTGTCTTGCAGTTTCGGACTTTGTTTGCACCTCGCCTGGACTATTGCATGTTTGTGGATTACCAGTTTGCCTCGCCCTTTGGATTACGACGTTAATAAAAGACGTTCGCCATCTTTTGACCCACGCCTGTTTACCGGACTACTCTTTTGTCTTGCCTAATATACAGTGGTGTGAAAATGTTTTTGCCCCCTTCCTGTTTTTTTTGTTGTTTTTTTTGCATATTTGTTATATTTAAAAGATTCAGATCATCAAACAAAATTTTATATTACACAAAGATAATGAAAGTAAATACAAAATGCAGTTTTTAAATGATTATTTTTTTATTAAGGGAAAAAAGCTGTCCAAAACTGCCTGGCCCTACGTGAAAAAGTAATTGCCCCCTAAATCTAATAAAAGTCTAATAATTGTGCCACACTTTGCAGCAACAACTGAAATCAAGTGTTTGCGATAACTGGCAAAGAGTCTTTCACATCGCTGTGGAGGAATTTTGGCCCAATCTTCTTTGCAGAATTGTTTTAATTCAACCACATTGGAGGGTTTTCGAGCATGAATGGACTGTTTTAAGCATCTCAATCGGATTTAAGTTCGGACTTTGATTTGGCCGCTCCAAAACCATAACTTAGTTTTTCTTGAGGCATTCAGAGGTGAACTTGCTGGTGTGATTGGGATCATTGTCCTGCTACATAACACAAGTGCGCTTGAGCTTGAGGTCACAAACACTGATGGCGGACATTCTCCTTCAGGATTTTCTGATAGAGTGTAGAATTCATGGTTCCGTCAGTTATGGCAAGTCGTCCAGGTCCAGAAGCTGTAAAGCAGCCTCAGACCATCACACTACACCCACCATGTTTGACTGTTGGTATGATATTCTTTTTATGAAATGCTGTGTTGGTATTACGCCAGATGTAACGGGACACACAAACTTCCAAAAAGTTCAACTTTTGTCTCAACAGTCCACATAATATTTGGCAAAAAGTCTTGGGGATAATCAAGATATTTTTTGGCAAATGTGAGACGAGCCTTTGTGTTATTTTGGTCAGCAGTGGTTTTTGCCTTGGAACTCTCCCATGGATGCTGTTTTTGCCCAGTCTCTTTCTTATTGTTGAATCATGAACACTGACCTTAATTGAGGCAAGTGAGGACTGCAGTTCTTTAGATGTTGTTCTGGGTGCTTTTATGACCTCTTGGATGAGTCGTAGTTGTGCTCTTGGAGTAATTTTGGTTTGCCGGCAACTCCTGGGAAGGTTCACCATTGTTCAAGTTTTCTCAATTTGTGGATAATGGATCTGACCATGGTTCGCTGGAGTACCAAAGCCTTAGAAATGGCTTTATAATCCTTTCCAGACTGATACATGTCAACTGTTTTGATTATCATCTGTTCTTGAATTTCTTTAGATCGCGGCATGATGTGTTGCTCTTTAAGCATGCTTCACTTTGTCAGACAGGTTCTTATTTAAGTGATTTCTTGATTCAACAAGATCGGCAGTAATCAGGCCGGGGTGTGGTCAGTGAAATTTAACTTCGCTTTCTAAAATAATGTGGTTAATCGTAGTTCTTTCATGATTTAACAGGAGGGCGCAATTCATTTTTCACGTAGGGCCACATAGATTTGGACAGCTTTTTTCCCTTAATAAATGAAATCATCATTTAAAATTTGCATTTGTATTTACTTGCATTATCTTTGTGTAATATTAAAATTAGTTTGATGATCTGAAACATTAAAAGTGTGACAAACATGCAAAAAAAAATAAGAAATCAGGAAGGGGGCCAACACTTCTTCACACCACTGTACCTGTGTGCAATTTGTCTGACCTTGCCGGTTGATGGCCACTCTTAAATAAAAGCTTTGCAAGGATCCGCCCACGCTCTCATCTCGTTCCCTCACGTATTGTACATCCTTGAGACGCTAAAATCTAAGACTTAATGTTGTAATTGTTATTAAGAAAACATGGGTTTGGGAGCAATGTAATGATGCCTTGAGTAAGAGTAGGAGAAGAGAGGCTTTTATAATGCTTTCTATCAAAACTTGTGAAAGGGAAAGATTATTTAGCCTAAAATCTGTAGAATAAAATGAACTCGATCTTCTCAGATGTGTAAAGTTTAAAATGATCAATTACTTCAGCAGTGTCCTTCAAACAAAGAGACAGGTCACACAGAAGATCTGTGCCACTAGTTTTACTACTAGGTTGCAAATTAACAAAGTACATAGATCAAATGAGAAACTACAGTGACTTTAAAAAGTAGCACAAATAGTAGATTCAAGACTTTAGTTTCAGGCATTAAGATGTATAGTCTGACTTCAAAATTACTTCAGCTGCTTAAACTGCACATTCACCATCTGTAAGGAAGAAGCCGTTTGTGAGACATTTGAATGTTCAATAAGAATCTCATCCAAATGTGCATTTTGTTTATGATTACGCACATCAAATAAGTCTGATATGCTCTACAAGAATTGGTTTATTTTAGAAATGTGAACATGTGAACACAATAGATGCATTATTTCATCTGCACAATTTATTGAGTCGAACACTGAAATCATCCACATACAATGAATCACAAGTTTCTTCAGCTCTGAATATTCCTGAGAATATTGCAGAAACCTTAAAGGTTTAAAGGCAAAAGGCAGCATCTTTTCACACTTTCATGAAGCTCATGCATTTACATGTACAGATGTATTATAACTTGTACATATTATCAAACTTGAATAGTGCATATGAAGCCAATTCATTTGAGGATGCAAATAAAGACATCATGTTGTGCTCTTCTGACATCAGTCTGCAAAGCTGTGTAACAGATCTCAAACCTGAGCACCATGTTTATCTGTTTTATCTTCTGCACACTTTACATGATGTGCAGCAACAATTTAACAAATATAAAATAATACATAAAGAATACCAAATACATTTATTCTGGCAAACACAAATAGAAAGAGCATTTGTGGTACAGAAATGTTAACCTCCTGAGACCCTGCATCCTCATATGAGAACATTATATTTTAGTGAATTTCTCTGAGACTATACATGCCACAGTTTGGATGTCCTGTAAAGAGCACATTCAGGGCATTTCAGAGATACCAAATGATTGGATGTTTAACCGAGAACACTCCCTCTCCTTGGTTTTTAAAAATGTCTGACATTAATTTAGTGACACTCTTATGGAAATATGATAATATTTTGTAATTGTCATTTAAATCTGACAAATTTTTTTAATTGTTTGTCATAAATCAACATCTCAGGAAAATTATATGGGGTTTCAAATCAAAATATGACTTTCTGTTACGAAACAGGAGGTTGATTTCATACATGTCCTCATATGAGGACACCGGGACTAAAAGCATGTTTATTAGCATTTTGGGAGAAATAAAAAATTAATAGGGAAATAAATTATATTTCAATATCCCTATGACATATTAGATACTATTATGAAAATCTTGCCAATTATTACTCCCAATATTAAACTTTTTTTTCATTACATGTTGGCATGTTGTCAAGAACACATTAATATGCAAATTAGATAGTTTATAGATACATTGTATATAATGAGAAAACCTGTTTAAGGCCATTTTACACACACACTGCATAAAGCTAAATGGTATATAAAATCATTCTGTTGTAACATAGTTGAGAATTATTTTATACAAAGTTTGGAAAGAAAATCTGAAAACATAAAAATGTATGAGTCACGAGTCCTTACCAAGGAAGTAGCATACTATGCATGAAATATTATATATTTTTTATCATTTCTCTTTTTTTTTTACATTTTTTGTATGCTCTAAACAATGTAATGACATGAAAAATTACTAATTTTTTCCTAAAGTGTTTTGCCGGGTCTTAAGAGGTTAAGGCAGCAACAAACTGACCAATTCAGTCATTCATGTCAAATTTCACTTTTCTGTCAGAGAAAGTGTTAAGTGAAACTTTTAGACCTGTTTACACTGTAGTTTGTTCTTCAGTCATGGCTGATGAGAATAAAGGAGCTTGAGCTTTTTTTCTTCTCAAGTAAAATCTGATTAAACAGACAATAAGCACTATTAATAATAATAATAATACAGATACTACAGTGCTAACCCGTTGAAAACGCGATGATGTCACCACATTTGGTACCGTTTCTTCTTGGTTTGGTGTTTCTTGATCAATGGTTTTGTTTCCTTTTTCTGCTGTTGATTCTGCAACAAAACAGTAATTAAAAAAAACATTATTGTAGAGTGATAAATACAGATCCGTCTATAATTTATATACAGCAGCATTCAGACTGAATCATTACTAGTTGCTGAAACATTTATTGTATTTACATTTTTTATATATAAAAATCATCATACATGAATCAAGCACTTTCACACACCGTGGATGATCAGCTCTACATTCTGAAGTTCTGAGGGTGTGATGTGGCAGCTGTATTTTCCTGCGTGAGCATGAGTGAGATTGCTGAGTTTGATGGAGAAGTTTCCTCTCGGATACTCATCAGGGAAACTTTCAGTTCTGTTTTTGTACAGTGAGTCCTGTGTCTCTGTTTGATTGCCTTTGATTATATCATGCACAGTTTTGCTATTATTGTGTCTCCAGAACACAACAATGTCTTGAAGTTCAAGATCATGTTGAGTTGAACACGGCAGAACAACAGAACCACCAAAAACACCTGTGACCTGCAGACACACTGAAATGAGAGATAACTGAACTGTAAACACAATCTGTGGCATGAAATTGTCTTTTAAATTTAATTCGTTTTTGTTCTCACCTTTATCTATCAGCACTGCAAGCACACAGAAGGACCAACTGCTGAAACAGAAAAAAAGTGGACACAGTCATTTAATTTAGGTTTAGATGAACAAATATAGCTTTTCTTTTGATGTCATTTGTTTAAGACCCATGGAGAAAGAAGCACCCATTCAGAAACTGGGGCAGGAGGTCTTTATCATTTAAAAATTATTACTATACCAATTTATACATTTTAAACACATTATTCATTATCCTCTAAAGGGTAATTTAGTGAAGTCATTTAAATGTGAATTCATAGTCTGTTTAAAAAAAGCTATCAAAATGCATCAAAAATGTTTTCATTTATTTCTCTTAGTAATATATTAGATGTTGCATCATCATCATCAGCATCCTTTATGCTATAAGCTCGTCTCTAAATATGTTACCTATTAGCTGTAAATGTTCTAAATGTGGGCATGGTTTGCCACCTTTCCCTACTGGTAAATCATTGAATTTACTGTATACTAAACTAGACTAAATCAAATTACTATAAAATAAAACTAATTACATAAGCACTGAGACTCAAGATGCTATACATAAGAATACATATGCTAATGCTAATGCTAATTGCTAATGACTAAATCAAACATTAAATCCACTTCTCTCCAAATAAACCTGTCACTCATTTATTAATCAATCCATGTTTAATGTATTATTGGTGTACAATAGTGTTTTCCCTATTAATGCTAGTCTAAATAAAGCCAAAATACCAAAATAAACAAGGCCCGGCAATAAACGGAGTGGCACGACACATTTCTCCAAATGTGCTTCATTCAGAACATACCTGATGGTCATGATGCTCTAATATTTTTCAAACAGATGTGATTATAAGAGATAAATATTTCAGAAATTAAGGTAAAACACTGATTTTTCAAACAGTGTTAGTATCGTAGACTATGCACGCTCAAACGTCGGCAGTCACGTGAATCATGATCATGCAGACATGCGCGCCACATACTTTTGTATACTTAAATGTATTGAGGTCTCCTAAGAGTGAAGTTGATTGTCACTCACTCTTGACTTGATCTGACGTTTGACATTCCACTGAATCATTAACTATATTATTATTATATAATCATGAATTATATTGTACATGTTTAGGATGTCAAGCATTGATCTGTTTGAATGATCTGTTTGTCATATCATGTCAAGCATTGATCTGTTTGAATGATCTGTTTGTCATATCTGTATTTCAGTTTATCAATAAAACAGCACAACATTCTTAACTTTCAGAGATATAGAAAATGAAGATGAATCGTTAATTAATATGTCATGATTAAGAGAAATCAGTCAATGAGTCACATCAAGTTTTAGACTAAAATTTAAAAGAGAACTGCATAATTAAAAAACGACTCCTGCTAATCATGAACAATATAACAACACTAATGATAATACATTACACATAGACAAAAATTTCAACACACTATAACAGTGATTCAACATCCAGATGTACTAAATATAGATCATAATGTGTTTTACAAATGTCATAAAACATGGCTGAATTAAAATCAGGTCAATGAGCATGACAAGAAAGACCATGATGGTTGAGCATAGTGCAAATGTTCACTCCAGACATCACTTTTGGCCACTACACTACACTACTATATATTGCAATATATTGACAAATATACACTAGATTATACTATATGGAAATGTATAATTCAATTTAGACATTCCACCTTGCAACAATGCATTTCTAGAAGATGGCACAGCAATAGAAATACAAAAGAAGATTCTAAATTAATTGCTCCCTGCCAACAAATTAGACAGTTTACAAATCTAGGATATGACTTACCTTGAGGTACTTCAACTTTTGCTTTTACCACAGTTTAGTTTTGCCTTAAAGTGCCAGTTATCCTTGCCTCTTCTTTGTGATATTTGTGAAAATTCTCAAATTGCTTACGCTAGGGCAGCCTCATTACCTGGCTTAAAACGTCAGCAACTCCACCCTCTGTTTCCACTGTAACACAACTCTTAGTCTCCTGGTGTCTTGTTGACTTTCATTGTTGGTACTGTAATATGACAGGGTCTGCTGTCAATTCAAGGTCAGTTCAAGCTTCTATATGCCTGTGTGTCCCTACATTTGGATAAATAGGTTAGTGTTTGCTGAATGTTCCCTGCAAACAAAATAAACACAATTTACAACTGCAAGCTATAACTTGCTATAGTTTTGGGTAATTAGTAGGGCTGGGTAAAAAATATAGATATCTCGATATTAATCAATTCTCATTTTTTTTGTAGGAACTATAGTGACTCAAAACTGCAACACCATTGTGTAAGGCATTAAGATGTATAGTCTGACTTCAAAAGCACCTCAGCTCATGTTCAGAATGAACTTTTTAACTGTATATATTCAGCTCTGCAGGAAGAATGGAGACACAATGATAAAGAGTTTTATCTGATAAAGAGAACCTATCTGAGAAAACGGAAAGGTTACAAAAAAAAAAAACTCATCAACTTGACTGATGTGTTACCAGGAGTTAATGAATTAGATTTTATAAATGAGTTCAGTCTGATATTTTTATCAGCATGAATTCAAATGTACTTTTGTTCTCACCTTTGTTTATCAGACCGGCCAAATACACAGATGATGAAACAGCAAAGTGAGAGAAACCCATCACCAAATAATATTCAAGTGAGTGATTAAGTTTAAGTGACATGATATGTGGCCAATTATGGTGTCCCATACAATAACTGACCACACATCATGTCACTACCTCTTGTTTTTAAACAGTCCTGAGGAAAAGTGAAATCGCAACCTTGGTTTGTTTTGACCATCGCAATGAAATTCTGCAGTTTTCTCTGCTGCCCTCAAGAGGCTGTAAATGATAGTTCACCGCCATCTTAAGCCCAATGGATACCTCAAATACTATTTGAAATAAACTCTTAACCTGAATTCAGAATCTATAAGGAAGTGGTTGGTTATGATGAGGGGACAGTGGAGTTTGATCCAAATGAGCACACCAATTAAACTTTACATTACCACAGACAGTGCCGTTTTATTATTATTATTATTTTGTTAGTTTACCAGAAACCATGTGGGAGACATATAAACAGGAAGTATAAACAATGGAATTTGTTTGACATTAATGAGAAAAAGTTGTTTTAAAAAAAGTGTACAAAATATAGAAAGTTATTAAAGCTACTGTATATAACGTTTAGTCTTTTAGCAGTTGCAGTATAAAATGTAGACGTTTGTCAACTTTTTATTGGATACTTATGACTTTTTCATAATTATGACTTAGTATGTCATAATTTTGACGTTTGTCTAAACATTATAATATTTAACATACATTTGACTTTTTAATTGCTAACTATGATTTAGCAAAGCATGGTGGGCCCACAAACTGAGCCCATGATTACAGATGATTGTCTTACACTCTTAAAAATAAAGATGCTTAAAAGGTTCTTCACAGCGATGCCAAAGAAGAACCATTTTTGGTTCCACAAAGAACCATTCAGTCAAAGGTTCTGTAAAGAACCGTCTCTTTCTTACCTTTTTATAATCTGAAGAACCTTCTTTCGCCACAAAGAACCTTTTGTGAAACAGAAAGGTTCTTCAGATGTTAAAAGTTCTTTATGGAACCATTTAGACAAAGAGGCATTGTGAAGCACCTTGATTTGTAAGAATGTAGTGTGTATGTTACTAACAGCATCAAAACACCAAACACTCCTAAATGTTAATAAATCAGTAAATAATGAAAGACGGATATGTGAAAAATGTGCAGATAAATCATATGCACTGCAATTTTCTGAATTTCCACATTTTCACTGTTATACACTCAGGGTTAAATCAGTCCAGAATGTCACAATCAAAAACACAGGTGAGAAAGATACAGAAACGAGTGATCTCATATGTAAACAAAGGCATTATGAAAAATAATGCAATCATCAACAATAAACAGCATATAAATAAAAACTGCCTAATGTTACAGAGTGAAATATCGATCCACTGTGGGCTGGCACGCATTGGGAGTGCTGAGGAAAAATTTAATCATCTGTGCGGGATCCTCGTACTGCACTGATCAGATGTAGTATTTGATAAAACGCGATTTTTTCAGCTCTTTGCTCAAAAATTTAAATTTTATTCAATGTACCTGCAGTTCACGTGTTGATAAAAAAACTAAAATAAAAAAAAAAGAATACTGAAGCTAGAATAAAGCAGATTAAGGTTTGAATGTTCAGATATATTGAGAACCCCAAATATTTTGGGGGCCATGAAATTTTTGTGAAAATGATCAAAAATGCTGAAGGTGGCTGGCAACTTTAAAAAAAAATCTTTAATAATATATATATTATTATATTATATATATATAAAAACGCGGCAGAGACAGAGTTACAACACCAAGGAGAAAAATGTGCCAGTGAGGTCTGTTCTAGCACCTCACACATATTTGAGCTTCTGTGTATTTGATGGGGATTATAAATTCAGAATGGGGTCTAGGATTGTATGAACACAAACACATATCAAGGGTCACCATCACATTCACTGGTAAATGGTCCTTCAGTTATCAAGACTGGTACGAAGACCTGGTTTAGTTGCACTAATCAAATGTATACATGTGTTTGTATCTAACATTAAAGTAAATGAGAAAAAGTCTCATGGAGTCACACCTTGTGTTTGTATTGTATTTTCTATTGTAATGTTCTTGACTGATTTACATTGATGTTCTGATGGTGAATGTTTATTTAAAATGTATGTATGACAATGAAAAGCATTGTACAGGCTAGGCTGCACAGTGGTTAAACTCAACTGAAGTGCTAAACTAAAACTAGTAATATATACACATGGATATGTCAGGTTTTGAATAATAACCAACTGCAGAGCCATACGTCACAGCAGTTTCAGGGCATCAGCATCTGACCAGCAGTCTCAGACCGGAAGTTATGATGGAAATTATAGCATCATTAGGCTGCAAAAAGGACCTTGATTAGCAAGTTTGATTGGAGCTAATGGACCTGTCCAAATACCCACACTTGTGTAATTACATGACATATTTCCTGTATTTGGCCCAAGTGTTCAAGTGGGCATGAAGACCACAAGTGTGTGTGGAACTTTTCATTACCCAATGGGACACACTTACAGTGTTGTAAAAATGCAAGTGTTTGCAGAGCTTTATTTAGATTTTCAATACTCAATATTTCAATATTTTAAAATAAACTTCTAAATATCTGTTCAGTAGCCTCTATAACAGACACCAATAATTGTGGTGCTTCTAATTAAGTGACAAAAATGCAGTTGCAAATGATGTAGAAAAATACACACTCATCTTTGCACCAATAAAATGTGCAACACTTTGTTTTTCAGCTAAATTATATGTAATATCTAATTAATAATAATATTTAACTTACACTAGAAATGTATCTGTGACATCTTGCAAGATATCTGCAAAAAAAAAAATTTAATCCAAAACATGATGCATGTGTACTTTTAGTGTGGATTTAGTGACTTTCAGGTCTGTGGTCTTGTTTCTATGGTTTTGCCTGCTATTGCCCCGGAGCCTGAGCCTCACAACACTTCTGATCAGGTGAGTGAGCCGGCAACAACTCATGACACCGTGGGATTGTTAGTGGAGTACAAGGGCAGCCCTGCTGAGGGTGAGCTGCTGCTGGCCTATGAAGCATTAACTAATATTTTGGAAGAGTTTGATCCCTTGTTTCTCCCTTCTCCACTGACTCCACCCAGCCTTGTGTCTCCCGAATATCCTGCGTCTCCTGAGTTCCTACGCAGCCTCCCTCTCTCACCTCCTCTTCCAGAATCTGCCTGTTCGTCTGTCTCGCCTCTTCTGGCGTTTCCCTCTGGCTCAACCTTGGTAAGTCGTCGAGCTGCCTCCACAATGGGATTCCACTCCTCTGACTTCACCCTCCATCCCTCTGGCGCCGTCAGGCTCCTCTTTCCTTCTTCAACTCTTCCTCGGCCCTCTGGACATCCGGTGTCACCCTGGCTCTCCACCTGGTCAACTGGTCGTCTCCCAGGTTCCTTCTCCCAGACCTCCACCATGGCTCCTCCCTCCTGTGACCCCGCTGTGGGCCTTCATCCTGGCTGGTCTCTGGACCACCATCTTCCCCTTGGCTCCTCCCACCCTCCCCTCCCCCATGGACTGTATTATTTATTCTGGACTATTTTTGTTTTTCTTTTGATTCCTCATGCCCCTGCAGAACCCTTACCCTCAGGGGCGACTCCAGATAATTTTTAATTCAAGAGCTGGGGGGGTCAGATCATTGATGGGGGAGCTGTGCAATTAATAATAAATATGACCAAAAACAGTAAAAAAAATAGATGGGGGTGTAGAAAAAAGTATGTGGTCAGAACTATCTTGACTTCCTCTGTTTGATATGGTTTTCTTTCTTCCTGCTTTGCTTCAGAGCTGAAGTGATGTTATTTTAACTGCTGTGTGGATAAGAAAGTGTGTTTTAATCACGGCAACAACATGAGGATCCTTCAGCTTCAGTTCTGTGAGTTTATTACATGATATCAATATATTGACATGCTTTATAAACTTGGAACAGTAATTGTTATGTTTCACAGCTATAATGTTCAATGCTATAATGATTAATCTTTATCTATAATGTTTATCGTTTTATTTATTATTTTCTTAATCTTATAGATGTATTAATCTGTTGTCAAGCTGCAGTGGCAGATCTACTAACTGATTTGGGATCAAATGTGAGCATAAACTGTGATCTCGAAGAAAATGAGGTTTATTGGATTTTACTGAAAACAGCAGATCCTCCAACAGTCATTCTACGATCTTTGTCAACCACAACATCACCTTTTTACCATAATAAAACATTCAGAAAGAAATATTCAGTGCAGTTTAAACATCGTCTGGTTATTAATAATGTGACTGCTGATGAATTAGGAGTTTATTACTGTATGAACACAGAAACACCTCCAAAACTCAGCAACAGCATCAGAATATACTTCACTGGTGAGTGTTTTTGCTCCTGTACTGAATACAACATTGATGATCAATGTGTTTATTTACCTTTTTATTATTTGTTATTATTATTTTTGGTTGTTCCAGACAGAGAGGAATAGGCCTGTGTTGTATATTAAACTGCAGTCATTGTACTCCAGTAAAGACTAACAGTTGTTACTGTAACTGTGGACATTTTCTTTACAGAATCAGTTCATCTCACTGAGTGTCACAATCAGACAGTGGTGGAGTTTATTGATCAGAATCAAACACAATATCAGATTATCATCATCATATCTGCTCTGATGAACGGGCTTCTGCTCATTCTGCTGATCGGTGAGTTATTATTCTTATTGTTCTAAAAATTATCAAATTTTAATATGCAATAGTGTAAAACATATCATAATGAAAGTTTTTAATTACTTGGTATATTTTTACCATTTAAGAAAATATAATATAACCATTAGTAAATATTAAATCTGGATTCTCTGTTTCATTCGTAGTTTTTGCTGCTGGAAGAGCAGAACAGTTGGAAAAACATATTCATAATACTGATCTGCAAACACGAGTTATATATCATAGGAACCAATCCAATTGCTTCAATTATAAGGTAAGTGAATTAACATCTTTATTTATTTATTGCTAAATGTCATTACTGTAAGTTTTAATTATTAATGATTCTGATGTTATCACAACAAAATAAAGTAGCTTTTTGTTTAGATTCATTTAACTCAACTGCAGCTGGATGTTAATATTGTTTGCTTGTTACTCTTTCAGTTCACTGAGCTGGAAAATATTCAGCAAGTACACAGCACCTTTGTGACTCTATAACATGTTACCATGTGCTTATAATGTGCTATATTCTTTTACAGAGTGATATCATGAGTATTTGGGACACTAGTTGTTACACTTCTTACTCCAGTGAAGTCTGTAAAAAAACCTCCCACAATCCCTTGCATGATTACACAGCACCTGTAGCCTAGTTTTGTTCTTGCCTTGGCTGGCGATGCTGATTGGTTTCTGTTGTTATTTCTGGTTTGTTTGATCTTGAAATGTTTTTCCCTGTTTTACGATTGCTCGCTGCCTGTTTCAATAAAGCTGCAAATGGGTCGTCGCTCAAACATTTCCGAGTCTGCATCACACAGACATAAAATTTTACAAAACTCTGCATGGTGTAACTACAGGCAACACAGTGCGGTTAAACTCAACTGAAGTGCTTAACCAAAACCAAACATTTGTTCCATTGGTTGGTCATTTGACAGCCAATGACTTCACATTTGTCTAGAGAAGCAGTTAAACCTTGAACCGAATGCCAGTACCTTTATGTATGTATGTATCTCAGTTCTCACAGTTGTCTGAAACTCAAATAAAAACAGCAGCATTACAGTTTGTCTGTTTTGTCTACCGTTTATCTACACATTTATTTTAAATGCATGTAAAGCCCCTTCACACAAACTGAAGTTTGTATTGCTTTGAATATCCAATAGTTCCTTAAACTACAACTGTCAAAACTATTGTTAAATATTCACACCTGATCTCTGTATGTAGTGTTTATCAGTCAGTCTTGACTTTTCTGTACTTCTTGGTGAGTGGAAAAAAAACAAAACAACAAAACAAAACAAAACAATATGAATGTTTGTGCGATGTTTTAATACTGGAAAGGCTTTGCATGGAGGAAGCACATGATACTGAAACACAACTTCAGTTCTGTGTGAGATTATTAGATATAATTTATTTCATGTGCTTTGTAGCTACTCTTTTTACAACTTTAGGAAATAATTTTCATTACTTTGTGTTTGATTTGTAAGCACATATAGGCAGTGCTTGAAGTGGGCCGGTACGCAACGGTACGCAGTACCGGCACTTCAATATTTTAGTCTTTAGCGTACTGGCACTTTTTGGTGTGTACCGGCACTTATGACGTTGATTGATTGTGGCACTATACATAGCCTACATTGTGAATTATAAAAATTAAAAAAGTAGGTATTTAAATATAAAAAGTAAAAAATAAATAAATTAGGGGGGGGGGGGGGGGGGGAGAGGAGTACCAGCACTTCTGGTCTTCCACTTCAAGCACTGCATATAGGCTTACATAGTGTAACTGTAGTCTACAGCAGATGCTATAGAGATTAACAACTTTAATTAAATGGAAGATGGGTTCATTTGTTTAGAGAGAAAAAATAACCTGACCTCCTGGTCACTGTCACACCTGTAACGAATCAGCTCATGACAGGAAAAATGAATAACTAACCATAACTAGTTATAAATAACTATTCATATATTAGATCCACTGTAGATATTTAACTGACCACTCAGAGTCAACTGTCTTGTCAATTCTAAGAAAGTTAATTTCCTGGTTAAGGGAAATAACTTTCTTACTTTACAATTCTACAAAAGCTTGTAGCATAAAACTGCATGATTAAGTGACTCCAGTTATAAGCAAACAATGAACACGTCAAGTGTGATACAAGTAAGGTTTTATAACTACATAAACACTTAAACTAGTCCAACATACACATAAACACTTAAACTTGTCTAACATCCTACATAAACACATAACCTGGTCGAAAATACACATACACCACACACACACATATAGGTTTTTTGGGTTTAAATTTTAGGGGGGGGGGAAAAAAAAAAAAGGGTTAAAGTTTAGCTCAGTACAGAAAGAGACATAAAGAATGAATTTTATGGAACCATTTTGCATATTCAGCCGATCTAAGCCTGAGGGAAAATGTCAGATTCTTAGTTCAAACAAACCTCGTAAAAAGGTGTAACTGATACTTAATGTAACAATTAATAAGACTAAGTTTGATACTTGCCAGTCTCGGCTGTCTGAAAGAGATTCCAGATGCAATCTTAAGGCCCAAGATCTTAATGAAGTTGGTTGATGAGAAAGAACCAATTTTGAGTCAGAGAATCTTGATTAATGGAAAGGTCGAGGCCGAAAAGCCTGGTACATTTTTTTTTATTGGTATCCTGAAGCGTTTTCTAATCTCATCTTAGCATTGACCGACCCACCGACTGGGGGCGGGTCTCTGGAGTGTGGCCTTTAAGGTCGGAGAAGATCTCCGCATTTCAAGATGGGCTTGTCCAATGAGCAAGATGGAATTTCCGAACGGGAGGTGGCAATTGCTGGAGGGTTTACGAACCCTTTGTTCTTAAGCATGGTATTTGCAAATGACTTCTTGAATCGAAAATATTAAAGGTTCTCAGGGCACTAATATATGCCTATGTACCAACATATAATATACACGATTGTTTCGATCATAAAAAGGCAAATTCATAGATACTAAACAAGATAAGATTACATATAGTGAAAAGGGATAATCAGGAATGGGTCCCCTCACAAGCATACTAAAATAGTCTAAAAATATCAAAGACAAAATACACAATGACAATAATATACCCAATGGCCTGAAGAATATGTGTGTTCATTCAAAAAAAAGGTTTTCCTATGAATTAATTAGAACACAGTCCATTTCTACTCTGCCTTCCCTTGGGACATGCAGGGATTTTCCCTGCTTTACATACGTTTGGCCAATAAACCCAGTGATATCAGCGTTGGTTGCCATGCAACAAAGGGGCCTGTTCGGCTTCCTGGGGTGTTAAGCATTCCGGGGGGAAGGGTTCATGGGTCCTCGTATGGCTTGTTAACTGAGGGGGGTTACAGAGTATTTGTTAAATATAAAAACAAAATATATATTGTGTGTTTGATTAGTCCAGACGCTACACACCCTAAACCTACAGCACACTACACCACTAGAAGCTCTCTAGACCCACAATGCCTCCTTACTCTAACACTGTGACATGATGTGACACTGAATGCAACAAACATTTCATAAAGACACCTTGATGGAAACTTTTGAGGCTTCGCGCTGAGTGTCTCTTACACACACACACACACACAAATATAGTTATCTCTTCACATACAACAGTGTAGTTTTCTGAACTGTCTCACACATTACTACTTTCATTGTGTATTTAATACACTGTTGTGTTTTGACTTTAGTTTATCATCACTGTTGGAACATGACAAGAATGCAGATCTTTCAGTCCTCATTCTGACTTGAAAATATATTGAAAGAGAGAAACAAAAGGGTCAAACATACAGCCTTTTCATGAATTTGCCATCCAAATTTCATTCATATTTGTTTATAGGCATATTGGCATATTAAAATATTGTATTTATTATTATTATTATTATTTTAATTATTACAACAAGAAATGCCAGCATAGTCCTTTTTCATGATGAACACAAACCAAAAGTTCTCTGCAAGAGGCTGTAAAGGTAAAAGGTGTATCTGTAATCTATAGCAATAATTACTATTCCCTAAACACTGGGAAAATTCAATGTGTTTTATGAGAAAGAAAGCACTGAATCATTAACATCTATAGCCTAGTCAAGTATCATGTCACTCCTTAAGAACACAACACATGCTTCAAACATAAACTGCTTACATCATTATTCTGATATAATTACATGATTATTCACATGGCACAACTGATTGGTTTCTTTTCACATCAAGCAGCCAATGAGGTTACTGATCAACATTGAAATACTTGGCTAGTGATCACCCTCCACCTTCCCCAGCTCCACCTGTATATATCTGCTATGAGGTGATCATGTATGCTATGTGGGGGTTATTCATGTATGTTATTTGTGCAGCAGCAGTATTTCTTACATGCTCACAGCAGCATGTTGTGATGTATTGGCAGTAGCAAGTCTCGGTACTTGCTCTGCCTCAGCAGCAGCGTAGCAGAACTATTCCGCCAAAAACTTTAACATTGTCATGTACATTACCATGGTAAACTCTCCAAGAGTTGTCATTGCAAACTGAGTTTATGCGAAGGATTCATCTGATTCAAACCAGTAACTCCCATATTTTTCTGGCCCAAATCCAGTCCAAAGAGCTGGTTACAAGAACTTTTAGTGTCTTCAGTTCACCAGTCCTGCATGTCTTTGAACCATGGAAGAAATCTGGCCTGGCCCTGGATGCAAACCAGGGACTGTCTAACAGAGCTACCCACTCAGGTCGCCGTGATTTTTGCCAGGTAAGACATGTTCCTGGATCAACAACTTTTGTTGATCCTGGATCAACATTACTGTCCAAAAATACAGACCTAACCCAATCCCTACCCCTAAACCTAAATTTACCCATAATTTATTCCTAAAATCAGAGGGAAATGATAGCTGATTAACAAGGATGTAGAAGCACCTAATCCTGATTGTAAGCCTAAAACTGACATTTCCTGAAAAGTTATCTCTCAATTCTGATTGGCTGATTGGAATGATGTTCCAGGATCAACAAGTATGTTGATACAGGAACATGTTGTACTTGGTCAAATCATGCTCACCACCCACTCATGCACCATAACACTCTTAATCTCAGTCATAAACTGATAGCCATAAGTCAAAGAAAAAAAGATTATGTTTGAGGGTTTATTCTAAACTTTGCAGTAATGCAAGTCTCTCGATACGCTCTCAAATGACATATATTTATACTTTTTTATATTTAATATTTTGGATTAAACTTCAAATGTGTGGTGTTTTATACAATATTTAAATATTTTAAAATACAAAATCTAAAACAGTATTAACTACTGCAAAAAATAAATGGATTATGATGGGAAAATACATCACTTATTACATGTGTTATATTTTTTTAAATGTTCTTTAGGAAAAGACTTAATTCTCAATTATTCCCAGTACATTCAATAAAATATCTCTTTCTAACAAGAAATGAGGACTCCTTTCCTGCTCAGTTTTTAAATGCAGGGTCACAAGCCTGATCTGGGTCACATGATCACAGGACTGCTCTGAGCCACACACCTCTCAACAATCAGCCCTCATGCTTTCTGCCAGCTGTGCTTTCATTGCTACACATGACCCAGCTTTTGGCCATCAATGCCAGCCTGAGGCAACATCAGGCCAAGATCATATCAAGGTGTTTTTTAACAATTCATTATTTACATGTGTACCAGTGCGAACAAGAGCAGTCATTTATTGGCTGCAGTTCACTTAAAGCAAGGCTTTCTTGAATTCTACATGTCCATGTAGGCAAAATTGTTTGATTAGAGTCATTTTCTTTTGAATCAGACATTTGTCGTGGAGCTGTTTATTTGGTGGTTGAGGGTGGGGGATAAAATGGGAACTAGTTGCTAGTTTTGGTTATTGAGTTTATTTAAAACTTAAATTTGACTGATTAACCAAGTTGGTGGTGGGCATCAGGTGTTGAAGAAAAGTGTGTACAGTGTGGTCAGAGCAAACTTGACTTCCTCTGATTGATGTTGGATAAGTTTTTTTTTTTTTTTTCTTCTTGTCTTTGCTTCAGAGCTGCAGCATACTTCATTTTCAGTGTTGTGTGGAGGGACAAAAGGCTTAATATTTTTCGCTGTTTTATTCACTGCAACAGCATGAAGATCCTTCAGCTTCAGCTCTGTGAGTTTATGATATGTGTATTTACATGTAATGTGCTTTGTCATAAATTGTTTTGTTTTATAGATTCACAGTTTTTAAAGCAGGTAGTCTTAATCATGATGTTTGCCTATGTACCAACATATAATATACACGCGTGTTTCGATCATAAGAAGGCAAATTCATAGATACTAAACAAGGTAAGATTACATATAGTGAAAAGGGATGATCAGGAATGGGTTCCCTCACAAGCATACTAAAATAGTCTAAAAATATCAAAGACAAAATACACAATGACAATAATATACCCAATGGCCTGAAGAATATGTGTGTTCATTCAAATAACGGTTTTCCTATGAATTAACTAGAACACAGTCCATTTCTACTCTGCCTTTCCTTGGGACATGGATTAGGAGTTTATTACTGTATGAACACACGCACACCTCCAAAACTCAGCAACAGCACCAGAATATACTTCACTGGTGAGTTAATTTACTCCTTAATTAGTGTGATTATTTACTTTTCATTATTTGTGATTTATAACTTTTTTTATGCACGTCATCATAGTTCTCTCTCGTTCCAGAGATGAATGTGCTCCAGTAAAAGACTGACAGTAACAGACTGTGAACTCTTTCTCTACAGAATCAGCTCAATTAACTGAGTGTCACAATCATACAGTGTGTGTCATACAGAATCTGCAAAATGTTAATTATTTTACCAAAATGAGAGGGATCATACAAAATGCATGTTATTGTTTATTTAGTCCTGACCTGAATAAGATATTTCACATAAAAGATGTCTACATATAGTCCACAAGAGAAAATAATAGCTGAATTTATAAAAAAATGACCCCATTCAAAAGTTTGCATATGCTTGATTCTTAATTCTGTGTTGTTACCTGAATTATCCACAGCTGTTTTTTTTGTTTTGTTTTTTTTCGTAATAGTTGTTCATGAGTCCCTTGTTTGTCCTGAACAGTTAAACTGCCTGCTGTTCTTCAGAAAAATCTTTCAGGTTCCTCAGGTTCCAGCATTTTTGTGTATTTGAACCCTTTCCAATAATGACTGTATGATTTTGAGATCCATCTTTTCACACTGAGGACAACTGAGGGACTCATAAGCAACTAATAGAAAAGGTTCAACGTTCACTGATGCTCCAGAAGGAAAAACCAGAAAAAAAACCAGCATTAATATTTACAACCGGTATATATTGTTTCTTAAAGTAATTAAACCAGGTTCAAAAGTTTCTCACCCTTTCGGAATATGTAACTACGATTGTAACCTATCTTCTGTAGCTTCTGAAGGGAAGTACTAAATGAAAAAATATGATATTTAGGCAAAATAAATCTGAATTCTCCGTTTTATTTTTAGTTTCTGCTGTTGGAAAAATAGAACGATTGAAAAAACACATTCATAATGCTGATCTGCAGACAAAAGTTATATATCAACCATAAGAACCAAACCAACTTTATCTGTAATGTAAAGTCAATTTCTTTATGGGCACATTTTAAAGTCTTGGCTATTTTTTATTTTTTTTTTGTAAATGGTCCTTACATTATTAAACCTCAGTTAATCTTGTCGTGTTGATGTGTATTTCTTGATTAGTTTCAGTCAGAATTTGTCCTGGCATGAGTTTCTGTTATAATGTTATTGACTCATTCATGTTCTATGGGCGGGATTTCTGTAAAAACCTGCTAGACCAGTGATTTGGTAGAAGGAATATTATCAGAAATGACATTTGACAAAAAATAGTAAGACTTCATGTGAAATGACAAGAACTTTTTAAAATATTTTCTGTCAGTCATCAGAGATAAATTATTAATGTATTTTATTTTGTATACTGTTACACTGAACATAGGTTGCGTCCTTGTATCTTTGGACAGAACAGAGTAATATATACGAACAGAGTTTAAGTAGGTCACATCTTCAACCCCTGTGAAGAACCCCTTAATGAACACATGAACGAACCCTGATGCTGGTGGAAAATGTTTTGGTTGTTTTGATCTCCACCTACTTTATTTGTACTAGTATTACCAAACTAAGCGTTTGGACATCATTAATACATTAAACATGGATTAACTAACAATGCAAAGAAGTCGTCCACACCAATATTGAACATGTTTGACATAATCATATGTTTGGCACTTGCAAAGGCAGGAGAATTAGGATCTATTTGTAAAGTTGTCATCTGTTGCTGTAGTTCCAGCATCTACCAGCAGGGGTTAACAGAAACTATAACCAGAACATCTACAGGAACCTGCTGAACAGCCAATTCCTGACCTCCTGGTTTCTAAAACAACAGCTGAGGAAGTGACAGGAAAGTTGTGGAAACAATCATGAACAAAATATAATATAATAATATAATAAAAATTATCAACTTAAATACACTTAGGGTAAAAAATCAATATCAGGGCTGTTATCTGTAGGTGAAGTTTGATTTGGTTGTTTAATTATTTATTTCTTTGTCTTACTGTATACAGTTGTGGTCAAAAGTTTACATCCCCCTTTCAGAATCTGCAAAATTTTAATTATTTTACCAAAATGAGAGGGATCATACAAAATGCATGTTATTGTTTATTTAGTACTGACCTGAATAAGATATTTCACATAAAAGATGTCTACATATAGTCCACAAGAGAAAATAATAGTTGAATTTATAAAAACAACCCCCTTCAAAAGTTTGCAAGTTTGATTCCTAATTCTGTGTTGTTACCTGAATTATCTACAGCTGTTTTTTTTTTTTTGTTTTTGTTTTTTTTAGTAATAGTTGTTCATGAGTCCCTTGTTTGTCCTGAACAGTTAAACTGCCTGCTGTTCTTCAGAAAAATTTCAGGTCCACAGGTTCCAGCATTTTTGTGTATTTGAACCCTTTCCAATAATGACTGTATGATTTTGAGATCCATCTTTTCACACTGAGGACAACTGAGGGACTCATATGCAACTATGACAGAAGGTTCAAACGCTCACTGATGCTCCAGAAGAAGAAAAAAAAACCATGCATTAATATTTACTAACAGGTATATTATTGTTTCTTAAATGGTAAAAAAACAGGTCAAAAGTTTACCTCCCGCTTTCAGAATCTGTACCTAGATGTACCTATCTTCTGTAGCCTCTGAAGGGCAGTACTAAATGAAAAAATATGATATTTAGGCAAAATAAATCTGAATTCTCCGTTTTATTTTTAGTTTCTGCTGTTGGAAAAACAGAACGATTGGAAAAACACATTCATAATGCTGATCTGCAGACAAACGTTATATATCAACCATAAGAACCAAACCAACTTTATCTGTAATGTAAAGTCAATTTCTTTATGGGCACATTTTAAAGTCTTGGCTATTTTTTTTTTTTTTTGTAAATGGTCCTTACATTATTAAACCTCAGTTAATCTTGTCGTGTTGATGTGTATTTCTTGATTTGTTTCAGTCAGAATTTGTCCTGGCATGAGTTTCTGTTATAATGTTATTGACTCATTCATGTTCTATGGGCGGGATTTCTGTAAAAACCTGCTAGACCAGTGATTTGGTAGAAGGAATATTATCAGACATGACATTTGACCAAAAAAAGTAAGACTTACTACGTTTTAAGAAGTAAGAACTTTTTAAAATATAATTGTCAGTCATCAGAGATAAAATACAGTGGGGCAAAAAAGTATTTAGTCAGCCACCAATTGTGCAAGTTCTCCCACTTAAAAAGATTTGAGAGGCCTGTAATTTTCATCATATGTATACCTCAACTATGAGAGACAAAATGAGAAAAGAAAATCCAGAATATCACATTGTAGGATTTTTAAAGAATAAATTGGTAAATTCCTCTGTAAAATAAGTATTTGGTCACCTACAACAAGCAAGATTTCTGGCTCTCACAAACCTGTAACAACTTCTTTAAGAGGCTCATCTGTCCTCCACCCGTTACCTGTATTAATGGCATCAGTTTGAAAAGTATAAAAGTATAAAAGACACCTGTCCACAACATCAAACAGTCACACTCCAAACTCCACCAAGGCCAAGACCAAAGAGCTGTCAAAGGAACACCAGAAACAAAATTGTAGACCTGAACCAGGCTGGGAAGACTGAATATGCAATAGGTAAGCAGCTTGGTGTGAAGAAATCAACGGTGGGAGCAATTATTAGAAAATGGTAGACATACAAGACTACTGATAATCTCCCTCGCTCTGGGGCTCTACGCAAGATCTCACCCCGTGGGATCAAAATGATCACAAAGAACTGTGAGCAAAAATCCCAGAACCACACGGGGGGCCTAGTGAATGACCTGCAGCGAGCTGGGACCAAAGTAACAAAGGCTACCATCAGTAACACACTGCTCCGCGCCAGGGATTCAAATCCTGCAGTGCCAGATGTGTCCCCTCTGCTTAAGCCAGTACATGTCCAGGCCCGTCTGAAGTTTGCTAGAGAGCATTTGGCTGATCCAGAAGAGGATTGGGAGAATGTCATATGGTCAGATTAAACCAAAATAGAACTTTTTGGTAAAAACTCACTTGTCGTGTTTGGAGGAGAAAGAAAGCTGAGTTGCATCCAAAGAACACCATAACTACTGAGAAGCATGGGGGTGGAAACATCATGCTTTGGTGCTGTTTTTCTGCAAAGGGACCAGGACGACTGATCCGTGTAAAACGAAAGATATGAATGGGGCATGTATCGTGAGATTTTGAGTGAAAACCTCCTTCCATCGGCAAGGGCATTGAAGATGAAACGTGGCTGGGTCTTTCAGCATGACAATGATTCCAAACACACAGCCAGGGCAACTAAGGAACTGCTCCGTAAGAAGCATTTCAAGGTCCAGGAGTGGCCTAGCCAGTCTCCAGATCTCAACCCATAGAAAATCTTTGGAGGGAGTTGAAAACCCGTGTTGCCCAGCGACAGCCCCAAAACAGTACTGCTCTAGAGGAGATCTGCATGGAGGAATGGGCAAAATACCAGCAACAGTGTGTGAAAACCTTGTGAAGACTTACAGAAAACGTTTGACCTCTGTCATTGCCAACAAAATGTATATAACAAAGTATTGAGATGAAATTTTGTTATTGACCAAATACTTATTTTCCACCATAATTTGAAAATAAATTCTTTAAAAATCCTACAATGTAATTTTCTGGATTCTTTTTCTCATTTTGTCTCTCATAGTTGAGATACCTATGATGAAAATTACAGGCCTCTCTCATCTTTTTAAGTGGGAGAACTTGCACAATTGGTGGCTGACTAAATACTTTTTTTCCCCACTGTACCACATTCATGACTATTTATGTATTTTATTTTGTATACTGTGACAAGAAAATAGGTTGAGGTTCTGTATCTTTGGACAGAACAGAGTAATATATACAAACAGAGTTTAAGTAGGTCACATCCTCAACCCCTGTGAAGAAACCCTTAATGAACACATGAATGAACCTTGATGCTGGTGTTGCAAACAAAAAAAAATTTTGTTTATTGGGGACTTGTATTTTTCCCTGAAATGCAGGATATTCTTATATATCAATATATATTTGTTATATAGTTATGGTATTTAGCAGAAATCTACACAGTGTAACTACACAGACTGTGGTTAAACTCTACTGAAGCTCTAACCAAAACCATAAATATGTTCCATTGGTTGGTCACTTGGGCATTTAACAGCCAATGATAAACAGTTTCTGTCACCTTTGTCTAGACTGAAGGTTTAACCTTAAACCGAGTGCAGTGTTTCTCCTGTACCTGTATGTATGTATCTCAGCTCTCACAGTTGTTTGAAACTCAAATAGAAACAGCAGTTTGTCTACCGTATATCTACACATTTAATGTCAAAGTGCTTGACGAGTGTTTAAATGCATGTAAAGCCCCTTCGCACAAGTTTGTATTGCTTTGAATGTCCAACACTTAATAAACTGCAACTGTCAAAGCTGTTGTTAAATATTCACACCTGATCTTTGTATGTAAAGGTTTATCAGTCTGTCGTGACTTTTCTGTACTTGTTCTTGGTGAGTGGAGAAAGAAAACAGCGACACGTGGCTCACACCGGAAGTTCCCGTTTATTTAATAACACGATTTATTCACGGAATCTGGATTTCAAAGGACAAATGAAATGACATTAATAACATTGTGAAAGGATGTTTGGGTCTCAAACAGCTTCTCTCACTGAACAACGTGCAACGTGTCATCATGAGTGCATGCAAGATACTTATTTCTGAACTAATTCTGAACATAAATGACCTGCAGAGGGTAGCAGAGGATTTAGTTCCAGCTGTTCCTTTATTTGACATTTCAAAAACATTAACATACAGTACAGGGCAATTAGAGTTTATGAATTTCCAATCTCTTATCGTTTCCTTTTTAGTTTGCTGTAACAGTTTTGTTAAAGCATCTCTTGACAGACCTTGTGAAGCTTCTCTCTTCCAGTCAAACAGATGAAGTTCAGAGAAGTCAGAGAATCGTAATGATTTCTGAGAAATGGTTCAGATATGTATAATGAATTAGAAAATTAATTTGATTCCCAATCCCAACAAAATTTCCTCTTTGGTTCAGTGTTCACAGTACGTGGTCTAGTCTACAATATATCTCTCTCACACACACACACAATTACTCAATGTCGTCAAATTTTTTTTACAAACAGCTTAAAATGGAAGCAAAATAATAAGAAGAATTTTTTAAAAATTGCTCTTCATTACTTTGTTTGATTGTTCACATATAGACTACTCACGTGGTGTAACTGAGGTTAACAGAGATTAACGACTCACATTAAATGAAGGGCGGCTTGTTTAGCGAGAAAAACCAACCCGTCCTCATTCAATCAGTCACACCCTAAACCTACAACACCCTTCACCACTAGAGGCTCTCTAGACCCACAATGCCTCCTCACTGCTCACAGAACAATCACCAAACTCAAGAGACATTCAAGACTATAAACACTTTATCATGACATTTAACACTGCAGTTATACCAGTGAACAATGAAGATAAATGTAATTGATACTGTCATATTTATTCATTAAAACACTAGGCTTCTGTCATATTCATGTAAACACAGTGCCGTGCATGTTAGTGCATGTTTCACCAAACTAAAAAAAAAACATTCTCACTTTACAGCATTTTTCAAGTGTGAGTCTTATCATTACAGTTGAACATGACAAGAAAGCAGATCTTCCAGTGACGTCCTCAGTTTGACTTGCAGAGAAACTAAAAGAGAGAAACAAAAGGCTCAAACATACAACCTGTTCATGAATTTGCCATTCAAATTTTATTCATATTTGTTCATAGGCATATAGGTTTGATTTTGTGTGTTTCCTTTTAGTTTGTTCAAATCAGACTGAACTCTTTGGCACACTTTGTTGTCTATTTAGTTTCATTATTACCTTATTACAAAGAGCCCCAGTGACTGACTCAAATCAAAAGAGCCTAGTGTACATCAAAATAATTAAAATGAATGATGTGTTACAAGAAATTAATAAATCAGATTTGGTAAATGCTGTACAGTTTTAATATTAATAAGCATAAAATTATATACCAATAAATCACACACATGCATCGTGGTTACTATCATGAACAAGTGTCAAAGACTGTAACGGAAGAGAAGAAATTGTTGAATAAATTCATTATTTTTGTTTTCTTTGCACACAAAAAGTATTCTTATAGCTTCATAACATTACAGTTGAGCCACTGATGTCACATGGACTTAATATCTTTCTGTGTCTTGAACGTGTCGGTTACATTGCTGTCTATGCAGAGTTAGAAAGCTCTTGGATTTCATCAAAAATATCTTAATTTGTGTTCCGAAGATGAACGAAGGTCTTATGGGTTTGGAACGACATGAGGGTGAATAATTAATGAGAGAATTTAAATTTTTTTGGTTGAACTATCCCTTTAAGTTAGTTATGGAATACTTTAAATAAAGCAGATTTGGCTCAAAACAACCCAGGCTTAATGCAAATACGAGGCACAAATTACATCAGGTCTTTTTTCACGGATCACGGAAGTTTCAAAGTGAAATGTGCAGGAAATATGATGCATTTTGTGTAAACAGAATTTTATTTTAAAAACAAACTCGATGATCATGGTGGACTGATGTTATTAATATGTACATGTATATCATGACTTACATGTCTCCCTGTTCACATTTCCAGGGTTCTCAGTAGTGGAAGTCATAATAAATGTGTAAGGTTAATATTTGGTTTCATGAGGTTTTTAAAGAAGGGGTTTGTTCATACGTCATTTGCCTGGTTTTATACAAAATGTCATTCCTAAAACAGTGAAATTTTTGTTTATCATTTTTTCTGATTTGTGGAGTTAAAAAATAGATATCCAAAATCGTAACATGGAGGCCACATGCAAATTAAATTAACCCAAAAATATATGTTTATTAAACTAGTAGGATCTGTGTGTAAAGATGCCGTCTGTTGCTGTAGTTCCAGCATCTACCCGAAGGGGTCAACAGAAACTATAACCAGAAACATCTACAGGAACCTGCTGAACAGCCAATCCCTGACCTCCTGGTGTCTAATACAACAGCTGAGGAAGTGAAAGGAAAGTTGTGGAAATGCAATCATGAACAAAATATATCGTCTATAATGAATTCCGCTACCGAGAAACCTGGAAATGTGAAAAAGGAGACATCTAACAATACTTTTAAATGTGTACAATTTATATTAATGACATCAGGGCACCATGATCAGTGGGTATTTTTATGATTTTTTCAGTTTACACAAAACATGCCATACTTCCCACACATTTCAACTACATACATTGAAACTGCTATGATCCGTGCCAAAACACCTCACATAGTTTCGTGCTCAGCCTGCTTAGCTAGTTTGTTTTGGTCCTCACCTGCTTAATTTAAGCTAGCATTAGCAAACAAACTTTTGGACATTGTTAATACAATAAACATGGATTATATCATATGGGGCTGTTGAATGCTTCTGATTGGCTGACGAATGTTCTAAGGCAGGGCTGTCCAAACTCGGTCCTGGAGTGTCCTGCAGAGTTTAGCTCCAACTTGCCTCAACACACCTGACTGGAAATTTCTATGCCTAGTAAGAGTTTGATTAGCTGGTTCAGGTGTGTTTGACTAAGGTTGGAGATAAACTCTGCAGTACAGTGGCCCTCCAGGACCGAGTTTGGACAGCCCTGTTCTAAGGTGTGCATTTATTTTAAGAGAAACGCGCGGCGAACTTATAGCCTAAAACAGCAAAAGAACTAAAACCCACAACGACACTGGCCAAGCAAATAAATATAGTAAACAATAGGATAAAAATTACAAATTATTATCATGTTTTTGCCACAAAATTACGTTTTATTATGTATGGAAAGCACATACCTCTTTACCGCTCTCTCTCACTTACAAACACACACACACACACACAAAGGGTGTCAGTGCCGATTGATGATTTTATTAGTAAAATAGTTTAGCAACTACAGAACATTTTAGCAAGAACATTACTGCTAGGGATGCACCAATACCACTTTTTCCAGTACTCGCCCGATACCGATACTTTATTTTTAGTACTTGCCGATTTCGAGTACTGATACCGATATTTTTATTGCATTTGTAAATTTTTTAAATATTGGGTACAGAAACCAAAAGGGTATGTATAATGTTAGTTGGTTAACTTCATTTATCAAATAGATACAGTCAAAACAAAATTTATTCAGACACCTTCAACATTTTCACAGTTTATTCACTATAGTTCAGAAAATGGTAATAAAATATAACAAGAACTCAGAGTTACAGTGTCAGAACAAATTCATCTTGATAAATGTTAGATAACTTTGATAGAAAGGAATGTAATGGATTACAATCAACCAAAAAAATAGACAGCTGTTAGTATGACAGTATTAACACAACTATGAATACTTAGTCGGGCAACCTTAGCCTTAAGGAAAACGTATGTCTCCTGGGCCATGCTAGTAACCGCGTCTACAAACCTGAACTTCAATGTTTTTCCCAGACTCTTTCTGAATAATTTTTGGTCCCAAATTTTCATCAGTTTTACTGGTAACCTACTGTATGACGAATTTTTTTGGGTATAATACGTCACAGTTTACTGTATTTTGCTATCCTCACTTACATAAATGAACTATAGTGTCCTGCACCCACTAGTAAAAAAATATCAAAACTGATATCTGGTCTCTGAATAATTTTTGGTTTGACTGTATATCCTTCGGTTATTTTCACACATAATTATGCCCATTAAAATGTATTTTACAAGTTTGTGTTACTTTCACTGTTCATTGTTTTGCTCTATGTACATCATCTTTAATTTCATAGCATTAGAACTGCTCCATTGCAGTGGCTTAGTACTGTAATCACACGCTTTGCTGTAATAATGCAGGGAACCACTCATTATAAATCTCCTAACTGTGATATTTTCAGAAATAGAAGTCTGTGGGTGTTCGTGCAATTAAATAAGAGGAGACGACATGTGAGATGGATGCTGAAGCCGTGAACTGGCTAACTTTATTTTCCGAACAACCCACTAGACCAAAACTCTGATCTTTTAAAGGGAAAAAACACACTGCCGCTAACCAACATTCTTAAAGGGGAAAACCTTACAAGCACCATATGTGAATTCTGTCACATCTCTAAACATAAGTCGCCACACAAGCCCCCCCAGAATTCACATACATCTACACATTCAGTTTGTCAGGAGCATGAATGCTGCGTCCTGCTCTTGTACGGGTCACCTGCAGTGAGCTATCAGCAGTAGAAGCTGGAACAACAAACTTGCCAGACGGGTTGACAGAAGCAGGTCGTCCACGTCGGGGTGCCACGGCCACCTCAGTTGGCCGATCCAGGTCTCTGTGAGCTGGTTTAAGGTGATCAATTGAGACACACTCCGAACTCCCTCCAACATCAATAAGGAATGTCTTGTCCGAGGATTCCAGAACCCGGAACGGTCCATCATATGGAGGTTTCAATGGCCCTCTGTGTGCGTCATGTCGAACGAACACAAATTTTACAGACAACAAATCGCTAGGAACCCCAAGTCTTGTGAAGGCCGTGGTGAGAGGTGGGCACTGGGACGAAAGTGGAGGCATGGCTGTGCAGGGTGGGACGATTAGGTGGGCCAGACCACGGGTTGTCAGTATCAGGAACAATGTCACCAGGCAGCCTAAGTGTCTGCCCGTAAACCAGTTCCGCTGAACAAGCAAGTAAATCCTCCTTAGGTGCCGTACGAAGTCCCAGCAACACCCATGGGAGCCGGTTAAACCAGTTGTCATCCTTCAAGGCAGTAAAGTGCAGTGCAGACTTAATGGATCGGTGAAAACGTTCACACAGACCATTCGCTTGTGGGTGATAAGCTGTATTGTGATGAAGCTTAATGCCCAGACTATGCGCAACTGCAGCCCAAAGCTCAGACGTGAACTGGGAACCACGGTCTGAGGAGATGTCCAATGGGGTGAGAAATCTGGCGATCCAGGTGCCAATAAAAGCTCGAGCAATGTCTGCAGTTGACGTTGACACCAAAGGAACCACTTCTGGCCACCTAGCAGTCCGATCCACCATCGTGAGCAGGTGAGCGTACCCCCGAGACAGCGGAAGAGGACCAACAAGGTCAATGTTCACATGATTGAAACGACGCTCCGGTACCTCGAAACGAGCATACGGTGCCGTAACATGACGCTGCACTTTCGCTCTTTGACGGGTAATGCATGAAGCGGACCATGCTCTCACATCTTTCTTTAGGCCGCGCCAGACAAATTTAGAAGCCATCAACTTTTGGGAAGCCTTTGTACCAGGATGTGACAAACCATGGATGACGTCAAAAACGTGCCGTCTCCAGTTCTTGGGTACAACGGGACGAGGACAACCCAATTAAACATCACAAAGAAGTGAAACGCCAGCCTTGTCAATCATGACGTCAGTCAATTTAAGGCTTGTGACTGCTGTCTTCAAGGACTGGAGTAATTCACCCCCAAGTGTACCGCATTGGTGCTCGCCCATGACAGGCAATCTGCTACCACATTGGACTTCCCTGCAATGTGTTGAATATCCGTAGGAAATTCTGAAATGTAAGCCAGGTGCCGTTGCTGGCGGGCAGACCATGGCTCTGAAACCTTTGACATAGCAAGAGTCAATGGCTTGTGATCGACAAAAGCAGTGAAGTGCCAGCCATCGAGTGGAAAACTAAAATGTTGAATGGCGAGGTAGAGTCCAAGCAACTCCCGATCGAACGTACTGTATTTTTGTTCATTAGGACAAAGTTGGCGGCTAAAGAATGCAAGTGGCTGCCAATGCCCATGCACCAACTGTTCCAGGACAGCCCCAACCGCGAAATCAGATGCATCTGCAGTAATAGCGATTGGACTGTCCGGAAGTGGATGCGCCAACATGGCAGCCTCTGCTACAGCCTGTTTAGTGCTGTCAAAAGCTCCAATCATTGCTTCGGACCACGAGCCTGTTTAGTGCTGTCAAAAGCTCCAATCATTGCTTCGGACCACTTAAGTATGTGACGAGGGGTACCGCTTTTAAGGGCTCTATAGAGGGGACACATAAACTCTGCTTTGGGAATAAATCTGTGATAAAAATTAACCATTCCCAGAAATTCTTGGAGAGCTTTAATCGTAGGCAGCAAAGCCTACAGCAAAGACACTTCCTGGCCCTGTCTCCAAAACGAGCGTGATAAAAACATAAACCGGAATCGGTTCGCTGTGGTGGTGCTTGTGCAGCCCGATTAGCCGCTCCTACCTGCGGATTAATGGAGGCGTTGAAAGATGTTGGTATAGCACTACTCAGTGCAGCGGTATGTAAACTGTCCGCCATTTTAGCCAGCTCTCGTAAGTCTGTAATCATTGTGCCGGCCAAAGCCGTGCGGACTGTCATTTGTCGAAGAAACAGCTCCTTGAATATAAAGCAGGGCTTATGTTCACCTAACAATGTCAACATGTGATCCATAAGCTCAGAGGGCTTTGCATCACCCAGTCCTGGTAATGAAAGAAGCTGCCTCGCACGCTCTGATTCAGTCAACCCAAAAGTTCCCAACAGGTAAGTTTTAAGGGTGCCGTACTTGTCTCCGTACTTGTCTCTCTCCGGGGGATCGTTTAACAGGCTTACAGCTCGCGATGCCATGGAGCTGCTGAGTGAAGCTACAACATAGTAATACTTTGTATCATCCGCAGTGATGTCGCGCAGAGCGAACTGTGCCTCCGCCTGTGCAAACCACACCGCGGCTTGCTGCTCCCAAAACTCCGGCAACTTGAGTGCAACCGCATTGGCCATCATTTCGTCTTCCACAACAATGACAAAAAAGCTCTGGAAACGTCCAAGAGCATCGGGGTCACCACATGTGGGTGTTCGTGCAATTAAATAAGTGGAAACGACATGTGAGCTGGATGCTGAAGCCGTGAACTGGCTAACTTTATTTTCCGAACAACCCACTTAGACCAAAACTTCTGAGCCCTTACAGGGGCAAAAAAAGGCGAAACAACATTCTTAAAGGGGAAAACCTTATAAGCACCATATGTGAATTCTGTCACAACTCTAAACATAAGTCGCCACAAGTCGCGTTTTTTCAACTGAAGCGTGCTGCGATTTATATTCCAAAGCCACTCATATAAATGCAGAAACACTCAAGCAAGCAAAACACAAGCAACGCGTGCACGTATTTGTACTGGTGCAGAATAGTACAGCCTAGTGCATTTCACACAGGCTGCTAGATTCACTTTGATGAATGTTTATAGTGAATGCCCCGATGAATGGTTTTATTTTTACGATTTAGTTTTAATCCAAATGATGCATGTGCTAAGTGAGTGAACATCAAAGATCACACAACAGAATTGCACATGCTCTCTCTCTCGCTCTCTCTCTTTCTACCTACCGTTAAGTAACTTGTGCATTGTTTTACTTACTTGTATTTGACATATCCGACCGAACTACAAACTTTCCAGTGATGTCTGTGAGAAAGATATATTCACTCGACAAGCTCACGCATCTGCGCCGCTGAGCGCTCAATCCACTCAGCTGCTTTGTTTATCAGCTCGCGCACACCAGCTATACAGGCGTTAATATTGAATGTTTAACATTATATTCATTGCATACATATACTTCGTAGTAGACATCCTTAACTCCTTTCTGCTGTCAGTTGTTCTGTTGTCGGTGTTTCTTTGTCCGAATATGGCACTTATCACATGCTGGTGTTACTATGGTGACACTCGGCATCAGGATGATGGAGATATAAACACTGTAAGAAGTCAAAAGAGTCCACACACATTTCTCTACCAAACTTTGCTGCTGAGATACAACTGAGGCCCCCAAGAGCCGCCAAGAGCCTTATTACAAAGAGCCCTATGCAGTGACTGACCAAAATCAAAAGAGCCTTCTGTTAACAGCCAGAAAAAAACCAGTAACTGAGAATCAGCATCTGTGTGTAAACCTTCTCTTTTTTTCTTTTAAAGACATGTTTGCCCAGCCGAAGTTATAAAAAAATTATAATAATCCTGCAATGCACCACAAAAACCATGGAGCATCAATCCTCGTCACATTTCTGAAGCACAAAATATAAAACACATGAGTCAACTCAATAAATATAATGGCAGATGATAGCAGATTTAAAAGATAATCCATTTTTCTTTTATGTCAGCATAAACACATCGCTAAACAGGTAGTGAACACATCTAGTTAAGATTTACAATTAATATTTGGCTGAAATGTTGATATGTAACGGATGTGTTTAAAGAGCATGAAAGTCTATATCAAATAGATACATCCTGCCTGTTGTTGATTTAAACCAGCAATAACATTTTACAACAATGTACATACAATGTACGAAATCATGTCGCCCAAAATTGAGTAACCACAGTCCCAATGTGCAGTGAGCCAGGGTCCTTACCAGTGCCTGGATTCATGTACACAATAAATGAGCAATATCACTCTTGTACGAGAGCGATACAGGCTCTATATCAGCATGGCTGTGATTAGGCCAGAGGCACGAGGCCGCAGGCAATCACAGCTGCTGATATAGAACCGGTATCGCTCGAGTACGAGAGTGATATTGCGTTTATACAACAGTTCGACAGAACATGTGTGTAATTAAACAAGAAACAACGGAGTGCCTAATAAAACCCTCTTTTGTGCCGAACTACTTCCTTCCGCCACGGATTCAAAACTCAAGTTGACAGTTAAACAGGAGTCACTTTTTAGAAAATTCGTTTCAAGGGCATGTGCGCTCATTAGGGTATTAGTGAGCAAAGAATGCGGTTATAAGAGAGAAACATGCGGCAAGATGTGCATACAAAGGAGAGCGAGAGAATGAGAGACGCGAGCTAGACGTTTATTTGAGATAACTAATGTACTCTACGATTAGCTCAGTGAGTAATTTTTTAAAAACATAGACCCGGCTAGAACAATCGGAGTGATACAAAATTGTGAAAGGGCTTTCCTGTAGCTATACCAGTACAATATCTCACGGTTCTGAGTTTTGAGAACCAGAACGAACTGTTGTATAAACTGATTTACGAGTTCAGGAGCTGATTGAGACACACTTTGATGATGCTAATCACAGTCAGAAAACATATCTAATTTTGGAAAGCCATCTGTTGGTTTAATTCCAGCATCTACCAGCAGGGGTTAACAGGAACCGTAACCAGAAAAAGAAGAAAATGTACAAAGATGGGGTCAATACTGAAATTAATTCAGACAGGGCTAAATTGGCCCCATCATTAAATGTTGGCTGGGATGAAGATGAGTATGACTCTCCACTGAACACTTTCCCAGAAAGATGCAGTGTGTATAAAGGAATTGAGGAAAAACAGCCCAAGTTGTATTTGAAGTTGTAATTACACGTTCTCCATGACGTGACGCTTTTTATGTTGGAATCTGGTAATTAAAGTAACTCATATGTGACATGAACACACCATAAAATATTCAGTTCCACATACTTATGAATAAAACTTAATAATAATAAAAAAAAAAACATAATCATGACATCGGCACTTGAAAAGGATGGAGAATTAGCACCTGTGTATACACCTTCTTCTTCAACGCGGAAGTAAGCCTGTGGGCAAGACTTGGTTCATTAGCCACTATAGGGAAATAATGAGAAGAATAACAACGTGCAGTAAACAGTAAAACTGTTTGCACTACAAACCAGTGTGTTCATAATTAAGATAATACATTAAAAACAATATGATAAGACACACCAAATTTCAATATCAAGCAGCAAAACGAAAAATGTGTTTTGTTCAGCTAAAAGTAGCTGTACGGAGTGGACGCAGATGAGACCGGAAGCCAGACCCATAGAACTTACAAATGGCTGCGCCCATTTTTACGACAAGAAAAAGGTGGATAACCCTAATTTAATCTACAAATAAACTGGATAATATCATAGTCTTAATTAAAAAAAAAATTTTTTAAATCACAGATTGTGATGACATGTTTCCACAATTATTAACACTATAAATCTAGGAACTTTTTTTAATAGTTTTTTTTTTAACACCTGCCAGGTTGTTTCTAACAGAAGAAAACATGTTTACTTTTGAAAGTTGCCATCTGTTGCTGTAGTTCCAGCATCCACCAGCAGGGGTTTAGACGAACCGTAACCAGAATCGTCTAACAGGAACCTGCTAACCAACCAATTTCTGAACTCATGGTTTCTAATACAGCGGCTGAGGAAGTGACATAAATTTGACGCAATCTTTTCCGTAATTTCCGTAATCCATTTTTCTATATTTGTTCTTGTTTTGGAAAGTCATCTAAATGCAACTAAACAACTAAACTTTGTTCACTAAACATGAACAAAATAATAACTTCTGCTGTAGTCTCTCATTAAACAGATCATTGCCGTACAGTTTATCCGTCTATGACAACTTCCGCTGCAGGGAAACCCCGGAAATGTGAAAAAGGAAACATACTTTCAGTTGCGTACAATATATGTTACTGATTAGCTATGATCATCAGGTATGTTTATGATTTTTTAACAACATTCTATTTACGCAAAACACATGTACTCCTACACATTTCACTTTGAAACTGCAGTGATCTGTACAAAGAGACTTAGTGTAGTTTGTGTGCTCGTATTTGCATTTGGCCTTGTTTGTTTTTCCTCAACCACTTCATTTAGAGATGAGTTAAACCCAAATTGTGAAACAGTGGTTCATTAAGCATGAGGAATCATTTTCACACATGAATTGGCCACCACCGAGTCCAGAGCTTAACCCTTTGAAAGTCTCGAGGATGTGCTGGAGTCGACTTTAGAGAGTGGCTTGACTCTCCCATTGTCAATACAAGATCTCAGCCAAACATTAATGCAACTCTTGATGGAAATAAACGGTGTTCAAACAATGTCACAACGAAAGCACAATGATATCAAAGCCAAAGGAGGTGCAACGAAATATTAGAGTGTATGATTTCTTTTTGGACAGGCAGTGTAAAGTCAACTCCAGCACATCCCAAAGACAATGCCAAATGCCTTGCCTTGGATGCAAACAACAGTAGGAAATTTAGAGTTGAAAGATCAACATGTTTTACGAAACCAAACCTTGTTCTTGTTTTTAGCCGATGTGTGTTAAGTTGTACACTGCAAAAAATGCTTTTCGTGCTTAGATCTTTTGTCTTGTTTCCAGACAAAATATCAAAAAATTCTTAAATCAAGAAGGATTTTCTAGACAAATAAAAATTATTGTCTTGTTTTCAGAAACAAGAAGTTAAAATTAAGTGAGTTTTTGCTTGAAACAAGCAAAATAATCTGCCAATGGGGTAAGCAAAATAATCTTATTTCAAACAGAAAACAAGACAATCATTTTTACTTGTCTAGAAAATCCTTCTTGATTTAAGAATTTTTAGATATTTTGCTGAAACAAACAAAATATCTAAGCTAATCAATTTTTGCAGTGTATCTCAGCTTTCCCATCATGCTTTTATTGTGCAGCTCGGTATACAGTCGCTCCTGCTAACAACTACACCATTCTGGCTCTCCAAGCTATTTGAGCACAACAAAGTCAGAAAGTATTTCTTATGCCGAGTTCACACTGCACAATTTTCAAAGACGTCGCAATCATTGTTGGTTTCACACTGAACGACTATCTGGGGTACCATTCAGTTGCTGCTGTGTTCACACTGAACGATGGAACGAGACAGGAGGTTACACACGGCATGACTTTACAATAGGAAGAATCGCCGACAGCTCTGAATGGTGCAGGGTTGCCAGGTTTTCGCTACAAAACCCGCCCAATTACTACTCAAAACTAGCCTGAAAATAGCCCAATTGCTTTCGAGTGGGTCCCCCAGTAAAAATCGCGTTCGTTGGGTAAAATACAAATTTTTTTGGCGGGGTTCTCCTGGTACAATTCACATTCCAGGGCCTAAATATCATGTTATTGGGGTCGCTTCAACCTGCTGACATAAAAAAACAACCGGCGGCAATCGCGGATTTGGCAACACTGGTTCGCAAACTACTTTTCATATAACTCCTGCCCGAACTTCCCTCTGCCCTGTATCTTGGTCTCTGTAGTCATCGCCGATGTGTTTTTCAGTCAGAACTCATTGCACACAGCATGATTGTGAATCGCCGACAGCTCCAGATATTTAGCATGCCAAATATTTTAAGGATTCTCTCAGATCGCGTCTTTGATAATTCACACTGCGTGATTGTCATTCGTGTGAACGAGCACCGATTTGCCTCCGATTTCGGGCATTTGTCGGCGATTTCGCAAAACCTGTCGGCGAGTGAAAAATCGGGCTAAAATCGTGCAGTGTGAACTCGGCATTACCAGCATGCATCTTGTGGTGATCATGCGATCATCTCAAACGAACATCTTGGTAGTGTGATGATTTGATTGAGCTACAGGAAATTAAGGAAAATTATTTTTTCTGTTTCTACAGATTCTACTTCATGTGTGTGTCTGCAGTGCTGATACACAAAGGTGAGTAGTGTTGGGGGTAACTCATTACAAGTAATGCGAGTTACGTAATCAGATTACTTTTTTCAAGTAAATAGTAAAGTAACGCATTACTTTTGTTTAATTTACAGAAAATATCTGAGTTACGAGTTAGTATGCCATTTCTTTGTTTTCCATTTATTGACTGACAAGTCTCCTGTCCCCATATTGGGAGAAATCGGGAGTACAGAGGAGTTTTGTGCGCTGTGTGAACATGATGCTTACTTTAGTTCTAGACTAAATGTGAATGTTCATTAATTCATCCCACTCACAAAAAAAAAACAATTTAGTATTCATCAAAATGAATTAAAACAGTGAAAACTCAGAATATGACGCAAACCTGCAAAAATTAAAATGTTAAACAACACAAATATCCTTTTTCACCAACTTGCTGCAATTTTTGTTGCTGAAGAGTGTTCTTCTCCCTGCGTTCTACGGACAGACGTGGAATTTTACTTTGGCTTCGCTTGGGTTTTATTCATTTCCACTTTTTGGTGTGAAGCTTTTATATTGCTATAAATAGAACTCTTATATTAAAAAAAATCAGCCTGCTTATATTTTAAAAAGTACGCGAAAGTAACGCAAAAGTATATACGCATTACTTCCATAAAATACTAAGTTAACGTAATTAGTTACTGTTTGAGGGGTAACGCAAGATTGTAATGCTTACTTTTAAAAGTACTTTCCCCACACTGAGGTGAGCACCTGAATAACACATTTAATATTCACGGAAAACATTTACTGATTGTAATATTTCTACAGTGCTTATCTGTTTAGTCCATTGGAAAAAGGGGGGGGGTGTTAAACAAGTTCATACCGGGTTAGTTTTAGACTGTTTAGGAAAATGTGTCTTAATCTACGGAGAGTTTTTTCTGGCTGTCCGTATCAAGCCGCATCTGACTCTCACGACATCGCATCACTTGGACATATACACCTATCTAAGTATTCATATACACAGTTCCCGCAGTAAATCAGCGTTTTCGGGCATGCTCCATAGCTAATTAAAGTGACGAATTCGGCACAAAACACCATCATCCACTAGGAATCGGGAATTTAGAGGAGTGAATTCGCTCCCAGTGTTCCTCAACCTCCGATTCTTCAATTTGTTAACTTGAACACTTACTTCCCGCATGATTAATCGCCTGATCGGAGGGACGGAGTAGCATTATTTCACACATCTCTACATCTTGCCATGAACCCATAAGTTATGTTACTGACTCACGAACAAGTCAGAGGGAACTTCCGCCCCAGAAAGAGAGTCAAGAGATCAACAGCCCTTCACCGCTGCTATGTTTCACTCTCTCGAACTCTTCCACTAAGTTCCGTTAATGCTCTCCTGTATCTGCAACATGCGTTGTTGCTAAGGCTCTGTGTTCGTGGGCTCAAGAAGTTGGGTTTTTCAGTTAAATGCGGGTGCTATTTCATGCATGTGCGTACTGTATCGGTTTCACTGGCAACCCTTGTCTTGCAATATGCTGCGCTAATGGGGTTAATGTAATTTCATGCATTCTGATTTTTTTACACTGGTAATTAGAACTTGGATTCTTATGCGCGTGCGCGCCACTCAGCAACCCAAGCGAGAGCGAGAGCACGAGCGCGCCGTTTACGTGTTTCTATTTGGTTACAATTCTTCGCAGCTGCCGGAGTTACTTGCTCGAGTTACTGCCGCCCTGCGGATAGTGTAGCCGCTTGCAGTCGGGGCGGAATTAAAGCAGAGAAGTCATGTCAGACACTTTCTGCTCCTGGTAATGATGCAGTGTTTGCATACAGATGAAGTGAATTTAAATGCAACATTTGTCAAATACACAGTTGTTTCAGAATGTTTTCATAAAGCAACAGAAACCCTTTTTATACTGCTTAATACAGCCCTTCTGTGCATGAATAAGTTAAATATTAACATATGCTATTTAAATACCAATTAAGTGGGGTTGTATATGCTTTCATCAGTGTTTTTTGAACGTGAGTCAATATAACAGTGCGATTACCTAAAAATGCTTTTACTGTTATATAAACACAGATTTGTGAGCATTGGAATTGTTAGAATAAGCATGCAACACACATCGTGCTTGTCATCACAGAATCTAACCAATGAGAATAAAGTGTGTCGTCATCAAGGCTTTTGCAGTGACTGACCTAGGCAGCTGGTCCCATTTTGCTCTCGCGGTACTTTGAATGCACACGTGATCGTAGGGCGGCTGCAGCGCCGATCAAAGTTGGACAAAAGTATTTTAATGTAACCAGAATGCATTGTTTTGACAGGCGGCAGCCGAACTTTGTGCGCACAGTGAAGGCAACAACCTAATATCTCTAAGATTGTGTTTTGATGTAGTACAAATTAACTTATCAGTGTATGTAAACATGGTTTTTCCAAGGCAGCAACGGAGTTTCTCAAGCGTGTTTATTTGTTCCCGTCATTTTGGTGATTAATGTTTTATAACAAGGTGCATTCTGACACTGGATTTGCACATCGTTTGGTTCTGGAAGATGGAGAAGCCCCAGCGATCAAAGATCCTGGTCATATAAGAACTGCTGTAAAACTGCATCATATGTCTGTGATTGTTAGTAAGTGTAAGTGCTCGCGACTCTTCAGCTCCACCCACGGCTCGCCTCCAGGACCTTGGCTGTTTTCTGAGAAAATCGCAAGCTGTATCTTTCTTTTATAAATCTAATAAAACCTAAAGACTTCAGAGATGTGAATGCTGCTACTACATTAGAGTATTCACGAGACATGAGATTGGCCAAATGTGTGTAGTCCCCTTTAACTAGTCAAGTCGACATTATTTTAATAGTGTCACCTCAGACTCACTCCCTCGACCGTTGGCTGAACGTCTGATCATACGGCACACAAATGGAAACACTCGGGTTTCGAAGCGCATCGGATTGGTTGCAGATACTGATTTCCGGGAACGTGTGTTCTTACGTTCGCTGGAACCAAGTAATCGCCATGACGCCAAACCCTACAAAGAGAAAGCCGTCTGTGTTTTACATGTGACAGAGCGCTATCAGGATCAACTAAACGCTGGATTCTCAAAGTATGTAAAATATTTAAGTTTGCGGCACAGAATCTTTCAATACATGCAAGGAGTTACCACCGTCTGTTATGAGGCAACATTTCCTGCCAAAAAAAAAACGTGCTGTCGAATGACACGCAACTTTGTTGGTTGTTTGACAAGAACTGCCACTGAATTCCACCTTCAGTCGTCATCGAATTCTGGCTACGCGAGACTAATTTTTTATAGCACTACAGCACAGATTTAAGCAGCAGGAAATAACGACCATGGTGCAAACGGAATCATTTCTGCTGCGGCGCAGCTCCAAGAGAAATTGGTAAACGGTCATTGTTCAGTTGAAGTCGTCTGCATCCGAAAACCTCAGAAAATCAGCTAATGACTTCGCAGGCAGCGTTTGTTCATGAAGGTAACTCATGAAACTGATATCGGACATGCTTCTGAGGCAGCTTAATGGTTCAATGATCTACAACAAATAGAACGAGCTTGGTGATAACTAAGCAAATATTCAATGATTTATTTGATCAACCATCACAGGATAGAACACATAGGATTGTTGGGTATCAAGGCAGCAAAGGATACATCTATTCTGCCTTTTAATATCGACCAGATGAGGTATCTCAGGAGGCAGGAATTGAAGCTAATTTTGGATTCGACATGTCTCGATGACTTCCTACCTTGAAATGTGTCCTCCGAAGGCAGCATTTTCCAGTTTCATATGCAGCCGTCAGTTCAGCGTTGATTCTGTTCCTGTATCAGACACGCTTGTTCTGTCTAGTCGTATTGGAAACATGCTTGGTTGTTATTGGGAACATGCTTGTTCTTAAGTTATAGTTGTATTGTCGGGAACACGTTTGTCCCAGAGCTATCTGGTTGTTATTGGAACATGCTTGTTCTAAAAGCTGTAGTCGTATTGGGAATATGCTTGTTCTTAAGCTACCTGGTCGTTATTGGGAACATGCTTGTTCTTAAGTTATAGCTGTATTGTTGTAACACTCTTGCCCCAAGCACTTGGTTGTTTCGGAAAATGCTTGTTCGGAAGCTTTAGTTGAATTGAATAGTTTTCTAAGTCTAGCTGTGTTATGAGAAGACTTCTTAAGCTTTTAAGTATTGGCACATATCCAGTCACTCTTAAAGCAACAGAATGTTGTACAGGTTATGTGGGTTTGGCAACATATTTGATTGGTCATTGGTTACGCAACATGCTTGTTGCTTTGAGATTTGCATCATTTTGTGTTTGGGGGATGTCGCATCATGGTTTTGTTTTGGGGTTATTGCTGTCTCCCTTGCTCTCATCCATTGCTGGGCTGCATGGATGCGCAGGGATTCTTGCCCAGACGAACCATACCGCCAGTCCAAACTGTATGCTAATTGTCAATCATCTTTGACGATCTCATTGTCCTGACAGAATACTTTACTTTGTATTTAACATTTTAAATTCTAAAGTAGATGTCGCAAGAAAATTAGCCAAGGCATCTGATGGCATTAAAACAAGCACGCAAACAGCTACATGTAGAATGTCAGACTGTCGCGGGTTTACAGGTTACAGTTTGGCTGATTTCGTGTCCTCTGCTGGTCCCGGGTGATTGGTGGTTCTGTTGTCCTTCCGTGTTCTTCCAAAGATTATCATAAACTTCAAGACAGTGATGTGCATTGGAGACTCAATAATGATGATATTGTATATAGTATAATCAAGGGTAAAGATTCAGAATTGGGACAGGACCCACAGTACAAGAACAGAGCTGAAACGTTCCCAAAGGAATATAAGAGAGGAAACTTCTCCATCAAACTCAACAATCTTCAACGGATGCGAAATCTGCTTGCTTGAAAAATGAAGCGTTCATCACACACTCAACGACAGAGACTGGTGGACGGGGCAACGTGTGTGAACTACTTGATAATTATGAAGAATACCATAGAATAAAATCAAGTTCATTATCCGATTTGTGGTGAATACTGCTGTATATATACATTAAAGCGATCTTTGTCGCCTATAACATGCAGCAATGTTTTTGTCTTATTGATTGATTGATTGCAGATCACCAACAGAAAACGGCAATAGGGTTTATTCTCCAAATAACTCTAATTTCATGTTGCAGAAAAATGTTTAGAAATTGTGTATGGTCTCTTGTTCTTGTTCCAAGTTACCTTCCTGTCCACTGATTTTGCCTCTCACAAAAGCCACAATGCCTTCCAAGAAGACAGTAAAGGCTTGTCATGCTTGAGCTTTAGTTAGGCTGAAACTTGAAAGTTAAGTTGCACGACATAAATGCAATGTTTAGGTTTTATTATTATTTTTATTACTATTATTTTTATTTATGCCTTAGTTTTAGTTTGTACATTTTTACCTTTTTTAAAGTAATGTGAAATTGATTTTTTTGTATTTTTATTTATTTATTGTATTGATATTTGTGTTTGCATTTTGAATGTAATTTGGCAATTAAACATAAAATGGGTTTAGTTTTCACGGTTATTAAAGTATGCAATTTCAGCAATAAAAATTTAAATTTTTCTAAAAAGGAAACAAATTAGTTGTTTATTTTAAGAGACCTATCTTATTTCTCTTGTATATTAAGTATTAGTATTGCTCTTTAATAAAGAAAAATGGACTTCTTATCCATTACCGATGATCGATGGAAAATCGTAAAGTCGCATTTGACAGGGTATGCCAGCAACAATCTCATCCATATTGCTAGAAAATATAGCATTCTGTGTAGAATTCAAATAGCTCCGATACATGTTGTGGTCTGCGCTGACTCGCGCATGTGATCCGCGCCGTGCTATCGTGTCTCTGTACCGGAGCAGAGTGTTGTGCGTAGCGTGAGTAGCGTTGACACAGTGCCAAACCTGACTTCTTTTTTGTCCTCAATGGAACGCATATTCACCCTGTTTGAATCGTTCCTGTCCGCTATATATCACTGAGCCATTCTGTCCAGAAAACAATTCTGTGGACCGGACGATTTCAGCCGCGGCGTCAGTGTCCTATTTTCTAGGTAGGGGGCGGCGCTTCGTATTCTAGAGAGCATTGATTTGGACTAAATTTGATAAAGCTGAAGTACGATTGTGACCTCAAAAAGCGTTGAGCTGGGTTGGGCGGAAGTGACGACCTGCAAGCTTTGAATGCTTATCTTTCTTCTAATAACGAAGTTTGTCCTGTTTTGGAGCACACGGCCTTATAATAACCTTAAGACTAACAGATTGAACTACACCCCAAAACCTTTTAATTGTGATTTCATGGGACTTTAACCATGCCGAGATGTTTTGCATGAAGGGGTAGAGGATGCCAGAAACAGTAGCCAGGACACTTTCCAAGACTAAGATCAGTGAACCAGACATTTCAGGCTGGAAAGCTCTAGACCCCCAGAGATGTGATTGGGTGGTAGCTGATTTTGGCTGTGATTTATTTGTCCAAATGAAAATATAGTAGATGAAAAAGAGCAGAATTAAGTATGAAACCATGTTTAGGACTACAGTCTCTACCCTAGATGGCAAACATGGGCAAAAGAGGAACATGTAGAAACGTAGAAAGACACTGGGGTCAATACTGATGCAGACAAGGGCGACAGAAAATCCACGCAAACCATGTCATGGTCCTATCGTGTCCAAAATTGGCCCCATTGTGAAATGTTGGCTGGGATGAAGATGATAGACTCTCCCTGAACACTTTTCCCAAAGGATGCAGTGTTATAGGAATTGAGGAAAAACAGCCCCATTTGTGGTAAGTTGTAAATTTTTAATTTCTCCATGACGGACGTATTTAGGTTGAATCTGGTAATTACGGAACTCGTATGGCAACATGAAGGCACCCTTAAATATCATTTCACACATGCATAAAACGTCAATATATATGTGGGCCACGCCTAAGTGTTTGCCAACAGCAAAGCTGCAAAAACTTGTAAATGTTTGACATACTCAGATATCGGCATTTGAAAAGGATTGACCGTTAGCACCTGATGTTAACCCTACTTTTATTTAAAAGTTAAAAAGTTTACAAATAAACTGGATACGTCCCAAATCGCATACTTCTGCCCTATTCTATGACGTTTTTGTAGTAGAATAATGTGAGTGTGCGTTCACCTGAAAATCCCAAAAAGAAAAATGCACTTAATACCCGGAGATAAACTTCATAACCGAAAAAAAAAGTGTGAATATTGACGCACTTCAGGGCGCGTTCCTCCGTTTTTTTTATGCCCTCCCCTGCAAACTTCCTCGATGGCTCGTTTACTCGGAGTGTACGTCATGATTGCGTTGCATAAGTCCACTTCGGCGGACCTTGATGGAACTGGAACATCTATACCAGGGATCCTCAAATCTGGACCACGAGATCCACTTTCCTGCAGAGTATAGCTCTAACCCCCCAAACACCCTGAGCTGCTACTCAATGTCTGCAGTATCAGTAAAATCACAGGTACGGAGTTTGATCGGTTGAGCGAAACTCTGCAGCCATTGACCCAGGGCATGATTTGAGGACCTGCCTAAACCCTTGATCACTAGAATCAGCTATGGAGTTGGTTTATTGTTTATATTTTTCCCCTTACAATTTTGTTTGGTGCAGCATTCTATATGTATATAGGTTTGTTTGGGCTGTTATAAATGTAAAAAAAAAGTATATATTATAGAGTTGGGGATAAATTAAACGCGATCTGTGATGACGTCACAATCGTGTTGCATTGTGCTCTATGGAGCGGCCTGAAGTGTGCATATAAAGCAGACTTGCTCCCTCTGTCAAAATCGAGGGGTCGAGTGTCTGTCCATATAAACTTCCCTCGTCCACTTCACGAAGTGGAACGCACTTCAGAATGGCAGCGGGGATTCCCCTGAGGGTAAGTGCTTAGGGAAGTTTGCGAGTGCTTGTCTAAAAGTGGAGTGGAACGCAGCCCATGCACTCAACTTTCGCAGCTTTAATTGCGTAGCGAAGGGGGAGGGGCTATCAGACTCCAATTATGAATGACAAAATAACCTTATAAAATTCATACACTACATAGTGCATAAGTACATAGTGTATAAGTTCATAGTGTATAGTGTGTCAATTTAGGACCAGTTATAGTCTTAAAGAAAAATCAGATTGTGATGACGTTTCCACAGTTATTAACACTGTAGCAACATTTTTCTTTTTTCTTTCTTTCTTTAAATAGTTATCACTCCTGCCAGGTTGTTTCTAACAGTGCGCTCTAAAAGACTTTTATTTCGTTAGAAAACACAAGTTGCCGTCATGTAATGTAGTTCCACCATCTAACAGCAGGGGCTCAGAGGAACCTCAACCAAAAAAACATCTAACAGGAATCTGACCTCCAGGTTTCTAATACTGAGGAAGTGACGTAAATTTGACCTCTTTCTCCTGATCGCTGTAATCCTTTTTTCGATATTTTCACTTGTTTTGGAAAGTCGTGGAAATGCAATCGTGAGCAAAATAATAATAATAACATGTATATAGCAATACGTAAAAAAATTAATACAAAACAAAAGTTTATCCATCTATGACAACGTCCGCTCAATTGAAACCCCGGAAACGTGAAAAAGGAGCCACAGCCTACTTTCGGTTCCGTACAATACATGTTATTGATTAACCATGATCATCAGGTATGTTTATGATTTTTAACGACATTTTGTTTACCCCAAACACGTCATACACCCACATATTTGACTTTGAACCTGCTGCAATCAGTTTAAAAAGACTTAACCTGTTAACCCGCACCGGCCCGTGAAGAGCGTGTTTAGGCGTGTCTGTGCTATTTATTACCTTTGTTTTAAAACAATATTCAATCAACTATCATAAACTATGACTTTGAACCTGCCGCGATCAGTTTATAAAGACTTAATATAGTTTGCGTGCTCGTATTTTCGTCTGGGCTTGTTTTGTGTTTTTCCCCGTGACTGGTTTATTGAAACTAAAATGAACAAACAAAGCCTTTGGACGTCATTAATAGGCCTACATTACACAACAATTAATTAATTAACTAACTATTTGCATGTGCATCTGGGGGAAAATTGCTAGTTATTATTTTGATTTAGTTATTAGCAGTTAACATTTGCATGTGTATTACTGTATTTTGTGTCCCAGTGCATGTTTGTTTGTTTGTTTGTTTGATAGTAATTGAATCTTACAGTGCGTTCAGAGTTCTCAAGGCTTTAGCAGTAGGATAAGATGGGTTAAGATGCCCGCTTGAGAACATTTACTACTAAATTATAACATATTTAGAGATGAGTTTAACAGGTGCATAAGGATGATTCAACATCTAATATATTGTTAAGCGAAATAAATAAAAATATTTGCTAATTTGTTTGATGCGTATTGACGAGTTAGTTGAACAATGACTATGAAAAATCCCAGTTAATACACTAATTATAGGAAATATACACTGCCTGAAAAAAGGTCACATTGGGTGTGAATATTGTTTTTTTTTTTTTTTTCTAGGATTGAATTAATTATTGCAGGGTATTGTATAGGGTTATGTTTCTGGCATGGTGATATTTTGTGTTTTATAAGACAGTCTGTTAACTAGGGCATTTTGTGTAACTATTTTTTTGTGTTTTTTTAAATGTTTCATTTAATTAATTCACAGTGTGGGATTACTTAATCAAAAGTAATCGCATATTAATACAGTTGGCGGTAAAATTACCAACAAGAGATCATGTAAAGACAATATTTGTTACGGGTTTATTTTTCACACTTTATCTTAAGTATTTTTTAGTTATATGGATTTTTTTCAGATCTTTATTAATATGTAAATATCAATATTTATTTTATTAAATATATTTTAATTAAATGATATCTAAATAAAACTGACAATGCATGTTAGGTGGCAGAAATGTTTAAAGGGTAGTTCACTCAAAAATGAAAATTTGTGTTAATGACTGTTCGCAGGGAGCTTGATTGGCCAGGCGATTTGACCAATCAGACCGGATATTTATGTGCCATAGCTGCATCTGGCATCTATTGTAATATTTAGCATTTTTAGCATTTTTATTTAATATTTTTATTCAGTAAGGATGCATTCAATTGATCAAAAATTGACAGTAAAGACGTTTATAATGTTACGAAAGATTTCTATTTCAGATAAATGCTTTTCTTCTGAACTTTCTATTCATCAAAGAAACCTGAAAAAATTCTACTCCTCTGTTTTCAACATAATAATAATAAATGTTTTTGAGCAGCAAATCAGAACATTAGAATGATTCCTGAAGAATCGTGACACTGAAGACTGGAGTAATTATGATGAAAATTCAGCTTTAAATCACAGGAATAAATGACATTTTATAATATATTCAAATAGAAAAGTTATTTTGAATAGTAAAAATATTTCTAAATGTTACTGCTTTTGGTGCATTTTTGATCAAAATAAATGCAGGCTTGGTGAACAGAAGAGACTTCTTTAAAAACATTAAAAATCTCACTGTTCAAAAAAATGTTGACTGGTAGTGTTAGCGTAGAGTTTGATATAGATGAACATTAATTTATTGTGCTGTCTTTTCTTAAATATTATATAGTTTATAGGAGGGGGTTTCATAGACTTGGAAATTCATTTTCAGAAGTTTTTAGGTACAGACACCTGTTGTGGGTGTTCTTGGCAGTTTTCATGAGGCTTTTTAAAAATAGTGTTCATCTCGATATCGGAATTATATCGTATCGACCCAAATTAAGAAATATATGTGATATAAATGTGGCCATATGTCCAGCCATGTTAAAACGGGGTAAAAAAGATCGACTGAATTGAAACTTTTTAAATATAACTAAATATAAAAATGTGCGCAGGGTTAAGCTGTGCTGTTGTTGGCTGCCACAGTAACGGCAAAAAGCTAAGGAATTCCTTTAAAGAAAAAAAAAAGAATACTTGTTTTGCGTACCAGAAAATCTGTCATGTCCGGCGCTGTATGCATGGCTTGCAGCGCTTAAAAGGGGGCATATGATGCTGCTAAAAATAAGGTTAAAAAAAACACATATTTTCCACATACTGTACATTATTATTTCTACTCTATGACTGCCTTTCTGAAACGCATAGATTTTTACAAAGCTAATCGGTCTGATTGGCCAGCTATCCAGTTCATTGTGATTGGCCGAATACCTAAAGCGTGAGACGGAAATGTTACAGGCATCACAAGATGGTAAGGAGGTTACATATTGTGATGCCTGCGGCAACCACATGTGACGACCCGGGCTGGACTCCGCTTCGTCCACAGCGCAAAGTTGTTGTATTTTCTCAGCGACCAGCATGGATCAGCTCTAGGCATGATGAAGCGTATATCATCCTCTTTTGGAAGACCAAAAAAAGTAGTTTTGCTTTCACAATGAAAAACACACAGCGTCTCCACGACATGGCGGCAGCAACAATACTACAGCGAGAAGAAAAGTTACGCATTCTTTCTTTGCGTAAACATTTGGGCAACGTTATGCAAATCTTCCCAGATAGTGAGGTAGACATGTGGGGTGTGTTAGAACGAGCCGTTTTAGGTATGTGTGGCTGACTTTTAACTTTTATAACGAATATCTCTTTGGATTTGAGACTTTAGTCTTTGCAATTTACAGATCTTCTTTATGCACCAAGAGATGTAACACTCCAAAGAGAAAGGAAAAATTGAATTGCATCATATGACCCCTTTAAGTTAAAATATTGGTATGAAATAAAAAAAATGTAAATGTGTGCTCTTATCATTCTGTGACAAATCTCATGAACTTCGCCACCTCGATAGAGTGTATGCCACATGTGCGCCATCTGTTTTAATGCAGTAACCTTGCGTCGCTTCATGTCATTTCCCACTCATCAAACTTTGAAGGATTCCTTTACTGCAAAACAGACGGTCACAGCGACACTCTAAAGGATGAACTATGACTGTGATTGTTGTCGTGACGATGCCATGTGCGACGAGACAAAACCAATAAAACCCATTAAAAACGAGGCATTTGTTGCATCCGTGGGGACATAATTACTGATTATAATTACTTTACTGTCTCTTTTACTCGTTGCATTGCATCACGCCGCGTAAACATAAAAACCCTGTCTGCATTGTGATCGGGAAATGACAAACACAAGCTCTAACAGTTACTCTACATGCTCAAAACCCGCGTTGAATCGTCAGTGGCAAATCTTACATAGGAAACGTACTTGCAGACTGTGTGCAGAAGAACCAGGACTGTCCTTGGCAAAGTTGAATTCCCCCCTTTATAGAACAGGACACCGGCATGTAGGGCTACTTCACAGGACAACGTCCTGTAATCCGCAAAATGCAGGCATACATCTGAATATTTGGTTGAAGTGTGGGAACAGTGGGTAAATACAACGAACCACTGATTTCTAGTTGTGTCCTCTTTGGGAAGACCAAACAAAGTAGTTTAGCTTTCACAACGAAACACACAGCGCCTCCACGACATGGCAGCGGCAACAACAATACAGCGAGAATAAAAGTTACAACTTCTTTGTTGCCATGGAACTTTTGGGCGGTGTTATGCAAATCTTCCCATATAGTGATGTAGATATGTGGGGGTGTTAGAACGAGCCGTTTTAGGAGGGTGTGGTTGACTTTTAACTTTTATAAAGAATATTTCTTTGGTTTTGAGATTTTAGTCTTTGCAACTTTAGAGATCTTTTTTATCCACCAAGAGCTTGTAACACTTCAAAGAGAAAGGAAAAATTGAAATCGATATGTGACCACGTTAAGGAATGTAAACAGTCGAGAAAGAAATAGATTGTATCATTATATGGATGCCACTGTCTCTTAAGGGTGCCTCACAAATGTGTGGTACTCCACTGTATACATCAAAATTACTGCGAGAGATATAGAGAGAGCTTTCGAGTGGCTCTCGCAAGACTTTGATGTCCATACACTGATCGGTTGCGCAGAGCCAATTCTAGTCGAATCAAGGACTTTGGTCGAACAAAAATTATGAAATGTAAGATGGACAAATGTGGGGCGAGGCAATAATTGCTGAAAATATCTTTTTTCCTAACTAACTAATTAATTCGATATTAAGTAGATACACTTTTAACCCTAAGGATGCATGTGTAATTTTATTTCTTAATAAACATGTTCAACACGCACTCACACATTATTCTAGATAACAATTGGACAAAGCTGCAAAAACAGTAGGTGCATGTACATGAAGCATTGTACTCAATTATAGTCGGTTCAAAAGAAATGTTGAATCTGAATGAAAATGCTTTATTGCACAAAGCTTCATGTACTGTCGGGACTCCAGCAATCTAAAGACTTTCAATCGGGTAAAGTCTGCAGGTCTCTGTGGGGCCAATCTTTCACAATGACGCCTGATAAATCTTGGTAATGTCATTTGGAATATAGACACAAGAGTACATCTTCGGACATGGTGTTTGCAGAAATAAAAAGACGCACTAATCGTTAGAGGAAGAGTTAAAATAATCCCCCCCACATTGCCCAAACTACAAAATGCCAGAAACATTAATCATTGCCAAATGGTTCAGGCTAAAATTTAAGTTTTACTATTTAAATCAGATGGCAACTTTTTATTTATTTATTTAGTCCAGGATTTTAATTAAGTATCATCAGAATAGAAATATAACAGTATTGCAATTTGTAAGCCCTTAAGAAAAATAAAGTAATGGTTTTCATCACACTTGATGATAGATTGATTGATTCTCTGTATAGTAAAGGAAATGAGTGATTGTGTGCCTAACAGGAGGCTTATTGGTTAATGTTAATAAGAGTTAAGAATATCTAAAAAGTTTAGAAATTGAGAAATAACATTAAGAATGGCAATGTGAGTTATGTGTTTTTTGTTTAGAAGTGAGACTCTGCTGATATGGGGAGAATAAACACTATTTACATATGTAATGATTGTGTAATTATCATTCATTTGAAACAAGGTATTAAAAAGCAGAACCACCAAACTATTGGTATGGGTATCACAGATGTCATTCTAAATAATCAGTATCAGTGCCTAAAAATTCCCTAATGAGTGTTGTATGAGAATTAAAGAACTTGGCATTAAGATGCCAAACACCTCGTCTTGGATGTACACGACAGTAGGAAATTTCATTTAAATTTAATTCAAGTAGGAAAAGACTAACATGTTTTATGAAACCAAACCTCGTTCTTAAGCGATATGGGTTAAGTTGTATCGTCAGAATTTCCCATCATGCTTTTAGTTTGTTCAGCTGGTAAACTGAAGCTTCCTCCAAAAACTACACTCTCACGAGCATTTGATCACAGTATTGAGTCAGAAAGTATTTCTAACCAGCATGCACCTTGTGATGATGAGCTTATTGCTAGTGTGGTGATCTACTGGTTTAGCAACAGGAAATTATTTCTGTTTCTACAGATTCTACTTCATCTGTGTGTCTGCAGTGCTGATACACAAAGGTGAGCATCTGAATAACACATTTAATATTCATGTAAAACATTTACTGTATTGTAATATTTCTAGATTGTTTTATTCTGTTTATTCCCTTGAAAAGGTTTTAAACAAGTTCATACCTGTTTTAGAATTTTGGGCAAAATGTGTCAAATATATTTTGTATTTAAAATTTAACTAAAGTATGTTTTTTTTTTTTGCCATGAATTGCCAAATAATCTGGCATGGCATTTAAAACAAACAAAAACAAAGTTTATGAATGTTATATGTGCATTTAAAGTTTACAGTTTGGGGGATTTCAGTGTGTCTGCAGGTCACAGTAGAAGGTGTTATCGGCAGTTCTGTTGTCCTGCCGTGTTCTTCAACTGAACATGATCTTAAACTTCAAGACATTGATGTGCATTGGAGACACAATAACAGTGAGATTGTGTATGATATAATCAAGGGTAAAGATTCAGTAGAGCAACAGGAGCCACGATACAAAAACAGAACTGAAACTTTCCCTGAAGAGTATAAGAGAGGAAACTTCTCCATCAAACTCAACGATCTTCAACACACTGATGCAGGAAAATACACCTGTCTCATCGCACACTCATCTGAACATAAGACTGTGGAGCTGATCATCAACGGTGTGTAGTAATGGTTGATTGATATATTAATAAAAAATAACGTTTGCTATTAATGTTTTGTTCAGTCTGAATGCTGCTGTATAAACATTACAGACCGATCTGTTGCATTTGGAACATGGTAGCTATCTTTCTATCTTTGCAGAGCCAACAACAGAAAATGGAACTAAATCAGCTGATCAAGAAACCCAACCAGATGTGGTGACATCGTCGTCTTTGCTCTGGGTTTACATCATAGTAGCTGTATTAATATTGCTTATAGTCGGTTTCATCATTGGCTATAGAAAAAAAATTCAAGCTGCTTTATTCTCTCCTGTCATGCCTGAAGATAAAGAACAGACAGAAATAAGTTAAAAATTTCAAAGTGTAACTAATTGTTACAGTTGTCATTGTTTCATTTGGGGTCAGAGACATGTTTTGTGCTCTTATATTTTGCGTGCACTGTGTTGCTCTTATGTATAAAGAATGTGATCTTGAAAACAGGAATTTTGTGTAAATTAAGGATGATGATTGATAAGGTGTTGGTGCCTTAACAATTCGTTCGTTCCACAAGGTTTCTTTTCTTTGTTGTTCAGCCTCAGCCATGACAGGAACATACAATGAACAAACCTATGTAATACAGAAAATAAAAATATGTAAACTTTTATGAAGAAATAAGAAATTAAGATAATGTTTAAAAAATCTAATGCCGACCATGTTAAGATGTAGAGTTAGGACTTGTAGTTTCCACGTCTGACTGTTTATAGCAGACTACAGATACATCTCAAAAAAGTAGAATATCATGAAAAAGGTCAATATTTTTGTCACTCATTTCAGAAAGTGAAACCCATATATTTTATAGATTCATTACACATAGAGTGAAATGTTTCAAGCCTTTATTTCTTGAAATTTTGATGATTATGGCTTACAGATAATGAAAACCCAAAATTCAGTGTCTCAGAAAATTAGAATATTGTGAAAAAGTTCAATATTGGAAAGTCATGGTGTCACACCTAATCAGCTAATTACCTCAAGACACCTGCAAAGGTTTCCTGAGCCTTAAAAAATGGTCTCTCAGTTTGGTTCACTAAACTACACAATCATGGGGAAGACTGCTAACCTGACAGACGTCATGGCCACTTCCACAAGGAGGCGTAAGTCACAAAATGTCATGCTAAAGACAGCGGGTTGTTCACAGAGTGCTGTATCCAGAATATTCATAGAAAGTTGAGTGGAGGGAAAAGGTGCACCAGCAAGATTTGGGGGAGTTTCACAAGGAATGGACGAGGGATGTCAGCGCATCAAGAGCCACTAGCACAGAACGAATCCTAGACAAATGTCTATGTAAATGTAAGTGGCTCAAATGTCGCATTCCTCGTGTCAAGCAGCTCCTGAACCAGAGATAACGTCAGAAGCATCTTACTTGGGCTGTGGAGAAAAAGAACTGGACTGTAGCTCAGTGGTCCAAAGTCCTCTTTTCAAACCAAGGTCCTAGAGTCTGGAGGAAGAGTGGAGAGGCACAAAAACCATGTTGCTTGAAGTCCAGTGTGAAGTTTCCACAGTCAGTGATGATTTGGGCTGCCATGTCATCTGCTGGTGTTGGTCCACTGTGTTTTCTGAAGTCCACAGTCAACGCAGCAATCTACCAGGAAATTTTAGAGCACTTCATGCTTCCTTCAGCTGACAAACTTTATGGAGATGCTGATTTAATTTTACAGCAGGACTTGGCACCTGCCCACACAGCCAAAAGCACCAAAAGCTGGTTCAAAAACATGGTGTTACTGTGCTTGATTGGCCAGCAAACTCACCAGACCTGAACCCCATAGATTGTCAAGAGGAAAATGAGAAACAAAAGACCAAACAATGCAGATGAGCTGAAGGCCGCTATCAAAGCAACCTGGGCTTCCATTACTACTGAGCAGTGCCACAGGCTCAAGAGCAGATAGTAACTAAGTACAGTTAATTAAGTATTGTACTTAAACAGTACACTTTTTGGAGTATCGGGTCTTTACTTGAGTTATTTTTCTGGGAAAATTATGATTAAATCACTAAATTTGAAAGACAAATATGTACTTTTCACTCCACGACATTCTATCAAGGTCCTCGAAGTTTAAAAAGTACGTTACTATTGAGCAGCTTTTGAAAGTCTGTGGGTGACTTTTTTTTTTAAGACAGTTTATCAGTAATCATTCTTGTAGGGCTACATTAAGTGATTTCTCAGCATTTTTTGAACACTGCCCAGTTCCAAATGTGATTATTTATTTACAACAATTCAATATTAAGAAGTTAATATTGTGGTATATATTATACACAATATTGTCTGATTTTGCTAAATTGTGTAAGTGAACATATTACCTATAAAGCCACAGAAGAATGTGTGCACTCCTAAAAGCACAAGTACAACGGAGCGATTAGACAGCATTTGTAAAAATGATTGTTTTGATGTAAAATTAAGCCTTTGCTGTTTGACTTTTTTGTTTAAGCAGGGTTTCTGTTGCTAAAGTTGAAGCTACAGTGTGTTGCTGGGTTGTAATCAGGTTGATTTTGTTTCTTTCCTTATCACTCGGGATTTACAGGATTCACTGTCACTTGTTAAATGTGATTGAATGGCTTACACCTACGTAGGATGTGGCTGTCAGAGGTGGAAGATCACTACATCCTGCTTTTGTCGGGTGTTAAATCTATATAGAGTATATATATACAGATATATTTATTATGTTTGTTTTTTCCCCATAGTTTTTTAACATTCTAAAAGCTCTTTATACCAAAGATACTACAAGCTAGTCAGTGATTTCAGCAGGTGTAATGTATTGTAAGTTCTTCAGAAGTATTGCAAGTACTACGCACAACAATAAAACAGTGCATTGACATAAAAAAAGGAAATTTACTTTTGGTACTTAAGTACTTTAAAAGCAAGTACTTCTGTACTTTTACTTAAGTAAAAATCTGTCTTTACAACTTTTACTTGTAATGGAGTAATATTTGACCAGCAGTATCTGTACTTTCACTCAAGTAATGGAGTTGAGTACTTTGTCCGCCTCTGCACAGGCGATGCCCTCATGCCACGCAGCATTGTTGCAGAATTCAACGCAAAAGGAGGCCCAACCAAGTATGAGTGCCTAGTAAATGAACATACTTTTCAGAAGCCTGACTTTTCTGTTTAAAATATCCTTTTTTTATCGATCTTATGTAATATTCTAATTTTCTGAGACACTGGATTTTGGGTTTTCATTATCTGTAAGCTATAATCATCAAAATTTCAAGAAATAAGGGCTTGAAATATTTCACTCTGTGTAAGGAATCTATATAATATATGGGTTTCACTTCTGAATGAGTGCAAAAAATTATTGAACCTTTTATGAATTCTAATTTTTTATAGATATACAGGGTTATATATTTTGCTCCTTGCGGAGTTCTCTCCCACAATAAGCTCAAAAATGGAGTACGGTCTTTCGGATGGTGATTTAATGGGCTTCCGTTCAGTGAGCACTAAGGTGCATATTCTGATCTGCATGAGGACTTGAGTTAGTATGAATGGGTCATTTTTTAGGTGATTAATAAAGTGTTATGTCTAATTCAGCCTCTGCCTGTGTTGTTTGATATTTACGGTAGGCTAATCTTTTAAATTTCTGGGGGTATTAGGAGTTGGTTCAATTATGGGTTTGAGGATTTTAGCAAGAATGGCCGTTTCATAAAACAAGTTTACCAAATAAGCCAGGTTTATTTAAGTTAGTCTGACATATTGTCATTTGATTTGGTTCAAAAAAAGTCAGACTAACTGAAATAAGCCGGGCTTATTTGGTAAACTTGTTTTATGAAACATGCCCCAGGTAGTTCCGAGAACTTTGTTTCTTGCTCTGCAAAATGTTGTTATTTAAAAGTGAAAAAAAACAACAAACAAACTCTCTCTCCTCCTCTCTCTCTCTCTCTCTCTCTCTCTCATGGAGTCGATGAATCTGTAATTGCTAAATAATCCTAATATATTCGGATCATAAAAATTGGATTTTTTACAATAGGGTGGGTATTGTCAAAAGCAATGCTAAAGTAGGTTCATATTGGCATTTTAACAGAAGCTGTTACAAGATGGCTGGTGTTGTGCAAATTTAATTATTTGGCAAAAACATGGCAGATGATGAAAAATTATTTTTAGAGATATTATAAAGTGGTGGGAAGTCGGGAAAAACCAAATAAGTCTTCTGTAAACAAATACTCAACAGAAGGGGAATATGATTGAACTTGAAAATTAGATTGTGAAATTGAAAATAAAAGGTTGACAGATATGAAAATCAATTACAAAATGTTATTATAGAAAAAAGAAGAATTGTACTGCAGAAAAAGTAAAAGGGTATTGTAGAACTGGGTTTATGCTATTAGGGTATTGGTGGAACCAACATCTTCTTTAGAACGCCGCGACCTCCCCTGGGCACTTTAGCGCTCTCTCTAAAAGAGTGTTTCCAAAAATTCTAAAAGAGTTATTTCTAAAAGAGCTTCACGAGCGATGGGTGTCTTTTTAAAGATGGCTTCCCGCTCGAGCGTTTCGGATGGTGTAGTTTCAGGGCTTCATCTGACGGTCATGTCGCTGTATCTGTGTTTGGGCTTCAGCACGCGAAGCAGCGCTATGGATGAGTCCATGTTCTCATTGCGGGAACACGAAACCATCGTGAGTCGCGGTCCAGATTACACTTCATCAAACGGGGGGGTGCCTTGCCATGCCCGTTCTAGCTGCTCCGGCTTCGAGGGCTACTTCGGTCAGGTCAGGGTGATCTGAGCTTACGAGACGCTCCCCAAGAGTGCTCTCAACGGGCCTCTCATTCCTCAGCACATCAGCCATTGAGTTTTTCAGGACGAGCTCGCTGGATCTTGGGACAGGGCGGGGCACAACAGGTCACAACATCTCGTGCAGAGCGCAGTCGGATGACCGGATGTCGATTGCGGCACGGAGGGCGGAGCTAGGCGGCTGCCTCCTCAGAAGAGTGCGTTGGCAAGAGTTCAGATCAGAGCGGACTGCTATGCTTTCAAGGGACGCCACGAGAGTGTTAAGGAGTGTCGGGCTGAAATGGGCATCTCATTCTCCGAACGCTTGAGGATGGCGATTGGTTCCTGGGGGCACAGGCACACCACCAAATCGGTCGTCGGCAGCCGCCTCCGGTTCCATTCTTCCCGGAAGTGTATGAGGAGGTGACTAAGTCTTGGAGGGCACCTTTTTCTACCCGAAACAGGCCTGGTGCCTCCTCCATCCTCACCACCCTCAATGGTGGGGCGGCCCAAGGGTATGTGGACATCACTCCGGTCGAGCGCGCGATTGCCATGCAGCTCTGGCCGCAAAGCGCCGCCGCCTGGAGAGGCAGTCCACGCCTTCCGTCCAGGGCCTGTAAGTTTAGTCCGCTTGACGGCTAAGGTTACAGTGAATGCTGGAAGGCGCTTCTGCCCTGCGGCCATGGCCCTCCTGCAAGTCCACCAGGCCAAGGCGATGAAGCAGTTGCACGAGGGTGGTGCTGACCCAGGTGTGTTGCAGGAACTGCGAACTGCGACGGACCTCGCACTTAGAGCGACGAAAGTCACAGCGTGGGCCCTGGGTCAGACGATGTCCACGTTGGTGGTCCAGGAGTGCCACCTATGGCTGACCTTGGCAGATATGAGGGAGGCCAACAAGCATCGCTTCCTCTACTCCCCGATCTCCCAGGCCGGCCTAATCGGCGAAGCGGTTAGCGTAACAGCTCCGCCCGCACCAGAAAGCAGAAGCGTTTGTTTCGGCACATCCTGCCTCGGTGGTCTGATGCTGTACCACACCGCCAACGGTTTTTGCAGCCCCTCTGTCTGCACAGAGCTCGCCGAGGGCGCCCTTCTGCGGACTCCAGCTAGCACAGCAGCAGCCTTCAACGACGCAGCTGGAGCTGACATGCAAGGGAAAGAGGACAGCAGCATCACCCCTGCCAAGCCCGTGAAGCGCCAATGCAGGCGGCGTCCCTGAGACGGGCGAACCGGAGCTCTTGGATCCTGCTCTTCAAGAGATGATGATTGCACCACTCCTTCCCCCGGAGGAGGGTTGGGTGGAGAATCCTTTGTTCCTGTTTTGTTTGTTCGCGACCCAGCCAGTGGTACCCCAAAATCTAAAAAACCTAAAAAAACGCGGCACTCAGACCCCACTTCGGGGATCACACTGCCTTTGGGGTTGATGCGGGGCCTCTGGTCGGGGCCCCTACTGCAGTGACATTCAACTGCCTCAAGTTGCAAAAGCAGTATGGCTGCTCTGCGCCGCTTCAAATTGCTGTACACGACAAGCATGTACTGGTAACACGGACAACACTGCGACCGTTGCACTACATCAACCACCAAGGCCAGTCCACTCACGTGCTGTCGACAACTGCGGCCCGCAATCCCTCCGCGGGAGTCAGAAGCATCTGAGGTCGCTTTGCGCCGTTCATGTCCCAGGCGAGCTCAGTCGTGCAGCCGACGATCTCTCACGTCAGCCCGCCCTTCCGGGGAGAATGGCGACTCCACCCCGAGACAATCCAGCTGATTTGGAGACGCTTTGGGGAAGCTCAAGTAGACCTGTTTGCCTCCGCGGACACGTCCCGTTGCCAGTTGTTTTACTCCCTGTCCGAGGGGACCCTCGGCACGGACGCACTAGCGTGCAGCTTGCCTCGGGGCCTACGCAAATATGCGTTTCCACCAGTGAGCCTTCTCGCACAGACACTGCAAGGTCAGGGAGGACGAGGAGCAGGTCTTCTTGGTAGCGCCATACTGGCCCAGTCGGACTTGGTTCCCCCGAACTAATGCTCCTCGCAACAGCCCCTCCTTGGCAAATTCCTCTGAGGGGGTATCTCCTTTCTCAGAGAGGGGGCACCATCTGGCACCCGCGTCCAGACTTGTGGAAACTCCACTTGTGGTCCCTGGACGGGACACAGAGGTTCTAAGTGGGCTACCTCCAGCAGTAGTAAACACCATCACTTCAGCCAGAACCCTGTCTACTAGACACGCTTACAGGCTGAAGTGGAACCTGTTCGTCGAGTGGTGCTCTTCTCACCAAGAAGACCCCCGAAGATGCACGATTAGAGTAGTGCTTTCTTTCCTGCAAGAAGGGTTGGAGCGAAGGCTGTCTCCCTCCTCCCTTAAAGTGTATGTTGCCGCCATTGCCGCTCATCACGATGCAGTAGATGGTAAGTCTGTGGGGAAGCACGAATTGGTCGTCAGGTTTCTCAGAGGGGCAAGGAGGCTAAATCTTCCGCGCCCTCACCTGTTACCCTCTTGAGATCTCCCCTCGGTACTGACGGCCCTGAAGGAGGAGCCATTCGAGCCTCTGCAGTCAGTAGAACTTTAAGTTGCTGTCGTTTGAAGACCTGCACACATTTTAGGTCGACGATTCGTGCCTAGAATTCGGAACGGGTAACTCTTACGTTGTCCTGAGACCCCGACCTGGATATGTGCCCAAAGTTCCCACCACGCCTTTCAGGGATCAGGTGTTGAACTTGCAAGCGCTGCCCCGGGAGGCGGCAGACCCAGCCATCGCTCTGCCCTGTCCCGTTCGCGCTCTGCGCATTTAAGTGGACCGTACGCGGAGCTTCAGGACATCAGACCAGCACTTTGTCTGCTTTGGAGGCCAGCAGAAGCGAAAGGCTGTCTCCAAACAAAGACTTACCCACTGGTTAGTGGAGGCCATCGTCTTGCATACCCAGGCCCAACGTTTACATGTAAGAGTGAGAGCACATCTCGAGGGAGTGGCATCTTTTGGGAATTGGCGGCTTTTTTTTTGGGGGCGCCTTGTAGAAGACATCTGTAGCATCGATAGCAGACATCTGTAGAGTTGCCGGCTGGGCGACGCCTAACACATTTTGCGAGATTCTATAATCTCCGTGTTGAGCCCGTGTCCTCTTGTGTACTCGCCTTAGGTAGGCAGTAACACCGGACCCGCTTGGTGTCGGTCACGCTTGCTGCGCCAGTCCCCTCTATTTACCGGATACGTGCGCTTTTTTGCTTCTCTGTTCAGTTCCCCATGGCGAACCCTGTTGAAGTTCCTCCCGCACACTCGGCGGTCAGGAGTGGCGGAGAGCCAGCCGCCAGGTCAGCACTCGTGTATGCACAAGGTCAGCCCTGGTGTGGGCTAGGTGGCCCGTGTGTAGTGATTCCCCCGCGGTGATCCACATGTGTCTATTCCATGGTATGGCTACCCTCCACGGTAGCCTGTGTCCTTCCATGGCAGATGTTCTCTGCCATCCAGGCTGCGTAGTGATCTCACCCCAGGGCGGATGAGTCTACTGACAGAGACTCCAATAGCTAGTACTGCCTATGGCAAGTCCTAGTGTACTCCACATGATACTCTTATAGCAGGATGTTGGCTCCGTAGCATCCCCTAGGGGTAGCTTTCCCCGTGTATCCAATATTCCCACTGACGGAAACCAGCAGTGCGGATACCTATGCCTAAGCTGTCCTCTTCACCAAATGGTGTGGGGGGACTTGCCGGCCTCACAGGGCACTGCGAGGGGGTCAGCAACTAGTGGCGTTTTCCTACTGATCCCAGTTCGTCAGTCATGACTGACGTAACGTAGGACGTGACTGACTGAAAGGGAACGTCTCGGTTACGTGTGTAACCCTCATTCCCTGAAGGAGAGAACGGAGACGTGGACGTCCCTAGACACAGTTGCTGACCAAAAGCTGTAGGGTGGGGGCACAGTCTCGGTCCTCAGCGAAGGAAAAACGGATGTGCGTTGCCGCGCTCTACTTTTATACCCGGCTGCGCTCAACTGTCATTGGGGCTGTTTAGTAACACGCGAAGGTGATTGGGCCCTCGGCGAGATCCAATTTCGTCAGTCACGAATGATGTAACGTCCATTCCATCCTTCAGGGAACAAGGGGTACATAACATAACCGAGACGTTTCAATCCCAAAAACCTAAATAGGCGCATAAAGAGATTTAGATGGTATTTTAAGCTTCCAAGAAGTAACTAAAGCTGTGCAAGATTTATCAATTGGAAAATCCCCGGATTAGATAGCTTCCCTCTGAATTTTTTTATTATTTGTGGGAAAGTATTGGAAAATATATTATGGATATGATTTTATATTCAACCACTTGTACATTTGTTCTGACACTGAAATGTTTTCATTTAATTTTAATTTTTTAAAGTGATAATAGGCTAGGGTCACTTTTTCAAAGTATAAAAAATGGTGTGATTATGTTGGTGGTAAGGTTGTAATAAATGAGAAGAAAAAAAAGGATAAATACATAAAATAAAATAACAAACAGCAGACAATGCAAATAAAGCCAAATGGAATGGCCATTTGTATGGGATGTATGGTGTATAATATTTTGCAGCTAGTTTGGACTGCCCATCTCATCCTCTCGCGTATCTAGCGTATTTTCACTGAGGCATCCAGAGAAAAAATAGCAATTCAGATAACCTTCAAAATTGTGGAAATAATATTGTGACTTGTAGTGGGTTGTATTGGGGCAGACAGAAGATAAGTGTTATCATACTCTATTTGATTCAGGTCACAGTGCTGCATAGTCGCTGGTTCTTGTATGTAGGATTGTTGTCTTCCTTTCTCTTATTCTAAAGTTCCTGGTCGCTGATAAGTCGTATTTTGAAGGAATTTGTCTTTCTTTAATTGTTTGATTGATAAATAATTTCCAATTGGTGGTTCGATTTAGGGCGAATAAACACTGGCGTTTGGTGTGGAGGTCAAATTCGTTTTTTTTTTTTTTCATCATAATTATACTTTAGATTATTGTCAATTTCTTTATGAATGTTAGGGTTGTGGTTGGAGTCCAACTCAGCTTGAGTTTCATTCATTAGTTTAAGCATGAGTATATTTAGAGGATGAGACACTGTGGGGGATTCATTGGCAAGAAGGGCTTTGTTAGTATATTTCTCTCTCTCTCCGCTCTCTCTCTCTCTCTCTCTCTCTCAATAAATCAATTCGATTCAATATGTGCTTATTGGCATGACACTTGTACAATGTATTGCAAAAGCATAGGTTTACCTTAAATCTAAAACAGATATGTATGTAAAAAAATATATATAAAGTGGGTACGGAAGACCCCCTTAAACTTCACTCTGTTATATTGCAGCCATTTGCTAAAATCTTTAAGTAATTTTTTTCCTCATTAATGTACACACAAGCACCCCATATTGACAGAAAAACACTGAATTGTTGACATTTTTGCAGATTTAGTAAAAAAGAAAAACTGAAATATCACATGGTCTAAGTATTCAGACCCTTTGCTGTGACACTATTATATTTAACTCAGGTGCTGTCCATTATTTCTGATCGTCCTTGAGATGGTTCTACACCTTAATTTGAATCCAGCTGTGTTTGATTATACAGATTTGACTTGATTAGGAAAGCCACACAACTCTCTATATAAGACCTTACAGCTCACAGAGCATGTCAGAGCAAATGAGAATCATGAGGTCAAAGGAACTGACTGAAGAGTTCAGAGACAGAATTGTGGCAAAGCACAATTCTGGCCAAGGTTACAAAAAAAATTTCGGCTGCACTTAAGGTTCCTAAGAGCACCGTGGCCTCCATAATCCTTAAATGAAAGACATTTGGGACGACCAGAACCCTACCTAGAGCTGGCCGTCCAGCCAAACAGAGCTATCGGGGGAGAATAGCCTTGGTGAGAGAGGTAAAGAAGAAACCAAAGATCACTGTGGCTGAGCTCCAGAGATGATGCAGTCGGGAGATGGGAGAAAGTTGTAGATATTCAACCATCACTGCAGCCCTCCACCAATCGGAGCTTTATGGCAGAGTGGCCCGACAGAAGCCTCTCCTCAGTGCAAGACACATGAAAGCTTGCATGGAGTTTGCTAAAAAACACCTAATGGACTCCAAGATTGTGAGAAATAAGATTCTCTGGTCTGAGGAGACCAAGATAGAACTTTTTGGCCTTAATTCTAAGCGTTATGTGTGGAGAAAACCAGGCACTGCTCACCACCTGTCCAATACAGTCCCAACAGTAAAACATGGTGGTGGCAGCATCATGCTGTTGGGGTGTGTTTTTCAGCTGCAGGGACAGGACGTCTGGTTGCAATCGATGGAAAGATGAATGCGGCCAAGTAAAGGGATATCCTGGACGAAAACCTTCTCCAGAGTGCTCAGGACCTCAGACTGGGCGAAGGTTTACCTTCCAACAAGACAAATACCCTAAGCACACAGCTAAAATAACAAAAGAGTGGCTTCACAACAACTCTGTGACAGTTCTTGAATGGCCCAGCCAGAGCCCTGACTCAAACCCAATTGAGCATCTCTGGAGAGACCTAAAATGGCTGTCCACCAACGTTTACCATCCAACCTGACAGAACTGGAGAGGATCTGCGAGGAGGAATGGCAGAGGATCCCCAAATCCAGGTGTGAAAAACGTGTTGCATCCTTCCCAAAAAGACTCATGGCTGTATTAGATCAAAGGGTGCTTCTACTAAATACTGAGAAAAGGGTCTGAATACTTAGGACCATTGATATTTCAGTTTTCTTTTTTAATAAATTTGCAAAATGTCAACAATTCGGTTTTTCTGTCAATTTGGGGTGCTGTGTGTACAATAATGAGGGAAAAAAATTAACTTAAATGATTTTAGCAAATGGGTACAATATAACAAAGAGTGAAAAATTTAAGGGGGTTCTGAATACTTTCCAGTACCCAGTGTATGTATATATTATATATATAACTAATAAATAAAAATAATAATTAAAAAATACATGCAGGAATTATAATTAAAATAGAACAAATCAACGTTTATTATTTAAGAACAATTAAAAATTAAGTGGTGTGTGTGTAGGCGAATCCTGTTTGTTGATCCTCCCCTTTTTAATTGACCAGGCACAAGTATCGTGATGATAGTAAGAATACAATTTTGTTTTTCACTAATAAATACGGAAGTTGTGTTTTTTTTTTTGTTTAACGTTTTGAGGTCAGGGTAAAATACTTCAAATTTGGGATAAAATGGCTTCTAATGTCTTGATAGTTCGGGAGTGGTGGGGAGGAAGTGTTGTTGCTCTGTGATTAACAGTATGGGCAATTGCGGCTCTCTTTGGGCAGCCAGTGCTGTCAATATCTGCCCATCTCTATAGTCAGAGTATGATTGCTCACTCTGTAATGTTTTGTTTAGTTGTGTATTGTGAAAAATAGACTATTAAAAACCCCTTAAACATGTGGTAGCACATGTCCTAATATCACTTTAAAAAATAAAAAACGCCATTCTTGATTTTTACATTATTTTTTTTAAAAGTTGATGTCTTATTTTGAAAGAGATAGTATTTTGTTGAAATGGCATGCAAAGACTGTAAATTTAAAAATGGCAGTGATAATGGGTGAATTGAATCAGTAACTTACAGAAGTATGTAGAGTGAACGCTGCCTGTCATCAGTCTGCAATGGAAAAAACGGATTCTGGATTCTGATCCTCAAATCTAAACGTTTATCTGAATGGACGTCTCATATTCCTGCTGTCAATGAGTCTTTAAAATGAGGCCATGGTTTATCGTCAGTAAGAGCCGAACAAGAATGCCGAGATTCCACGTCCTCCTGAGGAGAGGGAGGAGAGAAGAGAGAAGAAGGAGGGAGCGAGCGAAGCAGATAGTGAAAAAACAGGGAAATACAAGCTGCCTTTCCATAAATTTGCCTTCTAATTGTAATCAACAGTCAACAGATGGGCAGCTGATGAACAGAATTACAGAATTACTCTCTTCTGAAAATAATAAAATAGTTTACTACTAACTTTTTTCTACAGTAAGAAATTACAGGATTGTGATTATTTTTTCTTGCTCAATCCTTAGAAAGTCGCTTCATAGTCTCTCTTGTTTTCATCTGACGGGACTGCGTTCAACTAGAGATATATTCTCTGACAGGGTTGGGAGGAAAGACTTTAACTCAGGATTTAAGACTCAGTTGAGAAGTCTTACACTGAGAAGGTCACACCTAGGTCTTTTTGACGACGCTCACAATGCTTTTATAATAATAGAAACATTTTGAAATGCTTATCAATAATTGCACACTGTTAAATTGAATAATCAAACAGTGAAAGATGTAATAAAGTAGCATTTTCATTTTTCCAAAGCTGTTATTCTGAATTGTCTCACATTTCCTGCTGTTATTCGTCTTTAATAGCATAAACTGTATGTCGTGACTTCAATCGTGAGAGAACGACATGGATGCAGATCTTCCACTTACACCCACATCTGTGACGTTCAAAGAACCTGAAAGAGAGTTTCAAACAAATTGTTTGAACAAAACAAAACATTATTTTCAAAGTTTGTGAGATTGATTGATCACTTGCTGGTGTTTGCTTATACAGTATGTGCTGTATTTATTTTAATTTAATTAAATATTTGTGGACGTTGTGTTCACACCTATTCTTGTTATTCTTGTAAGCTAATATTTGTCTTTAGTTTTATTACTTTCAATTTCATTTGATTTTGTCTTATCTGAGCAAAATAGTTTCAAGGCCTGTTCTGCTTAGTCTGGTTCTTACAAGTAGATGAAATCCATTTGCTTGTGATGTATTCATGTATTAGTATAAATCACATTTCACTAAACAGCATTTATTTGCAGATATGTGCTTGAGCCAGAAAATATAAAATACAATATAAAAATGTTGTATTATATTATTATTGTTGTTTTTATTGTTGTTATTTACAACTATTGTTATTATTACACCATGTCACCTTCCATACAGAACCAAAACCAATGTATCATGTTCTTTAAATTGCTTTTGTCCTCTGCTGCCCTCCAGAGTCTGTAAAGGTAAAAGGTCTACTTATTTCCTCATTGCAAAATATGTTGGATTGCTAGTCTCGCACACCGTACCTTAAGTAGCCTACACAACGGTCAATTTAATTCAGAAACGGTTCTAATGAGTTCAGTTAGTTCATTATGTGAAAGATCAATTTATTTCAAACCAGTAACTCCCGTCCACGTAGCATTTTTTCTGTCCCAATTGCAGTCTGCACAAGCAGTTTTACTCTGCTATAGAAGATGATTCATGTGGTGGCCCAGATCTGCATTTCAGGACAAGAGCACCATTGGCCATACATGCTTTGTCAACCAATGAATAATCCATAAATTGTATGTTTGACGTTGAGATACCGATCTCGTAGGTCTCAAAGAAATTTGTAAAATAAACGCATGAAATATTAACATGGGCGTATATGTTATAAATGGTCTATAGAAATAGTTAGGGCTATCAAAAAGAATAGATCGAATCGGCTTTTGGTCATATTAATCAGTCATGTTTTTTCATTTCAATTCTTTTAAATAATGAGATCATAACAATCATTGTTGTTGGGGCAATTTGTTTTGTGGTATTGGGTGCGTGGGGCCAGGGGTAATGGAGGATTGTTGCTAAGTATTGATTTTGAGGTGGGTGTACCTAATAGGTTTAATGATCAAATTCTATATTGAAAAACAGTATGTGCACACACACACACACACACACACTGTGTTATTCTATCATGTGGGGAATTCCATAGTGTAACGTTTTATGTGCTGTTCCCTTTACCATACCCTAAACCTAAAACGCATACAAAAACTTTCTGCATTTTAGATTTTCAGGGAAACGTCATTCTTGATGCTTATAAGATGTTTTCCTCATGGGACCTAAAAATGTCAATGCCAAAATTTGACTGGTAATTACATAATTGTGGGGGACATTGGACCCCTAAACATAGGCATACCGGTACACCATACACACAAAATAAACTTACTCAATTGGTTAAATAAAAGTGAGGATGGGGGTGCTTTAGAACTAGTGTTGGGCTTATTTATTAGGTGTGAAAAAAGTGCTGTACAGTGTTGTCAGCAACACTTGACGTCCTCTGACTGATGTGGCAGAAGGTTTTTTGTTGTGCTTTCAGAGTTGCATCCACTTCAGCTTCAGTTGTGTGAGGAAACACCGTGTATTAACAGCAACCACATGAAGATCAGTCGCTAAGCTCTGTGAGTTTTATGACATGTTATGTATATATTTACACATTACACACTTGGTAAATTACAAAAATTAAAAAATGTTATGATGCAAAGTGGTTTTAAAGAGTAATCATAAGTATGATGCCTGTTTTTGTTTATTTTTATAGTATTTTTTTTTTATGTTATAGATGTATTAATCTGTTGTCAAGCTGCAGTGTCAGATCTACTGACTGATTTGGGATCAAATGTGAGCATAATCTGTGATCTTGATGAAAATGAGGTTTATTGGATTTTACTGAAAACAGCAGATCCTCCAACAGTTATTCTACGATCTTTGTCAACCACAACATCACCTTTTTACCATAATAAAACATTCAGAAAAAAAAAATATTCAGTGCAGTTTAAACATCGTCTGGTTATAAATAATGTGACTGCTGATGAATTAGGAGTTTATTACTGTATGAACACAGAAACACCTCCAAAACTCAGCAACAGCACCAGAATATACTTCACCGGTGAGTTCATTTACTTCATCAGTGATCAAGACATATTGATGATAATAACTACTTAAATTATTGTCTCAATTTTGTAAATACTTATGAATAACATAATTATATCCATATAGTATCTCCAATATACTATCAATATTTTCAGTTTCACAAAATCACAGCCGTTGTACCAATAGTAACAACTGTTACTTTTACAGACTATGGACTCTTTCTTTACAGAATCAGCTCAATTAACTGAGTGTCACAATCATACAGTGGCTGTGTATACTGAGCAGAATCAAACACAATGGCAGATTATCATCATCATATCTGATCGATGAAAGGAGCTTCTGTCATGCACTGACGTGGTTAAATTTCTGCCACTGTAAAAACATTGATAGATGTGGTTCTAAAAAGTCTATGTCATTGCTATTTTTCCATTATGGGACTTATATTTTTAAAAAAAAAAAATAATAATAATACAACATTTAGTAAATACTGAATCTGACTAAATCACTGTTCCTTTTTAGGAGTAGTAAAAGTTTTTGTTGTTGGAAAAAGAAGGTCTGCAGAGCAATCACAACAACTCAACACTGATCGACAGCAGATGCAAGCTACACAGCAGCATCAGGACCCAAACCAATTACAGGTAAATTATGTGAAACTACAATCATAACTTTTAAATGTTTAACTGTATTTCTGTAAGTGAGGATTCTTGCTGACCAGTATATAATTAGTATTATAGAATTAATTTCTGCTACAGGGACAACTAAAAACATCTGAAATGCTAAATGGGTTCCTCATGGTCTTTAGTATGCCTAGGGGACGGTTCAGATAGTAGAACTATTCGGGTCCAGGCCAAATCAACAGAACCTAGCGCTCTACAGCTGCCAAAATCATAAGATGTGCATGACTGCTCTTATGCTACTTCTTGATGGTCATGGTAATGTCTAACCACAAAATGGTAGGATGATATGAACTCAAGATAATTCGTCAGCTAACATTGCTACATCAGAATTTCAAACAATAGGTCTGTAGAAATATTTTTAAAATATAGTCCTTTTTCTTTTTTATTAATGACTTACCCCCAAACAAAAATTTGGTTTAATTGAATTGAATGTGATCAAATGTATAAATACTGCTTCATTATGCGTTCTAAAGATGAAAAAGGTTGAAAATTACCACATTTTTTTTTGATGTTTTAATCTCAATTTCAAAAAATTGACCCTAATGACTGGTTTTATGGTCCAGGGTCACAAATGATATATGTTTTAAGAAGTTGTGGTTTACTAGTTGGTCAAATGTTCAATTTTTTCATTTTCAGTTGGAAGACCTTGTTTGCAATAACTGTATCTTTAGAAAAACTGGTTGAAACTTCTGTTAGCAATCATACTTCGGTCTGTATCCTATAGGATCTTAAATAGAGAATGTGAACATTATTTATCATTTTTGTGGAGTCTGTTTGGTTGAGAGGTTACATGCTTTTTGACCTTATAAGACTTAGAAATATCTGGAAAATATCCTAATTTTTTTTAGAATAGAGAGAACTGCTTATATTGCTAAGATGCTTTATTTATACCTGTATGAATTCATCTGTATAAAAAAGTAAGTCATCTTTGATTATGTTAAGATAATTAATTAATTTATTATTAATTTGGTTTATTTATGCCTTTGGAATATTTTTCTGATGGAGAACCATTTTTTATTATTAACAATATAATATGATCACCTTAATACCTTAAATCTTTGATCTACATTCAAATTTACAATAGATTTACTATAGTTTTTAAAATAATAAAGGTATATAAAATAGATACTGTAACCACATTTTATTTAAATAAAAAACACAAGCAGTAAATGCAATTTTAGCATCATGCAAAATAAAGTCACAATCGCTATTAATACGTTTATGACTGTATGGATTCAGTATGAAACACTGACTGTATAAAACACATCCTTGTCAGATACAGTGGAAATTAAGAATAATGAAACCTAATAAAAGTCTTATGAGTTATAGGCCTATATGATGCACACTGCATGCAAAAATACAAGCTACACAGTGTGGTTAAACTCAACTGAAGTGCTAAACCAAAACCATAAATATGTTCCACTTGTTTGGTCAGTTGACAACCAATGACAAACAGGGTCTGTCAACTTTGTCTAGAGTGGAGGTTTAACCTTAGACTCAGAGCAGTTTTTTTCTGGTATCTTTATACATTTATGTATCTCAGTTCTCACAGTTGGCTAAACCTCAAGTCGAAACCGAGCAGCGTTGCAGCTTGCTGGCTGTTTGTGTACTAGGACTACATATTTACTGTCAGAGAATTTGATCTTGTTAAGTGTTAAGTGCTGCTCACTCTTGATGCTGAACATTCTATTGCTGTGAATGTTCAGCAATTAATATACAGTTAATATACTCCAAATGTCAAAGCCGTTTCACATAGATCTACAGGGTCTTTCTCAGAGGCTTTGATTTAAAAAAAAAAAAAAAAAAAAAAGCTTTGACTAGTGGTACTACAGGTGCATCGCAATAAATTAGAATGTCGTGGAAAAGTTAATTTATATCAGTAATTCAACTCAAATTGTGAAACTTGTGTTGTATATTAAATAACGATTATGAAGTAGTTTAAGTCTTGGGTTCTTTTAATTGTGATGATTTTGGCTCCAATTTAACAAAAACCCACCAATTCACAAATCTCAACAAATTAAAATACTTCATAAGACCAATAAAAAAAAAACATTTTAGTGAATTGTTGGCCTTACGAAAAATTATGTTCATTTACTGTACATGTACCCAAACATGGTAGGGGCTCCTTTTGCTTTAAATACTGCCTCAATTCAGCGTGGCATGGAAGTGATCAGTTTGTGGCACTACTGAGGTAGTATGGAAGCCCAGGTTTCTTTGACATGGCCTTCAGCTCATCTGGTATTTTTTGGTCTCTTGTTTCTCATTTTCCTCTTGACAATACATCATAGATTCTCTATGGGGTTCAGGTTAGGCGAGTTTGCTGGCCAATCAAGCAGTTACACCATGGTCATTGAACCAGCTTTTTGTACCTTTGGCAGTGTGGGCAGGTGCAAGTCCTGCTGGAAAATGATATCAGCATCTTCAAAAAGCTGGTCAGAAGAAGGAAGCATGAAGTGCTCCAAAAATGTCTTGGTAAACAGGTGTGCAGTGACGTTGGTTTTCAAAAAACACAATGACCAACACCAGCAGATGACACTGCACCCCAAATCATCACAGACTGTGGAAACGTAACACTAGACTTCAAGCAACTTGGGCTATGAGCTTTCTCCACCCTTCCTCCAGACTCTAGGGGCTTGGTTTCCAAATGAAATACAAAACTTGCTCTCATCTGAAAAGAGGACTTTGGACCACTGGGCAACAGTCCAGTTCTTCTTCTCCTTAGCCCAGATAAGACGCCTCTGACGTTGTCTGTGATTCAGAAGTGGCTTAACAAGAGGAATACAACAACTATAGCCAAATTCCTTGACACGTATGTGTGTGGTGGTTGATCCTTGACCCCAGCCTCAGTACATTCCTTGTGAAGTTTACTCAAATTCTTGAATCGATTTGCTTGACAATCCTCATAAGACTGCAGTTATCTCGGTTGGTTGTGCATCTTTATCTTCCAAACTTTTTCCTTCCACTCAACTTTCTGTTAACATGCTTGGATACAGCACTCTGTGAACAGCCAGCTTCTTTGGCAATTTGTGGCTTACCCTCCTTGTGAAGGGTGTCAATGATTGTCTTTGACAACTGTCAGATCAGCAGTCTTCCCATGATTGTGTAGCCTAGTGAACCAAAATGAGAGACCATCTTGAAGGCTCAGGAAACCTTTGCAGGTGTTTTTGAGTTGATTAGCTGATTGGCATAAACCATATTCTAATTTGCTGAGATAGTGAAATGGTGGGTTTTTGTTAAATGTGAGCCAAAACATCACAATTTAAAAAAAACCAAAGACTAAAACTATTCAGTCTTGTGCAGTGACTGTATTTTAATACCCGAGTTTCACAATTTGAGTTGAATTACTGAAATAAATGAACTTTTCCATGACATTCTAATTTATTGAGATGCACCTGTATAAGTGCTGAAATTCTAGGGCTCATGAGGAAAAGCTAAATAAATTTTAAAAAGTGAAAACAAAACAAAACAAAATAATAATATTCTTCCATTTAATTTGGCTATTATTGTTTAACCTACATAAAAATCAAGTTTCACACACTGATGTATTACATGAAAGTGTTTCTATGATTTATGTGCATTGCATTTTACATAGTATGTCATGGTACATGTTCAGAAAATCATATACTTTAATGTGTGAGTCTGTCTTTGCAAACATACAGAACTTGTGGTTATGATCTGGGCGGCCCCTTCTTCCCACCCATCTTACAAGCAGCGGCCTACTTCCAGTTTGGCAAGGGCCCTTGTGTAAACCTCCAAAGTACTCTTTAAAGTATTAGGTTCCCCTACAAGACCAAGGTGTGAAACCAAGTAGCCACGTGTAACCTCGTGTAGAGATGTGCCATGTTTATAGCAAATTTCAGTAATGTCACACTGACACACTGAAGTGTTCTAAATATTCGTGACGCAGCTTCTGTGGAATTCTCTCTCGAGTTTTGAGTGTCTCTTAACTCCAGTGCCATAAAAGTAATTGACTCAATACTGTCGGTCAGGTGAAGATTTGTCACTCGGCGAGTCTGTGCCCAGTTGATCACAGGATTGCAGACACATTTCTTCTGAGCATTAATTTCCTTTTCACTTCTTTGAGTGTCTCTTTGTCTTCTATGCTTCTTCAGAAAACTTTTGCCATCGATCCAAATGATTAAAATCAGGATAGTTTCAATAACAAAACCAGAAGCCTGTCAGAATAATACACATCCACAAATCTTTACATTAAATAAATACATTAGCACATGTACAAATCTAAATACATTAGGCTACTTTTTCTTTTTAAGATTTATTTTTGGCATTTTATCCCTTTTATTTAGATAGGACAGTAGGTCAACAGGAAGCAAAGTGGGTGGGATTGGAAAGGTCCACAAACCAGGACTCGAACTCAGGACGCCCGAGCACAAATTCGACTCACTCGATGCTTTGATCTGAGATATTTAGTATGCTGAGATCAGCTCCAATGACAGGTAGGTTTAGGGGTGGGGTTAGGGGTAGGTCATTCATACGAACTGGGAACAGGGCCCTGATTGGGGAACTTGTAAAATACGTACGATTTAGCAAAAAATCATATGAGTTTGTACGAGTGAGGTCGTACAAATTTGTATGAATTAGCCACCTAAATATGTACAAATTGCCACGAGATTTGCCACGAGATCGGTTTGGAACTGCAGAGAAATCATTACCAGCAAATGTCCAATATCACTTCAACGTATTACTGATTAAAATTACATTTACAAAAATCATCATGATTTACAAAAATGATCATGTTATAGTGAACTGTGTTATTACTGTGTAAAAAATAACTGTTACTTTTCCAATAAAATATGCTTTTCAGGTTGATAATTTGACTGAGCTTTGTATAAGAAACTTGTTTTTGAAATATATTTTTTATTTTCTGTTATCACTTAGACTTTCTGTTCTACCTCGACTAATTGATACTACACTAGATGTAGAAAGAGAAAGATTTTCAGTCATTTAAACTATGAACTAGTCTAAACAAATGCAAAATCCTTCATGTATAATAATTTTTATCTGGTCAAACATACACAGTCTGGAACAACATCAACAAAACCTGTAAATGAGTGCTTTAGTAAAATGAGTGAATCAGTGATTAATCTGTGAAACTGATATTGACCTAGTGCTGTAGAATCATAATTTGAGCAAGTTTGTATCCTGAAGCTTAAAGTTTCTCAGGATAAACAACTTCACCTTCCAGAGAAGAGCACAGAGTTAATATAATGGCATGTACACACACATGTATATAGCCAATAAAATATTGATACACTGAATGATACAATATATGGTTACATTATAGTTACAGTATGCACCAGACGATGGTCTTTGTTACTGTAAATACTGTAGACACACATTTAATACAAGAGCATCTGACAGTTGTCTTGTTACTGTCAAAGCAGCTTCATGTGAATCTAGGGCAGGGGGCGGCAGTTTGGTGTGTGGGGAGGTATTGGCACAAGAGAGAGAGAGCATGCAAAACCAGCAGCAAAACCAGCAAAAAAAAAAACAGATCTGTAGCACCTTTTTGAATTTAATAAAAAAAAAAAATGTCACATCCACTATCCACTGCATGTATTCTATGGAAGTTCTCGCACCTGTCTACATTTTGTGGTAAGTAACCATCAAAGTTTCACAGACTGATTTATTTAATAAGGCATTGAAAATACTGTTAATGAGCAGTGCTATATTCAACAGAACGGCCCAGAAAAATGACTGACGGGACCTGAGCAGGCTCACACTGAAAATCTGGTATTCACAATATAATTTAAACAAGAAAATAAAACACTTTTAGGATTTTTGAAAGTTTAAAACAATTAAAAAAATTATATGAATTTACAAAATTATAATATGAAAAAGTTAATATACAAAAAAAAAAACTATTTAATTTTTGCTTTTTTTGTGTGTTTTTACACTGTTAAAGCAATCTTGTTTGCAGCTTATCAATAATATGTAAAAATGCTCCCTTTAGTAAAAGGCAAAGTAAAACACTTTGTCTGTAGATCAGTGGTTCCCAATCATGTTCCTGAAGGCCCCTCACTGCACACTTTGCATGTCTGACTGCTTTGCATGGCATACAGGGCACTATTTGAGGGGACAGCCATTTGTAGTGTATCTGCAACAATCGTAGCATTATTGGGCAGACTCATTCAATCCCACAATGCACGGCAATAACGAGTGTACAACCGATATATGCTCAATGGCTAGAGAATACCCATAATGCACTGTGAGATGCATTATGGTGCCGCAGATGAATCATTTTTTTTTTTTTTTCTTTTTTTTTGTTTATCCATTCGTTCCATTTTCCAAACCACTGGTCGATTGTTGGTGCAGTATAATAGTATACATGTATAAATTTAGTTTAAATTGATTATTAATAGTTTAATGGATGTTTATACATGCTAGTTTCCATGACAGAGTTCAAGATAAATCTGAATTCACTCACTCTTTTTCATTTACTCCTTCAACTACACTATTAGTGGATTAATGTTGGGAATAGTGAATGAGGGTATAGGGGGTGATTTCGGACACAGCCATTGGGTATGGTGCAGAGCTGAATAAGTTGTTTAAGACATGCAATGGACATGCATGTTGGTAGCACAGATGAGATACTGCAGTGTTGTTCTCTGCTGCCCTCAAGAGGCTGTGAATTGTAGTTTTGACACGCAAGTCACCAAGGTCCGACCACACAGACTTGATGTGGGAAGTTCTTTTCTTCCTGTCTTTGCTTCAGAGCTGCAGTAAGTTCATCTTAACTATTGTGGGGAGAAAATATTTCATTCTGAAGTGTTTTATTCACAACAACATGAATGTAATCCGGCTTCAGCTCTGTGAGTTTATACATGTTATACGAAATGTATTTACATGCACTTATTCATAAATTGTTTTATGGTAATAGTTCAAAGTGTTTAATCAGATAGGCTAATCTATTTTTTATCGTTTATTTTTTACTTTATAGATGTGTTAATTTTTTGTCAAGCTGCGGCTGCAGATCTATTAACTGATTTGGGATCAAATGTGATCATAAACTGTGATCTTGATGAAAATGATGTTTATTGGATTTTACTGAAAACAGCAGATCCTCCAACAGTCATTCTACAATCATTCTCAACACAAACACCACCTTTTTACCCTAATAAAACATTCAGAAAGAAATATTCAGTGCAGTTTAAACATCGTCTGGTTATTAATAATGTGACTGCTGATGAATTAGGAGTTTATTACTGTATGAACACAGAAACACCTCCAAAACTCAGCAACAGCAGCAGAATATACTTCACTGGTGAGTTCATTTACTCTATTTTCATTTGCTATTGACTACTTTTTTTTTTAACTGAAGACATAACTTGGCCCCCCATTGATTGCTCCACTCTAGAGATATTGCAGTCATTGTGCTATAGTCTTATATTAATTGTGGACACTTTCTTTACAGAATCAGTTCAACTAACTAAGTGTCACAATCATACAGTTTATGAGTTTATTGATCAGAATCAAACACAATGGCAGATTATTATCATTATATCTGCTCTGATGAACGGACTTCTGCTCGTTCTGCTGATCGGTGAGTTATTCTTCTTTAAGAAAAATTGCTTTTAAATAATTTAAAAATATCAGTGCTCTTCCTGATAGACGTGTGACATTGTTGTAATTGTGTATTTTCCATTATTTAGTCTTTTGCCTATTATTTGGCATCTCTACAATTTGAGAATTGATCATATAACATTTAATAACTGTTGAATTCATTGTCTCATTCTTAGTTTGTGCCATTGGAAAAACCCAACGGTTGGAAAAACACTTTTATAATGCTGATGTTCAGTGGACACGAGTTGCATATAAATTCCAAGACTTAAACTGATTAACATCAAAATAAGGTACATTTATGTGAAACCATCAGAAACCATGCGTTCTGTGGAATAGACAAACATGCCTCTGAACTATTAATACGGATGATTGTGGTGGCTAATGGTACCTTACGTCAAGAATAATTATAACCTTACATTGTAGCATGCAGGAGCATTATAGACTGGGGCTTTTGTCATTCTTTACAGTACATTTTATTTTTTTTTAGACTAATTTGAAAGTGGATTTGTGTTTAGACCAGGAAAAAGATACAGTTTAGATGATTGTGTGAACAGACACATATTAAATCTCATTATCACATTTATTGGTAAATAGTCCTTCAGTTATCAAGTCCTGCTTCATTTAAAATATGCTTGTATCTAACAAAATTTTTTCTGTCTGTCTTAAATCTGCTGTTCTGTTGTGAATGTTTATTTTTATGTCTATTATGAATATGTATTATTATACTAAAATTACTATTATTTCACATAATCTATTTTATGTGAAATATATAAGTTTTTAGTCATTATTATTACTATTATTATGAATCATGCTACATGACCATTGTTTGTATAGTTTTTAATAATAAAAAAAGCAATGTACAAGCTGCACACTGTGGTTAAACTCATCTAAAGTGCTAAACCAAAACCAGAAATATGTTCTACTGGTCGTTCATTTGCCAACCGATGACAAATAGTGTCTCTCACTTTTTTCTAGAATAGAGGTTAAACCATAAAACCACGTGTCAATATCTTAAGACATTTCTGTAGACCTAGTCACATGCATCTCGGGTCATTCTTAGAGGTTTTGAATGAAGGACAAGATTGTAATACATTTTTACGAGAAGATATGCTTGACGAGATTGCGAAATAGAAGTAAAGTAAAGTGCAAAGAGAACCAGTTATAGCTTAAATATAATAACTGTGGATTTCATTAGTGTCATATGGCTATCAGTCATTAATTCATAATTTGGGATCATTTGCATTCTGTTCTTTCTGATATGTATTTATTTATTTATTTTCGTTTAGCAAAAAACAAATTCCTGCATCCAGGTTAAAGCATATACTGGATGTGAGTGGAAACTTTCAGACGAGTTGAAAGCTTAGGAGAAATCAAGAATAAATATGTTTTGAAAATTTAATATTCAACAATAAAATACAGGTTGCTGTTGGGTGTGCCAAAGAGGAAGTTAGAAGTAGTTGTTCTAGCCAGTCATCTATCACTGGATACATTTATGAGTGCACGTGAAAGCACCTGTATTATATATTATATTATATAGATGTAGAATGTATAGACTCCCAATCATATAAACCAGACATGTTTTGCATATTAAAAAGAAGAGGCTCAGTGGCTATGCTATATAATTGCCCCTACAGAGGGCACCCTTGATGCTCAGTTATTAATAATTGCTCTTATAAATCAATGTTCAGGATTATTTGATTAACAGAAAGTACAAAAGAACAGTATTTATTTAAAATAGATCTTCGTAATGTATTCACGGTCACGTTTGACAAACTAATTCATATTTGCTGAATAAAGCATTAAGTTCTATTAAAAAAAGAAAACACATTTGAATGGTTTACAGGTTCGCATAAATATTACGCCAGTACAACTTTTTTCAACATTAATAATTATCAGAAATGTTCCTTTAGCGGCAAATCAGCATATTCGAATGATTTCGGAAGGATCATGTGACAGCTTTGCATCACAGGAATAAATTACTTAAAAATATATTAAATATATGTTTTTACTGTATTTTTGAAGACAAAAATGCGCTTCCTGTTTGTCCATGCAAAAGTTCAGGAGAAAATAGTTAAAAACCACAGTGAAAATTGATTTAATACAGTACTTTATTAATATGAAAAAAAAATTGTTTTATTTCTTTCTCTCTAGGTTATCTGCAGTTAGTTGGTAGAAAAAAGTGCAGGGACTCCGACAGAAAGTAAATATTCTCCCAGACAATATTAACCTTTTTTTTTGATAATATATATATAATGGATATTTTATTTTGAATGCTGTATGAAGTCAAAATGTTTTCTGCATGAAAGTTTTTCAAAACCCTGCTTTAGATTAAATTTGTGTGTACAGGATTCTTTTTTTTCTCTATTGAAAAAAAAATGTTTTATATCTGTATCTTTTACAAAATGTTGGTTGAAACTTCTGTGACCAATTGTTGACAAAATTATATATTTTTCGATCATACTTTGTTCTCTCTGTAAACTGTGGAAGGAAATATTTTAGAATGGAAAATGTGCACATTATTTGTTATTTTTGTGAAATTATTTTCAATGCTTTCAGTGCTTATGACAGTTTTTGTCGGATTATTTTGAAAGGCATAATAATTAAATTAAATTAATTTAACATTTTTTAAAAAAAAGTCTAAGGTGGTTCTTAGGACGTGAGTCACACTGGCGTGACCCATGCCAGGCCATGTAACACACACAGAACAATGATGTGGTTAAACTGAAGTGCTCAACCAAAACCGTAAATATGTTCCATTGGCCTTTGCACAGCCAATGACAAAAAGGGTCACTCACTTAGAGTGGAGGTTTAACCTGAAACTGAGTGCAGTGTTTTTACAATACCTTTATACATTTATGTATCTCATTTCTCACAGTTGACTAAACCTCAAAAAGAAACAGTGCAGCCTATTGCATTGCATTTATTTTTCTTTTAAAATCTTCACATTTAGTGCATATTTAGCACTACCCTTACGAAAAAGTTTATTCAAGTGTGCTATTATTACACTTCTTTTAAACAAAAAAATAGGAAAGTATACTTTCAGTCTACTTTGTATGTACTTCTCAGAAATATACTTAAAATGACATTTAAGTATATTTGACTCATACTTAGAAAAAGTCTAAATATATTTGAGCTATACTTGTGCTCCAAGAATGTTTTCTTTGTTATACGGTAGGGGGCGCTATTACACATCTTCTGTACAGAATTTCCAGAACACAAGCGAAGAAGAAACCGAAACAACATAAAACAGCATCAAAACTGTGTAAAGTTATGGAATAAAATGTCAACCCATGAAGAGGTAATAATGAATGTCAAGCTTTGAGGTGTTGATCGACTCATCTACGTTTTGATTATCATTCTGAATCCAATTCATAGTTTTTTTTCCAGCTTTTTGTTCAAATTCAAAATGTTGTTTATTTCTTTCTTTATAAATTTTTTTTATGTATGAAACTTACCCACATTCAGGTGATTATAAAAAAGAATGCATGAAGCTAGAATAATTTGTTTTTGTTTACAAGCAGAGACCCTGTTCTTTCTTTTGATGTTTTGTATGTTCAGATATATAACACAATATATAGCTACAAATAAATACGTAAATACGGACATACACATACCTACACATAGTATAATTAAGTAATGATGGAAAGTTCACTTAAAGAAAATACGATGTAACCTTCAGTATTAAAACTACTAAACGAGTAGTTTAGGGAGGACTTTACTTCAAAGTGTACTAAAAAGCTACTAAAGTATTTAATAGTAACATCAGATACTAAAGTTCACCCTTTTAGTGTAGTTGCCGGACCAACTAAAAAAACATAGATGTAAAATAGTTCGTATACTCAAAGTTTTACTACTGTTAGACTTAAAGTATCATTAAAAGGATACGATATTTATATACACGAAAGTGGGCCATTTGTCCCAAGAGTATGAAATAGTACACTGATAATTGTATACTTACTACATAAAGTATACTCAAAAATATACTTGAAATTTACTTAAGTATACTTAATAAAATAAAATTGAAGTATACTACTTTTTGGTAAGGGCAGCCAAGTGTAACGTCAAAACATGTTCACCCTTGATAAATAGCTTAACTGCTGTTTATGACTGGTTATGGTCAATACAACATATTTTTCAAGACACCGTTTCTGTTGTAGTTGTTTCCTGTTGTTGATTCACAGATTATCTTCACTGAGTGTTTGTATAAATACAATTATTATATAATCTCTGATAATTATTAATCTCTAAACAGCAGAGACCCCAGGTGGTTATGACTATTTATGACCATAAATCGAATAAACTGAATTGTTAAACTAAATTTGTTAGCTTTTCATTCCATTAATCCTAATAAATAACAAAAATAATAATAGCAAATAGCAAAAAAGCAGGATAATACACATCCACAATCCTTCATTAAAAAATACATTAACACATGTAAATGTAAAATATAATAGCTTAGGCTATTTTTTAAAACCATTTGCACAGTTATATTAACTGTTATATACAGTTATGTTATGTTATGATAAGTTATGTCTAGTTTTCTCTACAATGAACTTTCATTAATGAAATACAGAGGGCAGCAGAGGAACTGCTGAGATGCAGAGAGATTTATAGTTAATTAGTTAATTGATTTATACGGAATTAATACACATTATAGTGAACTGTTGTAGAATTAAGTGATGTGTAAATAATAATAATAATAATAATAATAATCTTTATTTTTCAATAAAATATGCTTTTCTGGTTAATAATTTTCGAGTTATGTCTCAATGAAGAAATCTAGCTTTTGAAATATATTTTCAATTATGCGTATTTTATATGATATTTTTCGATTTTCTGTTCTCATATAAACGTGCTGTTCTGCCTCATTTAATTGATACTACACTAGATGTAGAACGAGAAAGATCCCCAATCATTTAACTCATAAATTAGTTTAAAGAAATGCAAAATCATTCATGTATAATCATTTTTATCTGATCAAACCTACACAGTCTGGAACAACATCAACAATACCTGTAAATGAATGCTTTTTTAGTAAAATTAGTGGGAAAACTTCTATTAGTGACAGTGGCCTATTGACAGCTTGTCTGATCCTCTGACACTGAATCATAATTTGAGCAAACTTGTTTCCTGAAGCTTAAATCATTCTCAAGATAAACAATCTCAACCTTCCAGAGAAGAATATTAAATAAAGTTCCAAACGTATGTTTGGGAAGAGCCTAATCATAAAGTCCTGTCAATCATCATTACAAGCCTAAATAAGCAGTCATTGCACCGTCCCAGCATCATTTCTCCCGGCATCCCTCCACCTCCCCATCTCCACCTCTATTCCTGTTTTTTCTCCCTCTAGGTTGTACCACAATGGGGGGTTGAACTTGGCGCTCAAGCTGAGCCTTGGGTTCGAACTTCCATTAAGGACAGCAAGCCAAGTTCGTTTACCATTAACCATCAGGACTGGATGAGCAGTTATGGATAAAATCAATGTCAAATATCGCTACGTAATTCAAGCATTGTGTGTCATTTTATTGCTCGTGCGTAATTAAAAGATTGTAGTAATCTGTTTTTTGTCTAGAGTTGGATTCCAAAATCTAGGACCACGAAAGTTTACAGAACGAGATTTTGTGTGTGTGTGAATAGCTACAATCCAAAATGTAGGAATATGACAGTTTTACCGACACAACGTTGTTCACAAACAGCTCTGACAAGCACGACATGAGGAATTGCGCACGAAGTGCGGTGTGCGAAAACACTGTCAAAAAAATAATTAAGCATTGTCCCCAGGCGTAATTTGCCGAGAGGTAAGATGGAACGATGCCACGAAACGAGTGACAACGTTTAACCACTGGGCGCCAAGGGGCGATCAGCAGCCAAGCGCTCACTCATCATCTCGGGTAAGTGATTATTTTTCTTTTTCAAATTCGGACATGTTTAAGGGTTAGTTATCACTAATGACAGAGAGGAGTAATATTACATAGATAGTTTAACTATAGTAGGTAAGATTAGCTCTTAGTGTACATTTAGGTGTTTAAAGAATTAGAATACAGCTTTTTAGGTATGGAGGACCAAACCTGCAAAAATTAAAACAAATAAATACACAAATAAATAAATAAAGTGTGTATAAATAAATAAATATGCCAAATAAATAAATAAGTGTGTATAATACACGTAATCTGTTTAAATAACATAGATAAATAATACTTGATTGAGGTTTGTGTTGATATGATGAGTCAGATACAAATAAAAACTATGACTTCGTTATAAATGAAGATACTTTTATTATATTTTTATTTTATAATTATATTATCTAAATGCACCTGATTAAATGTAAGAATTGACTCAAAAGTATTTTTTATTGTTGTGACTTTAGAAAAAAATGTCTTTATAAACGGTAACAATGCCAATTAAAATGCAAAAGCAGTTTAGACTTATTGGAAAAGATAATTTTCACGTATGAATGACAACCACAGACGATGCAGAATATTAAAAACATTAGGAGTCAGCTTTCTTCGGCAGTCCTTAAGGTACCAGCAAAATAACACACTCAGCAAAAATATCGTCTAATTATCGTTATCGAAAAAATCCCAGAAAATTATCGAGATAATTTTTTTTGTCAATATTGCACACCCCTAATTTAGGTTTGCAGTGTGTATGTTTGATGTATGTAGCTTTAGAGACGGTCCCTAGATTTGCGAATATCGAATGCCTGGAAATGACACCTCTGGCCATCCGTTGGGGGTTTTCCTTTTTCTTGCTGTAAAGTCACATTTGTGTGAGGACACATGGATAAGTTTTTCTATGTAGCTTGCTCTGTTGACCCGGCAAAAATGACTTGACTAGGGCAACTATATTAACATATGCTGTCAGCGCGCCCCCAGCTATCACAAGACCAACCAAGTCCATGCGGGTACACAATTTATTGTAATGTACACTAAGAGCTAATCTTACCTACTATAGTTAAACTATCTCTGTAGTGTTACTCCTCTCTGTCATTAGTGATAACTAACCCTTAAACATATGGCTGAATTTGAAAAAGAAAAAAAATCTCTTACCTGAGACGATGAGTTAGCGCTTGGTAGGAGGGTGGTCTTAATGCTTTAGATTTTAATATCATTAACCAGACTTTCAAAATTAACTGGATCAAGAATGGTTTATCTAATAATGAGTTACCCTGGTTTTGGATCCCTAACCTATTCTTCAAACGTTGTGGTGGCCTTAAATTGTTATTGTCCTGTAACTTTAAGTGTAGTGAGTTACCTATTAAACTGTCACATTTTCATAAACAAGCCCTAGAATCCTGGAAGCTTGCTTTTAAACATAATTTCTCCCCGCACACGTCTATTCTTTGGAACAATGAAAATATATTTTCTGGTAACAAATCACTCTGTTTCATTGAATGGGTGAATCAAAATATATTTTTTTGTTTCTGATTTGTTCAATTCTGACGGGGACCTTCTTTCCTTTCCTGATTTTGTGTTTTTGAAAGGTGCATCAATCTCACTAAGATATTTTAATAAGGTGACAAAGTATCCCTGTCGGTTTAAAAACTTTGTTTAAAGCGCATTTATGTAATTTTTTCCTGCTGCAACAAAATGATAGAAATAACAGAATCTATCATTTTTTTGTCCGATTTTCATTCCAAGGACATTAATCTGGAACATATTGTTTTATTGCTTTGTCTTCTGGGTAAATTTCACCTTCATAAAGCCAGAACCATTCATTGCAAACCTAACTTTAGAATGTTTTCATCTGATATAAAGTCCCTTTTTACTTCTAAGAATATGTCAAATCCTTTGAACTCAAATGCTTCTAAAACGTTTAACATTCTTGAGTCTATTGTAAGCTATCTTTAAAAGACTTTCCTTTCTTCTTTTTCTTCTTTATCATTGGTATATTTTGTTAATTTGTGTAGCTTGTCTGATCCGCCATTTTGGCCGCCAGTGGTTTAAAACGGTGGCACTTCGTGGAATCGATTCATCTTCCCTCGGATAGTAACGCCTGTGACAATGATGACGGATTTTTGACAGTGGTTTCGCACACCGCACTTCGTGTCGCAATTCGCATGTCGTGCGTGTAACAGAGCTGTTGTGAAAACAAGCGTTGTGCCTGTAAACTGTCAGAGTCGTACATTTTGGAGTTGTACTCTAACAAACACAAAATCTCGCATCTGTAAACTGTCCTGGGCATAGATTTTGGAATCCAACTCTGACAAAAAACAGAATTACATACAATACATTTAAATTACGCACGATTAAATTAAAATGACACACAAATGCTTTGAATTACGTACGATTATTTTTGACAGTGATTTTATTCCATAGAAGGCGAACTTGTGAAGTTAATATAATGGCATGTGACACCAGGTTAAAACATGAGCTGGACTTATGTCATGCTAGGGAGAATAAGGAATGCTGTGAACAGTTTCTGATGTAAACACACATCTATGTATATGACCAACAAAATACCGCTACACAGAACAGTGCAATATACAGTTACATGCTGTATTTACAGTATGCACATAAAGTGATAATGTATAGACTATCCATAAATATTTGGGCACTCTGAACTGTTGAAAGATTTGCAACCATATACTGATAAAATGAAGAAAAAAAAAGACTTCTAGTAATTTTAGTGGCCTTAACAGCTTATTAATGTGAATATCCAGAAATTAAATGTGCATTAATCGGTACAAATTTACTTTTGTGCCTGAAGCAATACATTTATGTAATAAATCTAGTTGATTTAGATGATTTATTTAATGAAATGTTTTATTTTATTTTATTTGTTTCACCCTTTTTATGTATTTGGTGTATTTTAAATATATGTATGTGTGTTAAGTGTTGTATATGTGAAGCACTACGAAAGTCTGAATTAATTGCCCCAAGGGGATTAATAAAGCACTAAACTAATTTATGTATACTTAATATATTGTATAAGTGTAGCACTATAGTATTATTATGGGAAGTGTAGCACAAAATATTGTCACTATTCTACAGATATAAAACCCGTAGTGAGCTATGGCTTAGGATTATTTGAAAGTAAAAGTACAATGACCAGATAAAATTGAATTAAAACACCAGCCACCGTTTAAAAAATGAAAAGAACGACACTGATGAAAAAAATAGCTGCTCGACTTTTAATATGAAGTGAAGTAGGATTTCATGTTAGGAACAACAGATTTATATAGCAGCTTCTTTGGCTCACATGTTGTCACTTCACTTTTCACTAATACTTTTTAAAATGTATATCTTCATGTTTTAAAATACACACAATATTCTTTATGCTACACCAGCTATAATTAGCAATATATTGTGCAGATGTTGAGTCTTGTCTTGATGTGCAACTCTTGTCTAAGTCATCTCCTCGCTGAGGCCTAAACAGTCATTATTTAAATAGCACCGTTGCGAACCTCAAGAGATTCGTAACAGCCTCAGGCCAAATATTCGGCTCCTAAATTTAGCAAGAAAAAAATTAACAAGGAAAAATTTTGCCATCGGCAACATTAGGAGGAAATTAAACAAGGTACAACAGCAAGAAAATTAACATTTTAAAAATTACCAAAGTAGGTGTAATTGCTAAATTTGTCCAATAGGATAGTTCACCCACACATTTGGTGAAACCTGTAAAAAACCTCCCAACAAATTCACAAGTATGTCAAAAAATGTGAAGCGAAAAGAAAAGCTACGTGTGTATGAAGAAATCCATCAGTAAGGCATTTTTTAACTCAAACAGAAAAAATGCAAACGAATCTATCCATAAACATTGTTTTTTTTCCAGTGGAAACTGTCAGCTTGTCTTGAATCAGCAGAAAAAAGATGCACATCAAGCCCATTTACGTGCAAAAAACAGTCAAAAACTGGCATTTTATCTGAGAAGAGATGGGCTTATCCTGAAGAAGAGGTATTATGGAGTAGGGAGTATTTTGGTCAAAAGCGATGATTTAAAGTTGAAACGCCTTAATAATGGATTTGTTTATTACAAACACACAGCTTTTCACAAGATATTAATTGTTGGACTCGTGTGGATTATTGTGATGTTTTTATCAGCTGTTTACACTCTCATTCTGATGGCACCCATGCACTGCAGAGGAGCCATTGATGAGCAAGTGATGTAATCCTAAATTTTTCCAAATATGAAGAAAAGAAGACACAAGCTTGAATGGCCTGGGGTAAGAAAACTTGAACAATTCATTTTTGGGTCAACTATGCCTTTGATTTATGCCTGCTCCCAAAAATGTTAAGAGTATTTATTTTCCTGTAGTGTATTTATCACTTCCATAAATTCTTGTTTAGGAAAAAACTTGCTAAACCATGTTTCCATGGTTTTAAACGGTGTGTTGTATAAGAAAAGCGTGAACACAGGATGTTGGGAAGCCACTCCCTCTGCTGCCCTCCCTTGAGACTACAGAAGAGACAAGCTAGAGTCTCATTCAAACCAGCCACACACTGGGACAGCAAAGAATTCACACATACACACACATGCGCACAGACAAACACACATCAGTAAAGACGTGCTCCAGTACAGAGCTTTACAGACACACACAGAGGGGCTTCCCTTGTGAAAGCACTCACACACTGTCTGTAGCACTTTCTACCTCTTGCTTACAAACACACACACACACACAAGCAACAGCTGTCAACATGTTGTTGCCGAGAGCTTTGACCCTGTTCATCCTGTGGGGTAAGTTGTTTTTATTATAATTTCTTTTTTCTTCAGAAAAATTGTCATTTGCATCCCAAAACTGCATTTCCAAAGCATTTGGTCTATCAAGTTTGAGTTTCTGGAAAACTGTTGCAAAGTACACTGCAAAGTTTATGAATTTGCATCATATTGTGAATATTAAGATCACTTTAAGATATTTTACACTCTACTATGGGAAACTGTTTGAGGACAGTCTGTAATTGCTTAACAATTGTTAAATTATTCAGTGATGTAGTGATACTTTGTGTTTGTATGTGATACCTAGTGTTTCATTAGGTATAACATAATGCTTAATGCATAACAGGCACTGTAAACAAACTTCAAGGTCGATGTATGTGAGAAAATGTACTAAGCTAAGTTTTTACTGCATGTAAAGGCATTCAAATATTGCTAATTTTAAGCAATATTTTTCTAAGTCTACTTAGTTAAACTGTATCCATAGTTAAGCTGTATGAGTTTTATGAGAAGGTTTAATTTAACCTTCGTACCTGTTACTCAAGGAAAGTTGTGGAAAAGTAAAATCATGCTTCTATTACTTCCATGAATCATGCTTCCATGAGTTTTGAATAAAGTTACCTGCTTCTGGCACTCTTGCTCACTATGACTCAGCTCAACTGTGACATTATTTATTTACGTATTAAACTTCACAATTCCCTGAATTCAATGGTACAACCACCAATGTAATGTTCTTCTTGGAGAATCTCTTAGAAATGTCATGTTTGCAGGTGACACTGACACCTGAAACCACCCATCATCTGAGCGCGTCTAAAGCTGATATTAATGTCCTTTAATCAGCATTATTGGTGTCTGACAAGTGTAGACATAACAGATGAGCTGCTGACATGAGTAAAAATGTCTAATCTTACACTGGAAACATGACTCAACTTCTTAGATTCTACTACGAATATTTCAAGAACACAGCATCTGAACTGATATATCATGCGTGTGATCTGCTAAAATTAAATGCTTGAAATAGTTTGTAGACTTCCTGAAAAGAATGAAATGTTTATACTAATTCCTATGACATTTTGTTTATTCCATTGACTCTATTCAGGTTCTGCCTCTTGTGTGCGGTATCGAGCTGACTTCAATATGATGGGAGTCACTGGTTGGATCTTCTTCGACTCCACAGAGCACAAGTCCACCGTTAATCTCACAGGAACTGGCACATGTCGATACAATATCTCCCTCACTACATTCCCGGTTATGTACGGCCATTTTGCTTTACCTTGTCAAAAGTCACACATAGGAGACAGTGTGTTCACGTTTACTGTAGATCAGCCTCAGGCTGCTGTGAATGTGTCTACTCTGTTTGAACAGCACATTAGTCTGGATGCCCTCTCGGTGCTGGTGGACACATGTAATGGTGCAAGGATTTGTGCCGGACTTACTTCGGAGTCCCAGGTAAGAACATGGGTGGCACGGTTTTTCAGTCCCGTGGCTGGAAACGTCTACATCCGGCAAGGGATGGGAGAAGCAGGAGCAAGGGTTCTCTCAGATCTAAGAAATGTCGATCAGACCAGGATTTTTTCAAATGTCACAATTTTAGTGTCTGCCACCAGCTGCAATGCACTTCTCGGTAATCTGGATCCCAAGAGTCTTACAAAGCTGGGTGTTTTGAATGTGGGATCACCTCTAGAACCTGTTCAATCTCGATTGGAAATATCTAATCTCAATTCTAATGTCCGCTTCGCCGTTCTCGACTTGACCTCAAGCTACATGTGTGCAGAGATCCGAAGTGTCGCAATGAAGGTAGTTAGTGCTGTTGTGAACATGCAAGGGATTAAAGGCTACTTCTCCTTTCGTCAACCATCTCCGTTTGATCTCACTACCATCACTGTTAACCTGACAAACCTGGACAGAAGAGTTGGGCCGTACCACGTTCATCAGTTTCCTCTTCCCCAAATGAGATCTCCGTCAGATAGCAGCTGCAGTAACAACAACCTTGGGGGTCACTGGAACCCGTTTAATGTGAATACTCAGGCACCAGCATATCCGCCACCGAGAGGCTCCACTCATGATCTCTTTGAGGTCGGAGATCTGAGCGCCAGGCATGGGTCTCTGGAGAATACGAATAACTTTCAAGCCACTTTCATGGACTGGAACCTGCCCCTGTTTGGGCGGAATAGCATTGTGGGTCGCTCTGTTGTGATACACATGCCCAACTCAACCAGATTTGCCTGTGCAAGCATCAGCTACCCAGGCGAAGTGACTGTCGCCAAGGCTGCCTTTCGTGGTCTGGTTGTGGGGACGGTCCTGTTCACCCAACTCAGTAGTGACCCATATTCTGATGTCTCCGTATTCTTGGACCTATCCTACGGACAACTTTCTGCACCTTCTACGGTGAATCACAACTGGCATGTCCACAACTATCCCATCAGCACAGAGACTGACAGTGACAAGGGATGTTGTTTGTCAACTGGAGGACACTGGAACCCATACAACATAGACACAGTGAGTGCATACGCTGTAAACTGTGCTCCCGACAGCCCTTTTGCTTGTGAAGTTGGGGATATCTCTGGCAAGCACAAGACTGTGGACCTACAGTCTGAGATGGGAACGGTGGCCACCAAGAACTTTTTTACTGACACCACTTCTTGGGTGTCTGGAATGATTGGACGTTCTGTGGTGATACATGGTCCAAACCAAACAGGTCCACGGATCGCTTGTGCAAACCTCACCTTGTACCGTTTTCCATCCGCTCGCTCGGATTCTTGGCTTGGACCTGGAACCTCTGAAGGTCAAATCCGATTCTCCCAAGTCTCTCCTCAAGGATCAACAATCCTAAATATCTCCTTTACCGGGCTTAATGCGAGAGCCGGTGGCTACCACATCCATATTCTTCCAATCAAAAGCACACAGGAACCTTGCTCGGTCACTAACATAATGGGACACTTTAACCCATTTTCTGTCAACGCAGCCTCATCTCCAGCTCCAGGAAATGGTACGGTTGACCAGTATGAGATTGGAGACATCAGTGGGAAGTTTGGAGACCTGACCGGTCAGAACAACTTTCAGAATCAGTACACGGATGGAAATATGCCACTTTCAGGACCGAATAGCATAATTGGCCGGTCTCTGGTCATACATTACACCAACAGCTCAAGGTTAGTTCCTTACGAATCGTACATCCTCAAACAGTCACCTGGCACAGTGTTTTGACCTCTGAAATAAATATAAGATATTAGTTTGCGTCTCTTCTGTTCGAAGCAGACCCATAAATAAGTGAGACAGGAAAACAACTGCATAAATTCTGCATTTTGTCTCAGTTCCTCAGTTCCTCTTTGACAATCTGCGGCATTAGCCACATTTAACTGACAACAAGATAATTTTTTTAATGCTGTCAGATATCTGAAATACCTAAAAACCAAACTGTCATGAAAAGCATGTGTGGGAAGATTCACACAGCTCATTCCTCTACACACATCATTCATTGTTTATCTATACAAGTAATACAGATTTCTTTGACACACCCAGGAAAGTTTCAAAACTTACTTGAACATTATCAACTTAAAATGGTTTCTTCCACTATTTACAGAATGCGGTGTGCAGATATATCAGCAGAAGACTCCCCAGATGGAAACTGGGTGATGGCCAAGGCCATGTTCAGTAGTGCTGTAACTGGGACAGTGACGATGGTAAAAATAAAATTACATAATTTAAGCAGATTTTTGTAGGTGTTGCTTGCCTGTTCATAACTTTTCTGGTTTTGCTGGTTGGTTGCCAAGACCATGTTGCTAAATGGCTTGAATTGCCTGTTTTGAATTGTTTTCACTGTTCCTATGGTTCCTAAATTAGAGGGAATTGTGAAAAATAAGTATCTCCCTCATCTCTACTCTCTCCCACACTAAAGTGGTTTAAATCTACCGTCACTTTAAATCTGCCACAAAAAGATGACGCTGCTAATAATGCTGGATAGAGGAGGATGGGGTGGAGAGGGAAGAGGGGTAACTGGGTGAGGCTGTGGTTGTGGAGGGGTACAGCTCTTGTCCTGCTGGGACGGTATGCAGGCAGATGGATCTGTCACATGCCGCACAGCAAACCAGCAGCTGTCTTGTGGTCTTGGTGTTGCATGCGGAAGAACGATACACATGGTTTACAGCAATGAGTAATAATTTTATATTTAAAACAAATTTTGTCCAAAGCATCTGGTGCATTTAAGCATGTCTTTAACTTTTTTTTTTATCTTTGCCACCACCCAGTCCTGAAATATTGCAGTACTTTATAACGTTTGCATATTATATTACTATTATATATATATAAACAAATATTAAATGGGTTATTCCGTGTCAACTCAACCAGAGGTCCTCGGCTTAAATTTTTGATTTTGCTAATATTTTTCTGAAGAAAGATAAACATGTATAGTGATGAAAGCCAAAATATTAAATGTCATAGATTATTATTTACTGAGTAATCCACTGTTTTGTACAGGCGAGTCAAAATGGCAATTTTCACCTGAGATTCAGAGCCAAATTACAGTGGTGTAGAAATGACTTCAGAAAGATGGCAGCATCTTTCTTTTATTTTTACACAGAGATTGGTAGGTCTGTTAAAATCTGTTGACATTGATCTGCATTATGTGCCAATGGTGGAAAGAGCACTTTGCTAGTTTTTTCCTCCAAAGTTTGCATGCCTATAACTATTAAAGATATTTAAATGCCCTTTTAGACATTGTGTCTTAACAAACTTTCCATTTGGCATCTTCATTTTTTATGGCCCTGTATGGTTTGAGATACTGCAATTTTCAATATGGCTCCATTTTGGTGGGAGGGGATCAAAATGGCTATTTTCAGAGCCAAATTACAGGGGTGTAAAAATGCTAAATCAAAAATTTAAGCTAGGGAAGTTTTTGAAATTTGGTTGATTTGACACAGAATGACCCAACTGTAATAAATTAATGCTAATGATACACTGTACATGTCATTAGTCCCAGCTAACCTTTCCAGATGGCAGCTATGGTGACGTATGTTGCGAAGTGGATGTGCGGGCATCACAGTATACAAATGTAAGTAACTTTTTCAGTTGTTTAGTAGTCATGTTAGCTATCACAAAAATGTAATTTTCGTGGAATAAAGGAAATCTGCATTGGTTCCAGCTTGCAGAGGCTTCCTGGTTACATCGCAAGAAGCAGTGGGGTCAGATGGCACATGTATGAGTGATCTGAAGAAGAAATATTTAAGCAGTCAACAGACAAATGTGAGTGAGGCCATATTTCTCATCAAATTGTAAAAAATATTATACAAAATTTAACGACCGAAATCCTTCTCTCTCAGGATGAACAGCTGTGTCTCAGTCAGGTCTATGTCCTGTCTGGTTGGAGATTTTGATGGGGAAGACAAGGGCTCCATAAGTATCACAAGAGACAAATTCATACAATGACATTTGTTGCAAATGCCGGAGACTCAAGGGTAGCAGCTAGAATAACTTTAACACTGTGCAGAATGATATTTCAGCATTGGAATAGATCGTATACATAGAAAACGGTCTCAATGATTTAACTGCAGTTGTACAGAGTCATTAGTTCTCAGATTCAATAACACCCACAACCGCATGTGCAGTGATATTCTCCAGAATCCCTCGGCAATGCAGATTCTTCCCCAAAAAGGCTCCTTCGGCAGGTATATCTTCAGCTGTGTTTATGTGTTTAGCTTTTAATGGTTTAAAATATGCAGAAATAATATCTGTATCAACATAACTACTAAAAAGGCCTTTAAAAACGAACAAAAAACACATTGGATTAGAAGTTAGTCCTTAAGGTGACAAACGCGTGTTTTTACTATAGAAATAATAAATTTCCATATATACATATATGCCATGCCAGTGATTGATGTTTCCTACTTTAAAGGGGTCATATGATGTTGCTTAAAAGAACATTGTTTTGTGTATTTGGTTTAATGAAATGTGTTCATGCGGTTTTAAAGTAAAAAAACACATTCTTTTCCACATAACGTACATTATTGTTTCTCCTCTATGCCCAACCTTTCTGGATTTTTACAAAGTCATCGGTCTGAAAAGCGAGGTGTGCTATGATTGGCCAGTTATCCAGTGCGTTGGATTGGCCGAATACCTCAAGCGTTTGGTGACAGAAATGTTACGTCCCTTAACATACTGTGATGCCTTGTCCCGGCACGACGAAACAACACCAATAAAACCCATTATAAACAAGGCATATGTTGCATCCAGTGGAGACATAATTACAGATTATAATGACTTATACCGTCTTTTTACGCGTTGCGTGGCATCGCGCCGCGTAAACATAAAACCAAGTCTGCATGTGATCGGAGAAATGACACACAACAAACGCTACTCTACACTGCTCAAAAATCGCGTTTGAATCGTCAGTGGCAAATTATTTAATATAAAAAAAACATCGAAGACGTCAGAACAACCGGCATTGTAGTCTACTCTACCAGGATCAGGAGACAGTCCTCCATAAAATGCATTGCACACATCTGAATATTTGTTTTGAACTGTTCTGGAACAGTGTTGTTAAATACAACTTAACCATGATTTTTAGTTGTGTCCTCTTTGGAAGGCCAAAAAAAATAGTTTCGCTTTCACAACGAAAAACACACAGCCATCTTTTCACGACATGGCGGCAGCGGCAACAATACTACTGTGAGAATAAAAGTTACGCCTTCTTTCTTTGCGTAAACATTTGGGCGGCGTTATGCAAATCTTCCCACATCGTGACATAGACATGTGGGGGCGTGTTAGAACGAGCCGTTTTAGGCAGGCGTGGTTGACTCTTAACTTTTATAAAGAATATCTCTTTGGATTTGAAACTTTAGTCTTTGCAACTTTACAGATCTTCTTTATGCACCAAGAGCTTGTAACACTCCAAAGAGAAAGGAAAAAATTAAATCATATCGATTATCATATCATCATATGACCCCTTATAATGGTTAATCAATGCTTTAGTAAAATATCTGAATGTTTTATTTTTAAAGCCTTGTTGGCTGAATTTCACAAAGACAAACAAAACTGGAAAACATAATGGATGGGAAATGACTATTATAATTCAGATGACTCCTGGTTTTATGTAACACACAATGCTGCAACTTACTGTAACATTTTTAGTACATTCTGAGATGTGTTTATTTTTTAATCCTTTAAAGCATAAAAGAATATCACAGGTCACTTATTACATTATATATATAAAATAAATGTTTGCATAAGCAATACATGTTTTTTATGACACATTTATTGTTGTGTACAGGTTTGCCTTCCGTAAGAGAGTGGCAGATGTGTTGAACCTCCACATATCCAGAGTTTCTATCTTACCTGGTTCTCCTTTACAAGAGTCTGATGGGAAATGCCAGCAGGTCAATTATCTGGTGTCAGGTAACACAGAATAGCACAGAATTTGAAGTGAAACTTTTTAAGGAATTGCTTTCATCTTCACAAAACATCGTAAAAACGTATGCCCATATCGTGAGATACTGAAAAAAAAAAACAGTGAGATGCTCATCTGACACATGTACTATGCATTGACCAACAATTAAAAAAGCTCAATGTTTAATGATATGGAAATAAAATGAATAATATATTGTTATACAATATGCTATTCTATAAATATCTGCAATATAATATATATTCTATAATGTGTAAATATACACATAAATATTGTGTAATTAAATCAAATATAATTTATTAGTTATTAACAGCCATAGAATGTATAAATAATATTAATAATTAATGTTATAATTAGACAGGATCTAGGTGCAGTAATGTTTATTTGCAACTAAACCAAAAATAACAAAGAACTCAAAGGTTAGTCAGCAGTCTTAGGTAACACGAACAGAACAACCACATTACCAATGACAATAACGCACAAACTGCGGGCTAGATATACACAAACTAATGAGGGGTAAAACAAGACAGGTGTGACTAAATTAACCAATGGGTAACCATGGTAACTGATAAATACAGACAAAGGAAACTGATCTAGAAATGGTGCAAACTAACAGGATAACTCAAACTATGAATGACAGAGACAAACCAACTCAAAGTACTACAGAATCAAGTATAGTGCGTATAGTCATGTATAGTGTGAGCAGTCAAGTTGCAGCTCAACAAACAGACCGTATAGTGTGAGCACATAAATTCTGAGCTTTGGCTTGACATCGCATGTGATTTACTTGTACAGTGAGAGTTGGTATTTAACAAAAACATTGCTGAAATCGCAGCGTGTATGCCCCGCTTAACCCTGACATTATCCATATTATATACTGTAGTATTATTAACATCAATATTAACATTAAAAATGTAAATAATTATAATATGTAGGCTAATATTAATATTATACGTATATTCCAGTACAAGAGCTGGCTGAAGAGAGCCACACTTATGTCAAATCTTTTGAGGGTTTGAGTGCGTCTTTTTATATATTTTTCAAGTTGTTTGATTGTTGCTCTCCTCTCCTGAACTATAGCGTATGCTTTGGCTGTCAAAAACAATGAACAATCCCTCATTTCAAAACGACACAAAAAAGGAAACCAGTGAAATTGCACTGTAATCTGTGATGCGCGTTTGCGAGCGTAGAGACCTGAACTTGTGCAACAAGGGAAACAGGAGAGTGGTATATGACAGAGTTCTTTACCACAGAACAACCGAGGAAACAACAGAAACATTGTATTTAATTATTTATTAATTTGTTTGTATTTTATTTATTTATTACTGATGTATATTATTTACTTAACTTCATTTATTATTTTGGATGGAGTGTTCATAAAAATAACTTTGAATGACACTACCGCTGGATTAAAAAAGTTTTTCTGAGTGGAGTGGGGGGGGGGGGGTTTGGGGGGGGTGAAAGGGTCGCATATAATGCTACAAAATTAGTACAAAATAACTTTGTAGCTGCCTATAGGCATAGTTGAAATTGAAATAAGTAAAATCATATTGACAGCTGACTGGTCAAACAAACAAACAAACAAACAAATAAACATTCTGACACTACAGGCAAAACATTGTTTTTTCATCCACAATTGTGAGGATTTGGCTATTTGGCTTTCCATAAAGTGTTTTTTTTTTTTTTCAGACTAGGTAAAGAAAAATGCAAAAAAAAAAACACTTAAGTGCTTATTCATGCACTTTACTCTCGAATTAATTGTAATCTTCTTTAAATACTGTTTCCTCAACCCACCTACTTTTGTAGCAATTATAAACTTAATACTGCTTAATAATTTTTAAGCATAGCTTAATAATAAACTTAATAATTGTATGGCTATGTCGTATCTGAGTTTTTACTGAGGGGTTTGTTCAGATATCGTCTGCCTGATTTATGAAACATTTTACTCCTAAAAAGATAAACCAAGTTAATAGGTTAATACTGTGAAAACATAGAAATTACCAAAAGTTGAATAGATGTTATTATAACAACTTGTTTTCCAGGTGAGGTGAGCCAAGAGAAGCTGAAATCAGTTAAGACGAGCGACAAGATGGGTGTTTTCAAAGAATCAAAGGCGTGCACTCCAAGTAAGCCTGAACTCTGTGTTTACCCACATTTACATTATTAACAAGTGTTTTACACTTTATCACCTGGAATTTCTTTCTTCCTCAGCTGGAAACACAGGACTGATGCTGGTCCCCTGCAGGATGCTACTGTGCATCATGCCGGCTGCAGTCTGTCTGCTCGGGTTACTGAGGCACTAGATGGAGCTTTCAGTGATATCACAGCACTGCCTTCACTTTGTTACTTTAATAAAACAGGACTTGCTCAGCCCAACACCAAGAATGTGGCAAATTATCAATATTGCAACCCAAACCTTAAAGAACATTCCTCATTTCATCATGTTACACACACCCACGCCCTTAAAAGAAAATGATATGATCATGTTTCAGTCGTCTGGATCTTGCTGCACTGCTCTAAATGGGATTAATGGACATGTATTCGTTGTAAATTCCTCAAAAGCCTAACTTAATACTGTATTATACTGCTTCCCTGATTTATTTCTATTCACTGTATGTTTTGTATGATGCAATCAGTGTGAATACAACACAACCCTTGTTTTCATGCAACACAACTCTATAATTTGTTATGTGAGCCTGTGAAATGAAGTCTTATGTCTTACTTACACTGTTTGTGTGTTTTTCATGGGTGTCTGGCACTAAGAATGTTACTCATATAAATGTTATATAGGCTATATATGTGTTAAAATAAAATTACTTATTCAGCAAAGATGTAAAGACTTTTACACTGTTAAAAATACATATTTCAAATTAACTTTATATCAAAGAATCCAGAAAAGCAGTACAAATATCAACGTTGATAATAATAAGAAATGTCTCAAAATACGCAAATCATCATTTCTGAGGAATCATGTGACACTGAACACTGGAGTAATGATTCTGAAAATGTTCAAATATATTAAAATTAAATTTGTTATTTTAATTTGTAGTAATAGTTCACAAAATTGTTACTTTATTTGTGATCAAACAAATGCAGCCTTGGTAAGCATATGAGACTTCTTCTTAACCCAACCCATATACCTTATTCAGTAGTTATGCATAGGCTATATTAATAACTAATTATTAATATATTAACATGTTAATTAAAACAACTTTTACTTTTACTTCAATTAAAAGAAATATCAATTATGTAGCCTATGTACACCCACACACACACAGACACACACAAATAATTTAATTTAATTCATTTTAATTTAATTAACAAATAATAAAAATAACAAAAAAACACACAACTAAATGACTAAAACTTTAAATAAAATTTAAGTGAAAACAGAAAATATAAAAATGAAATTTAATTCAAAATATTAACAAAAACTAAAGTGGGCGAGTCGCTGTACGCGCCATGTGACTGGAAGAGGCCGTCTGTCACGTGAGCGCACACGGCTTCACTGTAATGGCAGCTTCCTTTGCACGCTAACACAAGGAGCAGCAGAGTTGTACCTGTAGTTTACATCTCAAGGCTCGCTTCTCTAAGGTAACTGGTGACTTGTTCGATGTCAGTCGTTCACTGTGTGTGCTCCACGCTCAGAAAACAGCAGTGGATTGTGCAGCGCGAGGCCAACACGACTGTTATTGTTATTGTCGCTTGCATAACATGCGTGTGTTTTGATAAACGGAGAAGCGGCGGCGCTTCCTTTGAAAGGAAAAGCTAATATTTAATAAATAGTGAGTGAAACATAAATAAAAACAAGTATGTTTGCAGATTAATATATTTTATGTTTTTGAAAGCGTTGTATTTGGATGAACGGTACGGGAGACTGGCACACCTACCACAGACAAAACATAATACAAATAAATTCTAACAAAGTTTTCTTTGGGTTTAACTTTAAGTTTATTGATACGTTGTTATGTCCTCGTACACTGCACATCTCCCGTCTAAATTAATGCTTAAAAACGGACTGTTTAAATCTAGATTGTTTATATTGTTGAACTGTAAAGCCCTTCTATCCAATCAGCTGTCGATATGATAATTACAGGGACGTGATTGGATGATGTAACACTGGCTTGTCGATGCTGTATCTTTTGAGCTTTGTAGCTTTTATTTTGTGAATGAATAAGCCCAGGACACAGTGTTTCTATCTATCTATCTATCTATCTATCTAGCTATCTATCTATCTATCTATCTATCTATCTATCCATTTTTTCTATCTAACTATCTATCTATCCATTTTTTCTATCTATCTATTTTTCTGTCTATCTATCTATCTATCTACCATTTTTTCTATCTACGATTATCAGCCATTTTTTATTATCTATTTTTCTGTCGATCTATCTATCTATCCGGTTTTTCTATCTAACTATCATCTATCATTTTTGTCTATCTTAATATTTTTCTATTATATATCTATTATCTATCTATCTATCTATCTATTTTTCTATCTATCTATTTTTTCTATCTATCTATTTATCTATCTATCTATCTACCATCCATCTATCCATGTTTTCGGTCTTTCGATCCATTTTTTCTGTCTTTCTATCCATTTTTTTCTATCTATCTATCTATCCATCTATTTTTTCTACCGATCGATCTATCTATCTATCTATCTATATTTAAAATATGTATACATAAATAGAAACAAAACTAAATTGTAATAAGAGATATTTGAAATATCTATAACTTTAGTATCCTGGAATCTTTTTAAAATATTATTATAGTAACCATGCTTTCCCACAACATTACTACGATTATTGTTAATAAATGATAATATAGTCCCTCATAGGAATAGTGTAAACTTGAATCAGAATATTTATTTATTCATTAATTCATTCACTAATTTGATTCCCTCATTCTTTAATAACAATGACAGAAAATGGGATCTTTAAAACAGAAGGTTTAGTGGTAGTCTTTTGTAAAAAGTTTGGTAAATGGTTGCGTGGTCACAGTACAAGAAGACGTAGACAGTAAATCTTTAACTATGGGATGGTCGCTTTATGCCACCTGAGAGACCGTCTGTGCAAGGTACAGGTTAACAATCTCATATCTTTCCAACTTTGAGCTCCACTTTACCAGTAAGTTCTCTGGATCACAGAGGGAAAATGGCTGCAGGTAATTCTTTATGTTCACAAAAGCCTTTTTTTTTGCAGTTATACATACACTTGTACAGTCAGAAACGTGTAGATGTCTGATCTCTCAGTGCTTTGGTAACTTGTTAATTGTGATATATCATGTCGATAGACTTGTAAACTGATCTGATGTCAGTAGCAGTGGATTTAATTTATGATAATCTAATATCAAGGTTGCATTTTTTACAATGTTTTGAACAAATTTACATCATTGTGTGTGTTTTTTTTTTTGGTCTTGGTTAACATAGGTCTGAAAGTGAAAGGTCATGTTTATTAGAATTAGATATCGATTGAAATATTACATTGGCAAATTGCTGATTGTTTTTTTTTTCCCACACGGTAGTCATTGGTGATGACTAGGTGTCATCAATTGTGTGGTGTGTAAATTTAAGTCTGACTTTCTTTTTTTCTCAACAGACGCTATGTCTCCAAAGATCACAGTGGAGTTGCTCAGGCAGCTCCGCCAGGCCATGAAGAACAGCAAGTACATCACAGAGCCCATCCAAGCGTACATCATCCCATCAGGAGATGCACATCAGGTGATATATCAATACACTGAAACCTGCTGTAAAAACCTTTGAGCTGGGCTCCACAAATGTGATTCCTGTGATTTAGAAATGTACAGACTGTGATTTATAAACATGCAGACTGTTTCTATAAACATCTCAACTTGCTTGTGATTGATATATATTCAGCCTTATGACAATTCAACCTGTGATTTACAAACATATAGCCTGTGCTTTATAAATACATGGACTGTCATTTGTATAAATACAGTTTTGTATGTTTATAAACATTTCATAGTGCCTGAGATTTATAAACTTAACAGCCTGTGATATATAAATGTACAGACCATGATTTACAAACATATAGCCTGTGATTTATAAATACATGGACTGTCATTTGTATAAATACTGTTTTGTATGTTTATAAACATTTCATAGTGCCTGAGATTTATAAACTTAACAGCCTGTGATATATAAATGTACAGACAATGATTTACAAACATAGTCTGTGTTTTTTAAGCACATAGCCTGTGATTTAAGCATTCAAACTCTAACCCTTTCAACCTGTTATTTATATATGTACAGACTGTGATTTGTAAAAATCACTTCATGTGATTTCTAAACATTCATACTTAAAAACATGCAGAGTGTGATTTATATAACCTGTGATTTATATAACTTGATTGAACCTGTGATTTATAAACACAGCATGTTATGTATAAATATTCAACCTGATTTATAAACATACAGACTGTTATGTGAAAAAAAATACTGACTGTGATTTATAAACATTCCACCTTATAAACATGGAGCCTGTGACTTAAAAGTATACAGCCTGTGATAAATAAACATTTAAGCTTATAAACATTCAACACTCTAGAACCAAATTATATCATTCACTTCAGCTGCTGCAGTGTTATTGTATGTGTGTTTGTCCCTGTTGTGCCTTTTAATTTCTATTGTGTGAGTGGATGGGCTTCCCTCACCCCCTCCTCTCTGACTCTGATTATGAAATTACCTCTGATTACGTGTGTGTGAGTGTGTGACCTCCTGCTGAGTGTTTTCCTTCATTCTGGCTGGTTAAATTAGCAGTAATTAGGACTGATTGCTGACAGAGCTGATCTCACTTTTTCCCTTTATTTCTCTCTTTTTTTACACTGCATCCATTCATTCTGCAGAGTGAATACATCGCGCCCTGTGACTGCAGACGTGAATTCATCTGCGGATTCAACGGCTCTGCAGGTGTGTGCAACTTCAAAGTATTCACTTTTATATAATTTTATATAATTTACTTATGTATAAATAGAAATAGATCATAAGCGCAGTATAATCCCAGATTTAAAAAAAAAAAGAAAAACTTGACAATCTGGACCGTGTCACGAAAAAGACAATGCAGTTCACCCCACCCCAATATCATTCACTCAAAGAATGGGTGGGGAAGTAAAACTTTCCCCCCCATTCTTGTGATGGGATGTGAGGGTATGAGGATTTGAGGTATATCTATGACTTGAAGTAGGCAGCTTTGTCAATTACAGATTTACCAGCCAGGTGGATGGGCCAGAGTTTTTGACTGGTGGCAATGGTGGTCATTCAAGGGCAGGATGAAGCAATAAAACCAACGTCCCTCATAAATACGGGACTAAAAACAATAATGTAATAATAATAATAATAGTAATATTCAATTGTATTATACTGTATATTGTACTGTAAACATACAGCCTGTGATTTATAAACATTCAGCCTTATAAACAGAGTCTGATTTTTAAACTTACTGCCTGTGATTTTTAGAAATGTACAGATTTTTAAGAACACAACCTGTTTGTTATAAACATTTATAAACATATAGCATTACATTAAACCTTTGATTTATAAATATGCAGTTTGTGAATTTAGAAATGTACAGCCTGTGATTAATAAACCTGTAATAAATATACATGTAACCTAATAAAAATAGAGCCTGTGGCCTGGCTGTAATTTATGAACATTCAACCTTTTAAACATTAAACCCATGATTTATAAATATACAGCCTTTGAATTTATAAATGTACAAACTGTGCTTTATAAATGTACAGTATGTTATTTATAAGTTTACAGCCAGTGATTTGTAAACATTCAACCTGTGATTTATAAGCATTTAACCTGTGGGGGGATTTGTAAACGTATATCCTGTGATTCATAAACATTCAACATTCAGCTTTTGTTTTATAAACAATCAACAGCCTGTGATGTATAGACGTGTATAACTTTATAAATATGGAGCCTGTGGTTTGTAAATATGCAGCCTGTAATTTATAAACATTAAGCCTTAAAACAGTATTTATAAATGTAGGCGCTGTAATTTATAAACATGCTTGCTCCAGGTACTGCTATTGTGACAGAACAGCATGCTGCTCTATGGACAGATGGGCGGTACTTCCTGCAGGCCAGCCAACAGATGGACACACAATAGACGAATGGAAGCACTATGAATGGAAGATGTGGTACAGTGAAGTTTAGACACGTGTTGGTACTGCAGAAGTGCGGAGGAATGGCTATATAGGTTCATTATGTGTTAGTTAGTCAAATCGCTATGAAACAGAATCCGTGAAGGACTACGGTGTCGGCAAAGTGCTGTTTTCATAAGCATTGCGAAAACATTATTAGAACGTAATGATCCTGAATTTGTGACTGAACTTCATGACGTCACATAAATCAGTCTTGAGCTTTACATTGATTAGTGGCTAATATACACATTGTCGAAGAGCAATCCGAAAAATGAGGTATGAACAATTTGGTACGTCAGGGCCTGAAGGAAACACCGTCTCAGGGGGACTGGCTAGTCAGCATCTCAGACAAAACTCCAAAAGTGGGAGTGATCCTTGGTATCATGCTGCCGGGAGATATTCAACGACTAAGACCATACGATTATAATCTGCATTCTTACAAATTATTTTCCTCATATAAATAGGGGTGTAAGCAAATTATGTTAGTGAATCAAAATTATCTATTTTTTAAAAGTAATATTAAATTTATTTTTATTATTGTATTAAAAGTAATTAATTGGTTAAAAGGGGAATTCTCTCGTCCATATAATCTAGACTACTGGAAATAAGAATATAGTTATCCATACAACATTTTAATACATATTAGAGGGATTTCATTTAGTGATACATTTTTTTATTCTTTACAGACTCTATGGTGATAAGTATTTTTTTAAATGCTAGTAATCAATTATTATTTAAAAATGTATTAATAATTAGAATAATTTCAATTTTAAATCATGTAACAAATGTATTGTCAAATGAATCAAATGAATATTAATTGTTTAAATGGGCATGACGCTTCTGCATATTAGTTTAGACTACTGAAAATAATGAATATACATCTATATGAATATTTTCATTCGTATCAGTTGGGGTGTCGTGCAACATTTACTTTATTTCTCTTTATTTGTTGTTCTTTACATATGTGTAAATATACTGTATTTTGTTGAATTTAAAATGCTCTGTTAAACTATTTTTCATAGAAACATAATTGTATTAATAATTAACATCCAAGGTTTATTATTATTCATTTGTACCACTACCTTCTATAGTGTTTTCACATAATATTGTGGATGCCATGAGAGAAATCTTAATTATTTTAACTGTTAGACATCATGCAGGTGCATCATGTGTCTGTGATCATGTTTTCAGACCAGTGGAAGAGCATGTCTAAAGCTTTGAGCAGTGCGGGACACTCTTTGGTTGCAGTGCAGGACAATCTCATTGACACCATCTGGGAGGATCGGCCCGCTCCACCCAGCACCAAACTCATCACGCTGGGCCTCAAATACACCGGTCAGCACATCTCACTGGATGATTTACAGTATAGAGATATGATCTTACAGGTCAGTCATAAAGCATCCACAAGATTGTGCCACAATAAAATAAGACAATGTTGTGGTTGCTTTTCCCCCACGTAGGTCTCACCTGGCAAGATAAAGTTACAGCTCTGAGAGGAAAAATGGCAGAAAGGAAGATTTCCTGGTTCGTGGTCACAGCTCTAGATGAGATCGCATGTACGTATCGCCATACAGCACGCTTTGTGTGTGTTTTTTTAGTGCTCAGATCACGACTTGGCACTTGTTCGCTCTCCACTTTCTTATTAAAGAGCTCTTGTGTCAGATGTTGATAATTATGGACATGATTGCGCGAGGGACAAGCTTGTTTTGCCATATTTAGGAGGACAAATTTAGTAATGGTGCTGAAAATGTAACTTTGCCATTACAGAAATACAATTACATTTTAAAATATATTCAAAAAACAGTTATTTTAAACTCTAATAATATTTTGAAATATTTAGAATTTAAATGCTAGTGTATCTTTAAGTTTGTGTATGTAATTTATTATTCACATTCTTTGGCCTTTTTACTGCATGATAGAAGATTTATGAATTAATACTGAAAATATAAAAATAAAATCTCACTTTCTCGCTACAGGGCTTTTTAACCTGCGTGGGTCAGACATCGAGTACAACCCTGTGTTTTTCGCCTACGCGATCATCGGCATTAGCAACATAAAGTAAAACTGCATTCCTGGTTCTTCACTTTATACTGAAAATTTCCTAGATTTCAAATTAAATCTGACACTCATAGTTGTCCTTCGCTCCATATGTTGTTTTAGATTGTTTGTGGACAGTAAGCGTCTGTTGGACCCTGCGGTCCAGGAGCATTTGGAACTGGACAGTCCGAGCAAACCAGAACTGACCATACAGTGTTTTCCATATGAGTCTGTGTACACAGAGCTGCAGGCGGTTTGTGCGGCGCTGGCGCCCAAAGAAAAGATGTGGATTTGTGACAAGGCCAGCTGCGCTCTTACACAAGTCATACCCAAGGTCAGTCAAAATATGTAGTGATTTTGTGCTTGTGAAGACTGTGCAAGTTTTTACTGATGCTATTTCCTGCAGAATATTCCATCTTGTTCAGAAATGTGTCATATTATTTAAGTTAAATGGTTGTCTTTTTATGGTTGCTATGCAACCTGTGTTCTAAACCTTAAAGGAATAGTTCACTCACAAATGAAAATTATGTTGGAAATTTACTCACTCTCAAGCCATCAAAAATGTAGATGAGTTTGTTTGTTCATCAGAACAGATTTAGGTAAATCTAGCATTACATCACTTGCTCAGTGAATGGGTGCCGTCGGAATGAGAGTCCGAACAGCTGATAAAAACATCACGATAATCCACATGACTCCAGTCCATCAATTAATGTCTTGTGAAAGCTGCATGTTTGTAAGAAACAAATCCATTATTAAGAAATTTTAACTTTGAACCTTCTTAGGTCAAAATATGAGTCTATAATCCATAATAATGCTTCCTCCAGTGAAAAAGGCCATCCCTTGTTGTCCTCTCACATCAAAACCCAGCAAAATATTTGTTCAGACCAGTTTCAGACTGTTTTCACTTGCTTAATCTGTGCATATTTCTCTCCTGATTCAGACAAGCCAACTTTTAACTGGAGAAAACGATATTATAGATAGAGGACTCATATTTTAGTTTGAAGTTACAAACGTCTTGATGAATTTGTTTCTAAGAAATATGCTACTTTTCACTTCATAAGATGTTAACTGATGGACTGGAGTGGTGTGGATTACTTGTGGATTATTGTGATGTTTTTATCAGCTGTTTGGACTCTCATTCTGACGGCACCCATTCACTGCAGTGGATCCATTGGTGAGCAAATTATGTAATGCTACATTTCTCCAAATCTGAACAAACTCATCTACATCTTGGATGACCTGTGGAAAAGTACATTGTCCCCAATATCATTTGGAGGATCTTGTTCAATTAAAGTCTTGATATTTGATTTGTTTTTCCATCTAAAGTGGTCGAATATGATTAAATATTATTGATTAAACAATTGTAAGCGTTCAGTCCCACAGATCTGCAATCCCATACACACCCTTATGTCTGGCTAAAGCCGTCAAGAACCCCACAGAGATCCAAGCCATGAAGATGGCACACGTAAGTCCACATAACTAGAGATATTTCAGAAATCTTCACCTTTTTTTTTCTTTATGAATCACAATATGTTTATCACAGATCAAAGACGCAGTGGCGCTGTGTGAACTTTTTGCTTGGCTGGAGAAAGAGGTATCATTGTGTACAATTTACTCACTGGAAATATATTTTCTCAGTGTGTCTGCTTTTTTGTAGTAAAATGTCCTTTTTTATTGAATGAATGAAGAATATATAAGAGCTTGTATTTGTCATTTGTACAGATTCCCAAAGGTACGGTTACAGAGATATCAGTGGCAGATAAAGCTGAGGAATTGCGTAGGTGAGTCAAACATGCTGCATTTGACCTGTAACAAGAATCAAATAATGAATTTATCCAGTGACTCAATTAAATGTGTATATATTTCTATAAAGAACTGCAGTTTGGCAGTGAGTTTAAAAAGCTTCATTACTTGTTTTTGACTTATATGAGATTGTGGTGTTGCTTACTGGTGATCTGTGGAACTGCAGACACTGAGGCAGCAACAAACAAAAAAATACACTGTTGAAAATCTTTTGTTTCTATCTAGTCAACAGAGAGACTTTGTTGGGCTGAGTTTTCCAACCATCTCTAGTGTGGGACCAAATGGGGCTATAATACATTACAGGTGAGCTGTTCTAATAATCTAGTATTTAATAATACATTTAATTGAATTTTTTTGTTATTTTTAAAGTATCCTTTTCTGTCTTGTTTTTTAGGCCTCTCCCAGAAACCAACAGGACTCTTTCTCTAAATGAAGTTTATCTTATTGACTCCGGAGCTCAGTACTTGTAAGCACACAAAACACTGCTAAAGAGAAAAAAACAGCAACCTAAAAAGATTATATTTATTTGTAAATTTAGCGTTCCAGTAAATGTTAAATAACATAATTAAAAAAAAATTTTTTTTAATCATATACTATAAGTCTATATTTTAAAATGTAGCTGTCCGGGATAAAATAAATACAAATAATATCTACTATGAAATTAGATTTTTTTTAATCTTTGGTATTCAGAGATGGAACTACAGATGTGACCCGTACGGTGCACTTTGGCACACCCACTGATTATGAGAAGGTAAATAATCTCAAAGAACCTATGGATTTGCCATTTCCATTACTTTTTTTTTTCTTCTTTTAATTTTACTTCGAGATCAAACTCTCTTCCTACTTTAAAGTCTAGGGGAAACGTATTATAATGCTAACAATTCTGTCTTTCCACGCTCTGATCTCCACAGGAATGCTTCACATATGTCCTAAAGGGACACATCGCTGTCAGTGCTGCCGTTTTTCCCAATGGAACCAAAGGTAAGAGCCTGAAATCAGACAGTTGAAGCAGTTTGAGAGAGAGAAAGGTTTTGTCTCAGTGGATTGTGCTCTTGGGTTCAGGTCACCTGTTGGACTCGTTTGCTCGCGCTGCTCTCTGGGACTCTGGGTTGGACTATCTTCATGGTACCGGCCACGGTGTCGGATGTTTCCTTAATGTACATGAAGGTCCATGTGGCATCAGCTACAAAACATTTGCAGACGAACCTCTGGAGGCTGGAATGATTGTCAGCGATGGTATGGAAACGCATGCGTGCTTTATTTATATTTTCTCTCCTTATTTAAGTGATATCTTTACATCATACATTGTAAATTACTTCTGAGGTAAATTTGAGTCTTGTACAATTTTTTTTGTTTCAAGAGCCTGGATACTATGAAGATGGATCTTTTGGCATTCGGATAGAAAACGTTGTCCTGGTTATTCCCGCCAAAACTAAGGTAATGACTGCATCAAATCACACCTTAAGCTTTTCATATTTATACCTAGAAAATAGCCTACTTTAAGTTTCTGATGCAGTTCATTTCAAAGATGCACTAGGTTAATTTTTGTCCTAGTGTTTTGTTGTTGTTTTTGTGTGTGTGATGGCTTCATCCACACCAACAGGTGTCAGTATTGAGTCGAAGACATAACAGCACAAACTAAACCAAACACTATTAAATGTACTTTTGAGAGATCTAAAGTATGATGTTTCAGCTTTTCCTTTCCTTTCTTTCAGTATAACTACAGAAACAGAGGTAGTCTGACGTTTGAACCCCTCACTTTGGTCCCCATCCAGCTGAAGATGATTAACACAGACCTGCTCACACAAAAAGAGGTAAAAGCAGGCCAACAGATTTTCTTATATAAATGTAATTTGGTTTAGTTGAGTAGTGTTAGGGTATGTTTACATGACAACAATGTACTAAAAATGTAAACGTTTACCTTTGCATTTTTTGAAAAGTTTTGCGAAAACTACTTAAAACGCTGTATTATTTGTGCCAGGCCAGAAGTTGGTGATGCCACTTTGTAGAGAAACACTGCGCGTCTGCGAACATACCTATAGATTGAGCACGTAATGACATCAATGTTTTTACAAATGCACATTTTTTGTATTTTACACGATGATATTGTTTTCAATAACTTTCGGGCCGCCAAACCACTGTTGTAAATGAATGGCCAAAACATACGTTTTCTGTTTTTAGCTAAAAATGGTGTTGTATAAACACCCCCAATTAGCATGCTAACTTTATGCTGTGTTTTTAGCAATTAGGCTGTTTGTAGGCCATTTGTAACTATGAAACAAAAACTCACAAACATTGTTTGTTACGAAGTGTTTATTTATTTTATTTTTTTAATCTAATAAATTATCTAAAAATGATTAAAGCCCAACGCACAACCTTTCAAAGTAGTACTCCAGTTGCATGGGCATCTGTTGTAGTTGCGTCTCCAGTATTTTTTTCCCCCATCTCCTCAGTTTTGTTTTTGACTGTGAAACCACAGGCCAGGGTCTGTGTTGTTACCTTGTGAACAAGCTAGCTAATGCAAAAAAAAAAAAAACATGTTAGTTTCTGGCTACATGTGATTGCGTATTCTGCTAATGACAATATTTACATCATTATTACATTACGCTTAGGTAATTTACATCGGCATACATGTAAAAATGTAAGTGTACTGAAAACTTGCGAGCACTATTGTGTGATAATTCACAACATTTGAGTAAATAAATCCTTTCAACCTCTATGAAATGGCTTTCATTATCCACCTTATTCCTAAACGCGGAAGTAAGCCTATGGGCCAGACTTCCAGTTCAATAACGAGAAGAATAACAACATGCAGTAAACGGTAAAACTGTTTGCACTACAAGCCAGTGTTCATAATTAAGATGATACACTAAAATAATATGGTAAGACACACCAATGTGCGATATAGAGCAGCAAAACAAGCCGTTTTGTACAGCTAAAAATAGCTGGAAGCGAATGAGACCGGAAGCAAGACCCATAAAATTTACAAATGACCACGCCCATTTTTACGTGACAAATATTGTTGATAACTTGGATTGCTGTAATAATACGTACTTGTCTTCCTGCAGCGTGATTGGGTGAATGACTACCACAAGACATGCCAGGAGACGATTGGGGCGGAGCTCGAGCGGCAAGGCAGGAAGGCGGCTCTGGATTGGCTGATCCGAGAAACTCAGCCGATTGCCTAAAAATATTGTTGATTGATTTTTTTTTTGTCATCGTTGTAACGATCGCCAGTGATTTTTCCCTGTCGTTCTATCTGCTTTTCTGGTGGATATAATTCACGTTCTGCTTCTTTTGTAAAGCACGCTTTCATCAGCTGTTTTATGAGCCAATTAAACAGTGTGGAAAAAGATATGCAGCGTTTCTCTTTACATTGTAAGAAAAAGAGCAGCATGAACATTCTTCAAAACACCTTCTTTTGAGCTCAACAAATGAAAGAGGTGATTAGGGTTTGGGATGACATGACAGTGTGCAAATTGTTCTTTAAACACTAACTTTCTACAGCTGCATGTAAAAAATGGGCGGGGCCAGGATGATGCCGCTGGTGGGGCTGTTGGCGTAGTCCTGCAGCGTGAGTGGAGTGTGTATGGACACGGTGTGAGGGGGAATCCTGTCCTCCTCGTGTCCCACAGGCAGAGGGTTGGTGTAGATGTAGTGGATGCGTGAGTTGTCCTTCGGCCCCTCCTGTCTTCTGAACAGGGCGAGCGGGTTATGGAAACTATGGGTTTTCCTCACACACATAACACCCACTGGCTCTTCAGGAACCTCGCTGGCTATGGCACTCTCATAGACACGAGCCCGTTTACACTTCCTGTGGCACAAAGATACGTACCGTTACAGCTATTAGACACAATTTAGGATCCAATAAGATGGTTTTGACCAAAAAAGATGGTGATGGGAAGAAAAATAATATTTCAATGCTTTTGCATTCAATCACAAAACTTTGCTCAAAATGTTTACGTTCTCTTGCAAAAGTATTGCGTTTCCCTGATAAAGGTTGCATCCGCTTACAAAATTATTCCTTTTATGCCCAGTAAACTTTAGTCATCTTGTAAAAGTACTTGCGTTTTCCTGAAACTCGTGGCAATCTCTGCAAAGTATCGAGGTTCCTGAAAAATTTGCGTTTTTTCACACAAAAGTTTTGAAGTCTCCATAAAAAACATCGCATTCCATGCAAAAAGTGTGATTCTCTCAGAAAAGTATTATTGCATTCACTGGGAAATTGTGTTCGCTCGCATTCGCAAAATAGTTTTTCTCTGAACATCTTTCCATATGCTTGCAAAAATGTGCATTTCTCTGGGAAACTTTGTATTCTTATGCAAAATTATGGGAAGTAATTCCCATAATTGGTTAGACTCTCTAACCATCGTGGCCTAATGGTTAGAGAGTCGGACTCGTAACCCAAAGGTTGCGGGTTCGAGTCTCGTACCGGCAGGGATTGTAGGTGGGGGGAGTGAATGTACAGCGCTCTCTTCCACCTTCAATACCATGACTGAGGTGCCCTTGAGCAAGGCACCGAACCCCCAACTGCTCCCCGCTGCCCACTGCTCCGGGTGTGTGTGTTCACAGTGTGTGTGCACTTTGGATGGTGACCCATACCATGGGCACTTTGGATGGGATAAATGCTTGCAAAAAATTTGCATTTCTCTGGGATGGGTATGGGTCACCATACTTGGCCACACATCACTTTCAAAAGTATTGTTTTCCTGAGAAACTTGGTTAGCTCGCTAGAGTTTTGCACTTCCCTGAAAAGCGTTGGATTCGGTTGCAATTTTTGCGAGAGAAAGCAAGTTTTGCAAGCAAACGTTTTGAAATAAATTATATTGCAATGCTTTTTGCATTTGATCACAAAACGTTTGCATTCCCTCAAGAAACTGTGCATTCACTTACAACACTTTTGTAAAATATATAGTGGGAGAAAAAAGTATTTCAATATTTGTGGGTTTCTGCCATTTGTAAGGGAAACGGTTTATGGGGGAGCACAGTACTCTAGTGAGAGAATGCAGAATTGAAACTAATTATATTTCAATGATTTTGCGTCCCCCGAGAAACTTTGCATTAATTTGCAAAACTTGTGTGATTGGAAATAATATTAGCTAGGAGGAAAAACTAGATTTGAATGCTTTTGCAGGAAACTCAAAAGCAATGACAAAGTATATTTCAATGCTTTTGAATTCACTTGCAAAACTTCTGTGATGGAAATAGTGAGGCAGGAGGAAAATCTATTTCAGTGCTTTTGGAAGTGAATGCAAAAATGCTCAGGGGAGCACGATACATTTGTGAGAGAACTCAAAATCATTGAAATATAATTTTTCTTCCCATCTCACATACTTCAATTATCATGTCTCCTTGGGGGATTTACTTTTTTCTTTCAAAAGTACTTTTTGTTTGAATTTTGAACAATATATCTGTAGTTTTACAATTAAACTGCAAACTTTATGTGAAATATTTTGCTAAAATAAATGTTTATTTGCCCTTTCATTGCCAAAATATTCAACTTTTTGAAAGATTCTTTTAACGCAAGGACATTTATGCAAAACATTATCTGTGGCTTAAGTGTCCAGCACTTTTTTGTGGCATTGTATGTCTGTTTACTCACCTTCTGTGTCTTCTGTACGAGATACAGCTGATGATTCCTGTCACTGCCAGGATGCACAGAGCTATTGATGATAGGGTGATGTTGAACACCTTGACTTCTGTGTGAGAAAAGTGAAAATAGATAACGTAAGCATATTTGCTTGGCTTCAAATGACAAAATATACTGTTCAAGACAACATGTCGTGATTGTCAAATGCTAGTAGATCGTGTTCATGAGTTTAAACACGGTTTACTCACCATAGAGAGCGGTTTGTGTTTCTGTGTCATTTGGTTTCAATAAGGCCGTCCCGTTAAGAGACAGATCGATCCCCGTTAGGCTCATGCTGCCGATGGTGTAGGCCAAAAGTGTCCAACAAACTGCTCGGTCTGGAAAGAGCTGGAGAGAATATTAATTGGTATGAAACCATGACTAATGGATTTGTTTACACGGAAACGCCGCTACTTCATCGCCCTAACTTAATTCAATTTGGACAGTTTGGGGTCCTTAAATATCCAGACCGCATCCCAGAAACACAGCAAAACAGAAAAGTTTTTGTACCTAATCCAGAGAACAGGATTCATTTGGAAACTCGTTAAGTGTTTGCGCCAAATAAAGGGTAACTTTCATAACACGTATGCGGGGCCTGCTGCTGTCTGAACAGATGAACACAAAGCCTGCATTCATTAGCATTCATGCTTCATTTCATCCTGGACTTCAAAAACAATATTACACAATTAACTCTGGCTCTCGACATGAGAATGCTGGGAAATAATCCCACGATGCTCACACATTTGCCACATTGTTTACAAAATGCTGCCTATTCTTGATTTGCCTTCAAAGTTATTTTCTGGAATAGGTTTCTATTTTTAGACTATCCCACTGGCCTTTCTGTTTATAAAATAAACAGATTTCGGTTCCGCGTTTCCTAAAGAACATTCCTCAGACACAAACACATTGTGAATTTGGCCACAATGTGTATTATCAAGACTGAGACGGCCCAGTAAAACATAATGCAAATGCGTCGTACATGTTTTTAGTGTCATGAATGTTTACTGCATACTAGCCTATTTGCGTATAATATTTGGACAGATTATGAAAGCTTTTACTTACAAATGACAGAGAATTTTACCAGACGTATAACTTAAAAAGGCATATGTGTACACCACACATAAGCACACATAGATATAGTATATTAGTTAAATGAATTGAATGACTCGTCTGAATTGTTGCTCATGCAATGCTCAAACCAACCGCTAGATGTCAGTGTTGCCATTCAAATGCGGCCGCTGCGACACTCGGACGCGCAGATATTTGATATTGTTATTATTATTAACGTCAGAGCAATATAACACAGTGTATACGTACATACAATCATATAGAAAACATGTTGCATAGAAGTGTTTAAACATGTGCGCCTTACAAATAATCTTTTGAAAAAGACACAGTTTTGGAGTTTTGCTTGGACACATGGGCCTAATTTCATTTGTTTTCAAAACTATTTTTATACTTTATACTTTTTTGTGTAGCCTACTTTTTTTTTCTCGGTGAATGAACAATTTGGCAAGAAACGCAGCAGTAGCCTACTATGGAGGACGAAACCTGCAAAAAAAAAAATACACAAATAACTATTAAATGTGTGCCTAAATACAGTTAGCTTGTTTAAATACATAAACAATATTATACTGTGATGAAATAGGCCAAATAAATAATATATTGGTGGGCAAATGGAAAATAATGTTTTAATTGCCCACCAATTAATTTTTTTTATTTGCCTACTTTCATCACGTTTAGTTATTTATTTATGTATTTAAACAAGAATTTGTGTATTTATACAAACATTTATTTATTTATTTATGTATTTTTTTTATTTATTTATTGTTTTTGCAGGTTTTGTCCTCCATAGCCTACAAGTTTGGTAAGGAGCACCGTCCGTTTATTTATTTTACCCCTTCAGAGACTGACGATTTGATGTTGAACTTAATTATAGCTTATTATGTTTAACAAGTGCTCGGATATACACATTAATTCAATAACGGAGTCTTAAAAATATCTCCATTGCGTTAGGTAGCAAATAAACATAAACAAAATATTTACCGCATAAATATCCGCTTTGTATCAAGTGCGAGCTGGACGTGTTACATAGGCCTATCATAAAACGATTCATATTTCAAAATACTACACATAAACCGCTCTGAAACGTTTTAGAATGAGTCATGAATCTTTGACCTATGAGTTGCAGATTTATTGGCTCTTCACTCAACAATATTTATCTTTGTAAACATAGGCCTACCCTTTTTTTTTTTTCATGAGGAAATTTGATTTGTTTGGCTGTTGTGTCTCGTAATTTTATGGCAAATGGAAATCAAGTATTTTCTTCTCTTTTAAGACCTATGCTGAAAGGTACAATCATGTAACAACACTGTAGGCCTATTTCAAGCCTGATGCCAACATGTGGAACAAATTACCAAATTACCATCTTGTTTGGTCTCCAGCCTGAACATGGGTTGTAAAAGAGTGCTGGGTTTAATTATTTGTGTAAACGTGTTCCTCTTCATGTTGTGCCAGAGTCAATATCTCTGATGCAGAACCGTGTGCCCGGCGCATGAGAATCCATGCGATCACTGACACCTCACTGCCCTCCTCAGTGTGTTTGCTGAAGTGCCTGCTGGGTAAATCTCGGTCTATGAGAGGCTTCAATGCTGATTTATGACAAATGCCAGTTATAATAACACAGAAAGGTCGTTCTCACCATTCGACAATGGCTGCCACACAAATAGGCTACCAAGCAATTCTTGTGGGTCGTTCCCAGCGATCTGCCTAATGTTTTCACAATTTTTCATTTCAGAAATCAATATTGTTCCTGCATGATAAGCCCAATACAGTAATGAAATATTGATAGTGTCAGGAATTCTGTTTGAATTAGCCTATGTGGTGATTTCATTTGTCAGTCGTTGTTTATTTTTAAAGGGAACAGTCACATCATAAAGTGGTAGGCTATTCGCTGCCACGTTAGCGGATTTTCACGGGCAAAAATTGTTCAGAGAATTAGCCTACTTGGAGAAATAAACTTGCAATTGCGAGGAAAAAAAGAGCTAGAATTGTGACATTAAAGTTGAAAATACTTTTTTTTTCATGGCAGGAACAAAAGATAAATTAATAAAAGAATTCGAGAAAAAAAATAATTCTGAGCTCTTATCTCATAATTCTGAGAATGCTGAGAAAAAGAATTATATAAACTCAAGCCAAATTAAAGTTAGAGTTAACTTGTGAGATAAAAAGTCGAAATTACCTTCTGATGGGGCAAATTCCTATTAAAACGACTGGATTTTGCCCACGAAAATTTGCCGAACAACAGTAGCCTAAATGTGATCGCACATTAACAGGTGAATGACACACTTGCAAAAAGTTGCTTAAGAACGTAACTACATACTAGTAAAAAAAAAAATCAACAAAAGCTAAATTTTCTGCATTTATTTTACTGGGTTTAACTAATGCAAACTGGCAGATATAGTCCGATGAAAAATAAACATTAAAAAAAAAATGTTCAGTAGCCTATCATGTTAAATGTATCTGTAGTAAGCCCAACTAGCCTACTTACACACCAAAAATAGTTCGGTTCTATGTTTCCACAGCTGCGAATGGCAAATCTCTGTGAAATATAGGCTGGACAACAAACTGCATCCGAAATGGGAACCATTTATGTGCATGTTGCACATAATATATCAGTGTAGTTTTACATGGACCATGACCCATTAAACAGACTAACAGTGGCTTTGTGACCCTGGTCGAACTTACATACATACAGAGGATAAACACGGGATATTTAATGCATAAACACACAATATATACATATGGACATGCAACATATTAACATGCTATATAGTCACAGGCATGAAACTCTGAAATGACATGAAATTACGAAAGCAAATATTTAGTCAAATTAAAATTTTAAAATGCTAAAGTATCAAAACCCATATTATAATGTTCTAACAAGTTGCAGCAGTTTTCTGAAGAAAATATAGTGAATACTGATATTGTCTTTCATAAGTGTTATGCAATGCAGTCTTATCTACAGCATCAGAACATGTTCATTCATCTGAGAAATATTGCTTCAGAACCAGCATTGAAATATTAATGCATGCGGTTCTTAGTCTCAAAGTCTGACTTCATCAAGCAAAATTGTAAATCATATTTCTATTCTTCACAAAGATGCTTTTGTTTTCTTTTGCTACTTTTTTTTATTAAATGCTAATTATATTTTACATAAACCTAAACTCTAAACTTTTTATCATTGTTTGATGTTACATTTATTTAGTCTTTGTTTTTTTAAGATTATGCTTTTATGTTACTCAGACTCAGAGTTTATTTTGTTATATGCTTTTTAGTTAAGCTATTATAGATGTTTATATTTTCAGTTTTCAATTTAATTTCAGTTTAATTCTAGCAATTATATGTGATTGTCATTTTTTATTTTTTAAATATTGCTATTTAGTTTTTTTCATTTGTTTTGTTTTATTTGAGTTTTAGTTTTAGTTTGAGGTTTTTTTGTTTGTTTGTTTGTTTTAAAATATAACTCTTTTAGTTTTTCTTGTTTGTTTGTTTTGTTTGGATTTTAGCTTGTAGTTCAGTGCAGTTTTTATTCATTTCCACTTAGTAATTTTAGTGCTTCAGCTTAAACATTTAAGGCAACATTTGTAATTATTGTTTAGTTTAAAAAAAATTCACCTAATATTTACATAATGTTATTTTCTAAGATTAATATTTTGTATAATTTTCTATTTCTGCTTTATTTCAATTAATAATTAAATTACTAAATGTATTTATTTATTTTTTGTATTTATTTACAACAACAACCAGCTAGGGCTTGGTGTATAATTTTGCATTTCTTTACAAAACATTATTTAAATTATGATTTTTGTTACATATTATTATACATAAATTGCCAAAAGTACCCAAAGAGAAAAAAACAACAACCAATAAAAGTTCAAAAAACTTTTTTTTTCATAAATGATAGTTGGACTCTTATACAAGACAAATGACTGATTTAAACGATACCAACAACATTCAGTGGAATGTCTGACAAAAACGCTTGGCTGAAAAGTTGTCCAAAGTAAGTAAAGCTTAATCATTCCCTACACATTTGTATTTATTGCTGTACTAACGCATGTAGTTAACGAAGAGATCTACTTCAGGGGTGTTTGTGTGTAACACTTGTCGAAACAGAGTTGTATTTGGCACCGATGGGCCTTTCAGAGCTGAGCTGACCTTTATCCAGATGCTCAGCGTGAGATGTGTGTTCGGCTGGACCGCTCTCAAAAACCCGCTGGGCCAGAGCAAACCGGCCCGGCTATTTCTGCTCGCAGGACTGCTCACAGTTTGGGAAGTGGAGAGTTCATTCACTCAGCGAGTCAGAGACAGAGCTCAATGACAGTGAATGGAAGCAGCGCTCAGACTACATCCACTATTCAAACAAAGACGTCAAACTCCAGCTTAACAGCAGCTTACATGATAAAGTGCAGGAGAAAGACACCG
>JADLZN010002239.1:1495000-1614861 GCA_018155175.1 Sinocyclocheilus anophthalmus | reverse complement strand
CCCACTTTGTGAGTTGGCACACGACTGTGAGGAAATACTTGTTGCCTCTTGGTGACCTGGGTAAGGGTCCGACCCAGTCAATTTGAAGGGCTGACCACGGAAACGTGACTCCTCTGCGCTGCAGTGGGGCTCTGTGATTTGGGTTAGACGGGTGGAATTGGCAGCAGACAAGGCATCCCTTCACGTACTCTGCCACATCTTGCTGTAAAAAAACAAAAAACATGCACGGGCCAGTAGGCCATTTTGAGTGTCTGCAAGTGGCTCTTGTGCCTTGGTTCCCCACCGTGCTCGTGAGCATACATCATCATCACCCCCCGTAGGCAGTGTGGCACCACAAGCCTTGGTGCAGTGAGGTCATCAGGGGCATAAAACAGGATGTTGTTTATCACACGCAGCATGTGTGTTACGTGGTATAGGCGTTTGAGGCTTGGGGCAGCAGCAAGTTCATCTGGTGTGATAGGGTGGCTGGAGGGGTCAGAGAGGTGGTGAAGGATGGTTTTGATGGCGGAGTCAGAAGCTTGCATGTCTGTAATGTCATTAGTGGAGTTTTGAGGAGCCAGCGTAAGCGGCTGTGAGATGGGCATTGTGGTGGGTTGATTGTGTTTACTGCGGGTTATGGCTGCCACGTTAAGGGTGGGTTGGTTGGTGGAGACCATAACTCGCCATGTAGTGCACCTGCTTTGGCTAGGGCATCTGTTTGGTCGTTGAGGTCCTTGTCTGGACCAGGTTGCTTTGAGTGTCCTTTCACTTTCTTCCAATAGACGATCATATCATGTTCACATGTGATGTCGTCGCATGCCTGGAACAGGTGTTGGTGTTTAACGGGTTTGTTGTTGCGGTCTTGAAACCATTTGGCTTCCAGCCTGGAAGATGGCATGTGAAGCCAAGTCTGGCTTAGTTGGAGTCTGTGCAGATGAGCAGTTCTCTGATGTTACAGGTTGATTCTATCTGCAGGGTTATGAGAATAGCTGCTATCTCAGCATATTGTGATGATTGTGGACCCAGCTTGAAGTGTTGTGGTGGGCAGGGTCGATCATTTAGCCAGAGAACACCAGCACCTGCCTTTAGGATGCCCTCGTGGTTGTAGGAACATCCATCGACGTAGGCTGTGGGCATGCCTTGGCAGACATTTTCGTCAAAATACCTGTGGCAGGTAGGTGGCGGTGGTTGGGGCCTTTCTGCTTCTACGCTCTCAGTCGGTGTGTCATCGGAGCAGCTTTGGCAGTCTGCCAGGCCGTTTCCCAGCGCCGACTTGTGTTTTTGAGCATATCGTGCTTCAATATTGCCCCTGGAGATCCATGAGCCATGTGGCTATGCGTGCGTTTGTGACCACACCGTCGCGGATGCGCTGGCTGTTGAGGAAAGTGACAGGCTGGTGACAAGTCTCTATGATCACTTTCTGTGCTCCGATGTAGTTGGAGAATCTCTGGATGGCCCATACAGTACAGAGCAGGGCTTTCTCACAGTCTGAGTATTTGCACTCTGGGGGAAGAAGAGTCTTGCTGGCATATGCGACCACCCTTTTGTCCTGGTCATGCCGTTGGTATATACCAGTGCTGAGGCAGTGTCTGGAGAATCCAGCGTCCAAGTAGAATTCCTTCTGTGGATCTGGGTAAGCCAGACATGGAGCAATGCACAGATGTTGTTTCAGCTCATTCATGGCATTTTGCTGTTCGTCTGTCCAGGCGAAGGGGCAGTCCTTTTTTAGAAGGGCAGTGAGAGGGCGTGCAATGTCTGAATAGTTCTCAATGAACTGCCTTGAATAGTTGCACACGCCTAGAAAACTTTGGAGTTCTGAGACATTGGCAGGTGGTTTAATGTTCTGAATGGCCTGGATTCGGCTGGTTTGTGGCTCAATACCTCGTGGTCCGATGAGTCTGCCCACGTAGTTTGACCTGGGTTGCCCTGTCCGTTTGAGGGCAATCTGGCACCCGGCGGGTGGTCAGTTTGGTGCAAGCGGACGTGGTCAATTTCGTTCCAGGTGATCGGTCCACTGTCGGGTGTTTCATCAGAAGGTCGTCAACATAGATTAAGTTCCCTCTTACCCTGGCATCCGGGCATGCTTTGTTGAGGAAGATGTTAAATTCGGCTGGTGAGTTGGCATAGCCGAATGGGCACCTGGTGAAGGTGTACTGCCGATTGCTAAAGGTGAAAGCCAGCTTGTGTTGGTCATCTGGATGCACTGGTATAGTCCAAAATCCTGAGGCCACATCAAGAGTGGAGAAGATTGTGGCTCCTCTGATTCTTGGTATCTCCTGTTCCAGCTGGGTCATCGGCCATCGCGACAATGGCACCTGTTGATTCAGTTTCCTATAGTCGATGGTCGGCCGCCACTTGCCGTTTGATTTGATGACAGGCCAGATGGGGGCAGAGTAGGTGCTGTTACACGGACGAATGACACCCTTCTCAAGCATAGTTGATGATCTCCTGTACGGGTTCGTATGATTCAAGGGGGATCTTGTATTGCTTGACAAAAGTGGGTGGAGCTTTTGGGTGCGTTGGGACACGCACAACATGGAGGTTAGTGAGGCCACAATCTAAAGAGTCCTTGGCAAATGATTCCTTGTATTTGTACAGGACTTGACGGAGTTTGTGGCGGTCTGCATCCTCCTGTATGGCATCAGCATCTTTCAGAATTTGCTGGACTTGTGTCTCAAAACCTGGGTATGGCTCTGCTGTCGTTAATTCCTCTGTGCTGTGGGCGGTCATAGGTGCAGACGAGCTGTCATTTATGCAGGTGGAGTTGTTAGAGACCGTGTACACGGCAAAGTGTTGGTCTTCTGTTAGTTCTGTTCTACACACCTGCTCCTTGACTACTGGCATGACTGAGGTTATGGTGATGATCTTGAAGGGTGCTGTTAACACTGTGTGGCCTGAGCTTTCTTCTGGAATCATTGGATCTGAGATGGGTCCAATAATTGGTAGAATTAGTTCAAAGTCATGAAAGTCATAACTCACTAGCCAACCCAGACGGTACGCCTTAGGCACTCTGACATCCGTTGCCGTGCAGTTATTGAACAAGATGTAGATTGCCCGAGATGTCACTTCAACGAGGGGTGTGGCTTCCAAAGTGAGGCCCAGTTCCCCACATTCGGGTGAAGGTTGGAAGAAGCCTAGGGTGTGACTGAGAGTTTGGCCGCTTCGCAGGTTGAGTCGAACAGTGACCCTTTGGTGTAAGCTGGTACTACATTCTCTTTTTCATTGATTAGCATGCAGGCCTCAGGGATGGTTTGGCCTGACAGGAGGTTCTCATGGTTGACAGGAACTGTGGGTGACTGTGAGGTCATTGGAGCCCATATCACTTCATTGATCATGTCCACGTGAGCCCTGAGGCGAATCAGAATGTCCGCTCCGATGTAGACATCATGCGGTGCGTCTGGAAGGACCAGGAAGTAATGGGTTAGACACCTGTCATTCCACCTCAAGTTCAAGGCACAGGTGCCCTTGGCAGTCACCATAGCTGATGGACAGGGATTCAAGGGGAATCGTGTGCGCTTGTTAGCAAAAGGAATGTTCGTTGTGTGCTGTTTGAGAGCATTGAACTGTGAGAGGCTGATGGCTGAATTGTCTGCCCACAGTGCTAGTATGGGGTCTGTTGTTGTGACATCATTCAGTTGTAAGCCCCCCTTAACCTGGGGGCCGTATGTGTCAGAGTCTTTGGCTAGCTGGAAAGTACAGAGCAGCGACCTTGAACCTTGCTCTTGGGCCGAGACGTTCCCGCGGCTGGCGGCGAGATTTCCCGCAACCTTTGTGACCTGACAGTCTGTCTGGGGTGGTCTTGGTGACTGAGGAGGCAGAGGTTCTCGCACTTGAGCCCAGATTTTCAGTTGTTTAAAATCTAGCAATGGTTCAAAGCGATCTAGCAGGTCTTTGCCAATGAGGAGAGGATATGTGTCACATGGAGAAATGTACACAGGGTGCACAAAGTTCATAGGGCCGATGGTCAGGTGAATTGGAGCTACCTGTTCAAGTTGAACCTCATTTTGGCTGTAGGATTGCACATTCAGCACGCATTTCTGGTATTTAAGAGTTCGATTCTGTCTCTTGGCTTCACTTTGAAGTCTGTCAAAAAGTTGGCTTGACATTAACGTGAGGTCAGCTCCGGTGTCCAATAGGGCCTCCAGCCTCAACTCATTTTCTAATGTGATGGCCAGGTAGAGTTTTTTGGCCACCCCCCTTTCGATTAGGTCCCCTAGGAGTCTCGGCACTGGGGCTTGTGTGATGACTGGCAAGCAGTCAGAGCTGGTCTTGTGTGGCTCGTCAGGGAGGCAGACCACCAAAACCGCGCTTTCTGGTACTTTGCGGTCCTGGCTGGAGGTGTGTTGCGGGATGTTGGCTGGTTCTGGCGGTTCCACAGTCAGCTGAGGTGGTTGAGTGATGTCACCACTTGGTGATGAGATATCTGGTTCTGTGGTTAACAGTGGATTAGCAGTGATCTGGTTGGGAAGTTCATTTTGAGGGGACTCTGAGTGGGTGTCGGGGTCAGAGCTAATGCTTAGTCAGAGTTGGTCTGACTCATCCCTTTTCTTTTCCTTATGGTGCTTTTCTTGGAGGAGTTCCTTTAAAAGTCTCATGATCTCTGCTGATTCAGATGTAGCTTTCTGGTTCTGTTCTGTGGATGGTTTATATTTGGGCATGTTCAGGGCCTGTTGAGAGGGGTTCTGCTGCTGGCAGTCCGAGCTCGGTGCTTGTGTCTGTGAGTATCGGTTCCCTTTGGGCCGTCTCTTGGCTTCCCATGTGGCTCCACCCCTTCGGTTGAGGGGTGGTTGTGACCTGTCCCAGGATCTCTCGGTGCGCTCATACTGGTGCTTAGGACGGGCACCACCATGGCCATGCTGCTCTCTGCTGGTTGGGAAGGACCTTGACATTGTGTTGACAGGTTTGTCAGTGTGGCTTGGCTCGGCGCCCTCTAGAGCAAGTTCAGAGCTCTGATTAGTGACAGGATAGATTGTGGGGTTTTTCCTGTCTTTTCAGAAGCAGTCTTTTGTTTAACATAGGCCTTGTGGGCCAAATCTCGCAGCTGTTGGGTGGACATAGTCCGTGGGCAAGCCAGAACCCCCAAGTGGTGGCTCACTGTTGGGTGCAGGTTCCGGAGAAACAGAGTTTTGAAGTTGAAATCCTGTTCCATTCCTGGCTCGTTTCGTGCTCCGAAGTAGGCCTGTCTGAGCCTGTTGTAGTAAGCCTGTGTGGTTTCCTGTCTGCCCTGTTTAAGGTCCATGGCAGTAATCAGTCCTTGCTCTGACTCTGGGTCAGAGAACTCCTTAATCAGAGCCTGCTGCATTTGCTGGTAATCCCCTTCGACCGTTTCTGGCTGCCGGTCTAGAAAGCTCCTCACCTCACGGCTGGCGGTGATTCGGAGCAGATAGAGTCTGTCTCTTGTGGTAACATTGGCAACAGTTTGCAAGTGAAAGTCAATGTCTTTTAAGTAGGCGTGCACATCGTGGCCCCCTGCAGGGTTTGGAGTGAAAGTGGGAATGTTTCTAGCCAGCTTATCCAATTCTTTAGGTGACACACCGTGACTGGAAGACAGCCTTTGAAAAGGCTCCTCCCCCCTTGATGCTGCTGGGGGTTCTGGGATGCTGGCAGGTGGGCTCTCACCCCCCTTTCGAACTGGGAATCCTTGACTAGGAGGTATCAATCTGCTGGTTAGGGGAAATTCTGTGGTGTGCATTTCCCTTTCAGAGTCACTTTGCAGTTTATATGCATATTTAAGCTCTCGGTGAACCGTATCTAGTTCGTCTTTTAAATAGTCTCTTTGTTGTACCAAGGCACTGACTTCAGCCCGTGAACTTTGCAGGTGGCCTTCGCCGGCCTTGGCCCTAGCATCTCTCTCTTTGAGTTCAGTCTCTGCTCTCATCAGGAGAGCCTCGGCTTGCTGAAGTTTTTCACTTAGTTCCTCTCTGGTGTCCTTTTCCCACTGCTCTCTGTGTGCTGTGTCTACACGGAGGTCAGTTAAGGCTTTCTGGAGTCTCTCTACTTCCTTCTGCAGCTCTGGGTCCTTTTCATCCGCCGTCCTGTGCTGGTGCTGAGTCTCCGTCGTTAGCTGGTCCAGTTGACTTTGAGAAAGCAACAGGTTTCTCTGAGCCTCCTCAGCCTTGAGCTTCAGTGCTGCTGCTTCCTGTTCCATGCGGGAGGTGTTTGTTTCTCCCAGCTTTGCCTGAGCGTGGAGGTTGTGGGCGAGGGGCCCGATGAGCTTGGTGAGATCTTTGTGGCTGTAGTCCTATGTCGGATCGTGTGACATCAGGGCACTCAGGTTGTCGTCGAGCTGTTCGGCTCAGGTGCTGCAGGCCGCCGGCTGCTTCAGACAGGAGGGTACCAGTTATGGCACTCAGCCAGGACTCTATTCGATCCCTTTGGGCATCAGGGCTGGATGATCGAGACATGCTGTCTCCCGTTGAAGAGAGAAGAGAGTAGAGGAGAGGAGAGAGAGAGAGAGAAAGGAGAGAGGGACAGCACGCAAGCCATGCAAGTATTACGGCGTTAACAGGCTGCGATTATAGTAATTCTATGTTCTATGCACGGTCTGCTTGAGGAAAACAAACAGTTTTAGACCAGTGTGAGCGTAGACCAGACACCTGTTATCTCGGTCGCAAATGGCGAGGTGTGTCTAATTGTTGTGGGGGGCGGCCCCCGGAACGGATCTAACTCAGATTGTTGACAGCGTGATCGTCTAAAGACTTTGGCAGCTTGGGTCGTCACTCTATTACTCAGCTTTCTTTGATGATTTCTCAAAGGTTCGGTCTCTAGGCAAACAAAACAGAACAAAATTAAAAACAAACCAACAAATCAAAACACAGGGTGAGATAGAGGAGAGAGCAGGTTTAAGCATTTTACTGCTGTTAGGGGTTATGACAACTGGATGGGTTAGTATTCTATATCTAGGCTAAGTGATGATTTGAGGTGATTCAGTTTGGATCCCGTGGCACCTTGTGACCGCCGTGGAGGCAACTGTCACTTCACCAACTAAGCACTAGAGGGAGTGTTACCTGTAGGTGAACAAAAATGGCTAGAATACAGAAATTTACTTTAAATTTGAATTCAAACACTGTTTAAACTAAATTTAAATAAGTGAGTGGTAAAGTGAGAGAGAGTGAGAGAGAACCCTGATTACAACAACACTAATAAAATAAAAAAAAAATAATAAAATAAAATAAAAGGAACAAAATAAAACAAAATAAACAAAATTATAAAAGATAATAAAGTAAAACAAAAATAGTACTGGATATGAAAACTAATACAAACAAGAAATAAAAATAAATGAGTAAATCAAATAAAAAAATGAAAGGCAGGTACAAGTATGACCAATGGGAAATTAAAATCAAACAAATTAGAGTAACCAAGTCGACCTAGCAGAGAATGCCCACCAGGGGGAGTCGGTGCGCTGAAAAACAGGAAGGCAGAAAGAGTTCACGAGATGTTAAGATACTTAAACAGCCTGCCCTCTAGCGTTAGTTTAAGGTACCGTGCTTGAACTGAAAATTTTTAGAGACTATTCTCCTTTTCAAACGGAGTTTTACTGCAGTTATCACAAGAACACAGAGTCCAATCCCAACAGATTCTATCATCTGTGCACTTAACTGCACAATGTGTGTGAAGCAGGATTTCTTCGCTGCCAGGTACACAAATAAAAATATGAACAACAGGGTTTCTTCGCTGTTGTTATACAAAATTTCACTTGATCAATGTTTTAAAAAAAAAAACTCCCATTTACATTTCAATCAGTCTACTGACTCGCAGTGTTTTTATGATCAAATCTGCATTAGGTGACACATTAGATAGCTACTCTAACGTTTAAACCTAAGGAGTTAGATCGTCTAGTTAAATGACATTGGAACTTCGCAATGACTTCAATCTAGCGATACTATCAAAATAAGGCCTTTAAAAGATGATAAGAGGAGCATCGCTCAAATCTATCTTTATCACAAAGCAGGAAGATTTCTTCGTTCCAACCAGCGATTTTGATAATATTAAAAATGTACTGCAAAGAGATTTCTTCGTCTTTAGAGAACAATTTTAATATTATAAACTGCAGTTTACTTTAATATTTCACAGTGACTAAATGTTAGACAGATAGAGGCTGTTAAAATACAGTACTGGAGGTGGCTTAACCATCCAATCCAAAAGAGTGAGTTCGCGCTGCGTCTCGTCTCACTCTGCGCGCATAATATACAAACACAAATAAATTGATACTGTTTGTTCACAAACCAAGTTTGAATGTCCCCAGTATCTCCACCAAAACATGTAACGTTTATTATTATTTATTAGCTCTATAAAGGGGAATATTTATGATTAATTATAACTGGTTATGATTCATAATAAATATTTAGATTATATCTTCGAATTAACTGTAGCAGAATCAATATTACAATTATTTGATCTGTCCGTCCACCGAGCAGACAATATAATCATTTATCAATTCAAGGAATATTTATTTTCTGGCCACGGAACAATAAACTGTCCTTACTGTCTGTACAGTGCTAGCAGTAATTCTTAGCCAAATGTAGCAAAGGTTCAAACATTCATTGACTTGGAACTGTGAACAGTAAACAGAGACAATTCGTTGTGAATATAAGAGATTTAATAAAATGAAACTATATCTAACATATAACTAACTAAAACATATATACACAGAATGAAACAAATTAAGGAAAAGAGAGAGAATAGAAAAGACTGGCAGTATTTCACATCACTTAACCACAACCTCTGAAAAATCATCAAAGTATCCAATAATCACCTTAAAAGGGACTGAAATTTAAACACGCATCTGAGTAATTTTAAGCGGTTACTTGCATTGGTTTTTTCGATTGCTGAAGAGGAGTCCTGATGCGGTAGATAACGGAGGTCCTTTTGATGAGTTCGTGAGGAGTCCTGTAATTTTACTTCTGGGTCCTCTGAAGAAGAAGTCCACAGCGACTAACGTTACTTGAAAGTAAAAACTGCCGGAAAAGAAATCTCAAGAGGAAGGTCTTGAGAGTCCTGACAGGTGTTGTCTCAAACGAAGAAGAAGTTTTTCTGAGCAAAGTTATTTTGGGCTAATCGTTTTTTGAGAGTTCCTATTCTGTGTGTTCTGACCAATGAGAGACATGGATTTTGAGCGGGAGAATCTTCTTTGTCTCTTGTCTTATGGCTCATTTGCATGCTTTATGGCCGGTCTGGAACATCCGTAGTTTTAACCCAAAATATCGTGCGAGTCATATGATGCGTTTCACAATCACATACTGTAAGTCATTGTCCGAGAAATGAAGAACGGGTGACATTGATACCAAGAAACAATAATCTGGAATAGATTAAACCAAAGATACATTCATACACCTGCATATCAGTGTTTTATTGCTTTAACTAATACAAATAACGAGTGATAACTCATCTAATCTAACAAGGGAATGTACACACAACACATGCATATACCAGATACAATTAAAACTGATTAATTATAGTCTAAACTAAAGAAATGTTTTTTTGTGTGTGTGTGTGTTAGTTTGTGTGTGTGTGTTCGTTTGGCCATTCACAGCTCTCTGTGGAATGTTTTTGAACTCAGATTCCAGGATCCTCGTGGGGGCTGGTTCTAATCTTTTTGACGGCGAAGAACCATTTGGCAATTTACAACCCCTATACAAGTAACATCTCTGACCAGAACTGTAATTTATATGCAAATGTCAAAAGGCTAAAAGGGGCTTTTAAGCCATAAACAGTCCAACACTCCAGCATTATCCTACGCATACCCTACAAACACACACACACACACACCCACACACACACACACACACACACACACACACACACACATACCTTATTTCTCTGTGTTCAGGCTGGTAAATGGGATGTGGTTTGTTAAGTAGCCCTGAGCATGCAGCCAGACAGGTGTTTTTTCTGCTCTTTGGACAGGTAATGCAGTGTTTGCATTGCTTGCAGAATGTGATACTCTTGGAGTGAGGTAAGAGTGAAATGGAACTCCGTAGAGTTTGTTTGCACTGGAGGAAATATGAACAGAAGTGTTGAGATAGATGTTGTGTATAAATGAGAGGACACCAGTGGTGGTTCGGCTCACATAATACACCCAAATAGCTAATAAATATACATGAAAAATATGGTGTTCTGTGATGGAATGTGTGTACTGTGATTCACCATGCTTGTTGTAGTCGAAGAAGTGTGTGTCTTCCTGTCTGATGGATGCTATAGTCTTTACTATAGAATTGTGCTCCTTCTATAGATATGATTGTCAGGAAGAGTGTTTTATTATTATTAAACTACAGTTATCACATCTGTCTGTAATGGGATTTTTTTTTACTGCTGTCACCTTATATTGGACATTTAATTGTTTCTGCCTATTTCAAGACGTAGAACATTATTATCCAGCACTAACCTAAAGGGATGGAGATAAATTTTGGCAAATATTTAGGTCCCACTTTATATTAAGTGGCCTTAACTACTATGTACTTACATTTAAATTAATCATTTGATACAATGTGCTTATTGTTGTAACGATAGTCCACTGAGGCAAGCGTAGTGATGAACCCAAGTGCAGATTTTATTTAACAAAGTGAAATCCAAAATACAAACAAAGACTTGACTTGGCACGAACAGACTAGACTCAAACAGACTTGACTTGAAAAGACTTGACTTGGCATGAACAGACTAGACTCACTGACGGCAGGTTACAACATCAATACAGGACAACAGACAAAGGCTAAATGAGGGCTATATATACCAAACAATCAGGGTCACATGACACAATCCAACCAATGAGAACTTGACACATTGACTTGTAGAACAATCGAACATGACACAATGACAAAGGAACCAAGAGCATAATACAAGAAGAAAGGAACCACATGACTAGACAGGAACCATGACTAAACTCCAAAATAAAAGACATGAGGGCAATGAACAAGACACACAAACAAAACCCAAACCCACGTTACATTTGTGTACATACATGTTTTTACACTATACTTATATTTTAAAAATACCTGCATGTAATTACATCTGTAATTAATTTCTGTAATTACTTTTATAATTACACTGTTGACCCATCCCTTACACCTTAACCCACGCTTAAACCTACCCATACCTCCAAACCTGTCCATAACCATATCCCACATCAATAGCTGCATAAGTGTTTTGCAATTCAATATGAACACAATAAGTACATTGTACTTATTTTTGATTCAAGTACATAGTAGTTAAGGCCACTTAAAGTGGGACCAATATTTAACCCTTAAACAGAAATTTCCTTTCACACTGCGTGTGAACATGTAATGATAGCAGAATTGTGAAAATGCTACTTAATGCTATAATGCTTTTAATGCTACTTGGAAATGTGCTGTAACAAACTGTCTTATTTAACACCCAACTAATCATTCAAATCTGTTGGGTATAAATAACTCTCTGAGTTCTATTCTGAATCTAACCAGCATCCAAGTGCTCCCCCATTATCATATTAGCACTTATAGAAAATATTTTAAAGTGAATATTTATCCATCTTTTATACTGTACACTATCATTTTGTGATTCCTAAATTTACTTGTAGCATATATATTTATAATATTACCCATTTATTATTGTCTGTAACAGTAACGACTTCTCATATTGGCCAGTATTTCATCTCTACTGTTAATACTTTATATTTTGTAATGTAAGACCTGAGAAGAACAAGAATTCATTTGCAAATAATTATGCTGCTCATGCTTAAAAAAATAAATGTTCTTAGTACTAAATTTGAAAGAAGTCTCTTATAGCAAGGCTGTTTTTGATATACAGTAAAAACTGTAGATAGTTGTTATTTATGTTATTTATGTTATTTATTGCTACATTTTCAGCAGCCTTTACATCATTATCAAGTAATGATCCTTTAGAAACCATTCTAATATGCTGATTTGATGCTCAAAAAACATTTCCTCTTATTATCAATACTGAAAATGGTTAGGCTTTAATGTTTTGTGGAAACAACACATTTAAAACATTTTAGAATTCTTTGATAAATGGAAAGTTCAAATGTACAGCATTTATATGAAATATATATTTTTTCTAACAATGTAGAAGTTTTTACTGTAACTTTTGATTAATTTAATGCATCCTTGCTGCATCATTCAATGTTTACAATGTATATGACATGCAGGTTTTTGTTAACTATATTTTCTTCTACATCAGCTTCCTACACAGACACACTTTTGACTTCGAGTTCATGTCTTTCAGAGTGGGATAATGATGAAACTGCAGGTCCTGAGCTGAAGCTCCGCAGCTGCTGCTGAAGACTTGCCATCGCTTTGGCTCTCACACAAAGCTCTAGCAGAATCTGGCCTCCTGAGGTTACCCGAGTCCACCCACCTCAAAATACCACCCCATGAGGCACTAGTAAGTCATTTGAGATTGTTTTGACTTGAGCTGCCTCAACTGCATTTACATATTCTGTGTTTCATTGACGAATTTGAGAGGAAATCAAAATGTCGGTTCTCAAAAACAAACGGTCAACAACTCCTGTATAGGTGCACATGAATCTCAGCCTAGAACCGCAGTCATCGTTCACTAAAAAGTGTCAGCCCACCACAGATGTTTAGTCTGTGTGTAGTTTTCTCTGAGCATGAGCGTGTATCTGGTGTGTGTGTGTGTGCTGTGCTAAATATTGTATAACGGCAGTGTCGTGATGAGTGGTGGGTGAAGTTGAGACTGCGGATCCTTCTAGAGTAATGCTGGTCAGACCTGAGCTCTCAGCCTTCCCGCTGCAGTCTGATGAGTGTGTATGTATGTGTGTCTCTCTCAGTCTAATGCAGTCTGGTGTTTTCGTCTCTATGTATGTGTGAGCAATGCATTCCTCCTCACATGTGCACATCTGTTGATCTACTTCGCCTTTGTCTTATATTGGATCTGTGAAGTAATCAGCTGGTCTCGGTTTGGTGCGTCCCACTTATAGAGGAGCATGTAATATGCAACATGCAAAACTGCAACAGGCTAATCACGTGATTCCAGGTCAAATGATCACACAGGAGTCTCTGATCCGAACACTTGATCTAAACCTGTCATTAGTTAACCACCTGATCTTAGATCGATCTGCAACAGGTTAATTATTTAATGCAGGAATGGAGACCATGAAAGCAAGAGTAGAGTTTCTCAATCCAAATGCCCATGTTAGTGTGTCAGTCACTTGCACCGCCTGTGTGCATATGCTCCGGTGAGTGTACACGTGACTGTGTGTGGTTCTGTTTAAAGTACCAGGTCAGACAGACACAAGGGCAGACATTTGTATAATATATATAAAATGTATATAAATAATGTATAAAAATAATGTATAAATAAAAAAAATCTTTGAAAAAATAAAATAAAAATCTTTGATGACCATGTTACAAGCTGATGTCATATTAACTGCCAGCCTCATGTTCCATCAAGTGCCCAAAATGATTAATCGTGATTAATCGCATCAAAATAAAAGTTTTTGTTTACATAAAACATGTGTGTTCTGTGTATATTTATTATGTAAACAAATACAACACACACATACAGCATATATTTGACAATCTTTACGTGTTTATCATTATCTTCATATATTATATCATGTATAAATCTTTAATATATAACGTAACACATTTTCTTAAAATAGTACCATGCATTTGAGTGTAGATCTATACATAATAAATATGCACAGTGGCACACAATCTTATGTAACAAACTTTTATTTGGATGCGATTATCGTTTGATAGCACTAGATTTAATTACAGTGGGTACGTAAAGTATTCAGACCCCCTTAAATGTTCACTCTTTGTTATATTGCAGCCATTGGCTAAAATCATTCAAGTTAAGTTTTTTCCCTCATTAATGTACACACAACACCCCATATAGACAGAAAAACACAGAATTGTTTACATTTTTGCAGATTTATTAAAACAGAAAAACTGAAATATCACATGGTCCAAGTATTCAGACCTTTGCTCAGTATTTAGTAGAAGCACCCGTTTGATCTAATACAGCCATGAGTCCTTTTTGGGAAAGATGCAACAATTTTTCACACCTGGATTTGGGGATCCACTGCCATTCCTCCTTGCAGATCCTCTCCATTTCTGTCAGGTTGGATGGTAAACGTTGGTGGACAGCCATTTTTAGGTCTCTTCAGAGATGCTCAATTGGGTTTAAGTCGGGGCTCTGACTGGGCCATTCAAGAACAGTCACAGAGTTGTTGTGAAGCCACTCCTTCTTTATTTTAGCTGTTGCTTAGGGTCATTGTCTTGTTGGAAAAGAACCTTCGGCCCAGTCTGAGGTCCTGAGCACACTGGAGAAGGTTTTGTCCAGGATATCCCTGTACTTGGCCGATTCATCTTTCCCTCGATTTGCAACCAGGCTTCTGTCGAGCCACTCTGCCATAAAGCCCTGACTGGTGGAGGGCTGCAGTGCTGGTTGACTTTCTACAACTTTCTCCCATCTCCCAACTGCATCTCTGGAGCTCAGCCACAGTGATCTTTGGGTTCTTTTTTACCTCTCTCACCAAGGCTCTTCTCACCCGATAGCTCAGTTTGGCCGGACGGCAGCTCTAGGAAGGGTTCTGGTCGTCTTAAACGTCTTCCATTTAAGGATTATGGTGGCCACTGTGCTCTTAGGAAACTTAAGTGCAGCAGAAATTTTTTTGTAAACCTTGCCCAGATCTGTGCCTTGCCACAATTCTGTTTTTGAGCTCTTCAGGCAGTTCCTTTGACATCATGATTCTCATTTGCTCTGACATGCACTGTTAGCTGTAAGGTCTTATATAGACAGGTTTTGGCTTTCCTAATCAATTCCAATCAGTATAATCAAACACAGCTGGACTGAAATGAAGGCGTAGAACCATCTCAAGAATGATCAGAAAAAATGGACAGCACCTGAGTTAAATATATATGAGTGTCACAGCAAAGGGTCTTAATACTTAGGACCATGTTATATTTCAGTTTGTCTTTTTTATAAATCGGCAAAAATGTGCCCCCCCCCCCCCCCCCCCAACATTCTGTGTTTTTTCTGTCATATGGGGCTGTGTGTACATTAATGAGGGAAAAAACATTACTTAAATGATTTTAGCGAATGGCTGCAATATAACAAAAAGTGAAAATGTAAGGGGGTCTGAATACTTTTTGTACCCACTGTATATACTATATATATTATATATATATATATAGATACTGTTATATATATATACACTATTTCACGTCTTGTCTGTCCTAAAGGGCCCCCACTTCAGCAAGGATCCATTGAATTGATTAAAAATTTATTAAAAGTGACAGTAAAGACATTTATAATGGGACAAAAGATTGTTCTTTTGAAATTGTATCAGGGTTTTCACAAAAATATTAAGCAGCACAACTGTTTTCAATATTGATAGTATACAACATCAAATCACATACTGATCCCCAGAATTTTGAATGCTATGGTAACATAATTTTACATTTATAGTATCTCCAAACTTCAAGGCTTTTGGCATATCCTTCACCTTCTTGAAATTTGTAAGTTGTTACAGTTTTAATTTAGTGTGTTTAATGACAGCTGTAGATGACCATAAGCTGGTAATAATTGGAGGTGTGTGTGCTAGTGGTGAATAGAGAGAGTGGAGAAAAGAGAGGGGAATGTACTGTATGGGGTATTGCAACCCTCTACGGACACCTTGGCAATTTAATCGCCATTGGCTAGTAAATTTTTTTAGTTTACTCGCCAACGTGATATATATCTATATATATCTATATAAAATAAATGTTTGTACATGGCCCAGTTTTTTACATATCTGAAAGTACACTCTTAACATCAGTCAGTCAAGCATTATAATATGATAAGCAATATTATTTAATGATAGAACTTTAGTAATTAGAATTAAAGGTTGATAACCATGTATGAATGCATATTAGTCATTTTAACTGAACTTAGGACTGCTGGTGGTGCTTTAAAAAATCTGATAAGTGTTACCAATTCTACTAATAAGAACAATATAAAACGCACTAAGGATTAATGAGCTGCTGGATTCATGAATATTAATCAGGTTGGTGTGCGTTCGCTAGAACTGATTTGCTGAAATCAAAACAGGGACGATAATAGGTGAGCGCCAGCCAATGAGATTGCCGTTTGCGCGTTAGTTCCGCCCACTACCAGAGAAATCTGCAGTTTTTAAAAGCTGAAGAAAAATGTTCCCCCCCCCCCAAAGGAACCTGTTATTTGCCAGAAACACAAAGATATCGTTTCATGTAGCTGTCAATTCTCTCTCTCTCTCTCTCTCCTCCTCTCTGCGGTGTTGAGACAAAGGGAAGGGGGGGGGGGGGGGGGGGGGGGGGGAGATGGTCCTCACTGCAGAACACAAGATCCAGGGGGCGTGGTTGGAACCAGATCCAAACTCCTCCCACCTTACATACACCTAAACCTACCTGTCTCCACCCCTAAACTGACCCATCTCCACCCTATACCAATCTCCACCCCCTAGGCTAGGTTTAATTGCTATTGTGATTGATTAATGTTATGAAAGACTTGGTTCTTTACTGACTAATTGGTTAAAACATTAGAATACTGGTAGACATATACAGCATCTTTGAACCTTTCTGGACTGATCTTAACTACCATAGTAACTGTGCATAAAATTAGTTGTAATTTTTTTTAGTTGTGTGTTTGGATTTGTGTAAGTTTTTGTAAAGGAAATCACTGCAGCGGTGTTGATACTGTTGGTGAGGTATACAATGTATATCATGCTTTCTGTGAGTGTTTGTGTATGTGGCTGCCTTACACAGTTCAAGGTCAACTCTTTCACGTTGTCCTTCCACTATTATGTAGTCAAGTCCGTGTGAGCGTGTGTAATCAGCATTGGGTGGCAAATACAATAGAGCCTCCTAAAGAGAGAGAAGGTGTTAAAGCACACTCACTCTCATAAACGCCTTTCAATCCACAGGGCAACAGCAGCTCAGTAATTGTCAGTGTGCAGGAATGGATGTTGCTGTCACGTGTGTCTTTCCGGTTAGTTTCTGTTTGCCCCAATTTGGTCTAATTCCTGTTTCCTGTTCTTGTTATTAGTTAATCTTCATTCATTTAGATCACCTGTGTTGTGTTAATCATCTCGTTTGCTCCTTAGGTTTCCTGTCTTCATAAGCCCTCAGTTTCTGTCGATTTCTTCGTTGAGATCAAAAAGATGTGGCAAAATCAATGGAACAAAGAAAGCAAAGGGAGATATCTGTTTAAAAATATTCCATTAGTTGGAAAGATAGAAACTGGAGGACGAAATAGGAAAGAGGGGAAGGTTATAACAAGAATAAGGAATGGTCACACTAGTCTAAACAGTTCTCTATACATGATTGGGAAGCATAATAATGGAAAGTGTGAATATTGTGGAGAGGAAGAAACAGTAGACCATGTTTTATTGCATTGCCAGAAGTATGATTCTGAGAGAGAAATTTTAAAGAATGCACTAAGAGAGAATGGAGATCAAAATATTAGTAATATTCTTAAAATCTGCAGATGATAAGGGTTGGAGTCTACTTCTAGAGTATTTAGGATCAACAAGACTAATAAATAGAATTTGAGAAATATAAGTTTATTGATTTTTTTTGTTTAAAGGTTGATTTATTTATTAATTTATATACCTTTTTTTTTTGGTGTTGTGTTAGTGATTTAGATCCTGAGTCCCACTCTCCAGATAAGTGGGTGGCGGTAATGCACCCAAGCTTTCGCCACCGCCAATAAAACAAAGAAGATGACGAGATGATTTCTTGTCTGGATTAATGTTTTTTTCAATGTTTTCCATGGTGATGCTGATTAAAAAGAGTCCGTTCCTCCTACTCCTTCGTCGTGCGCATTCTCTACAACCACAACCCCGTGACAGAATCCAAGACCCAACTGAAAGTGTGCAGCACCTCTTCTCACCGTGGTTATTGTTCTGTTTTTAAAAGTGTTTTGTTTTCCCCGTCGTTTCTCCCACTTCGGTAATGAATGGACCTAGGTTCTCGCTGTAGCTCAGGCGAACCCTGCCCTGATCTTCTACCTAGTGCTTCGTGCCGCTCGCCTCGGCCATCTCCATCGAGGGAGAAACCCTCCTGACGCTGTTCCGGATCAGGATAACTTACCATCGTCCCGTGGAGCTCCCAGACACCACCAACCTCGACTGGAGAGGCTCCGATCCCGCACCCTCCAGTGCCAGCTCCTCGTAAACGCTTCCCAGTCCCCGAATCCAGCCCAAGGAGGGCTCCAGTCCCCAAGTTAGGCCTACGGAGGGCTCCTGTTCCCCAGTTTAGCCCAGGGAGGGCTCCTGATCCCCAGTTAAGCCCAGGGAGGGCTCCAGTTCCCGAGTATAGCCCACGGAGGGCTCCAGTTCCCGAGTATAGCCCACAGAGGGCTCCAATTCCCGAGTATAGCCCACGGAGGGCTCCAGTTCCCGAGTATAGTCCACGGAGGGCTCCTCCAGAGCGCCCTCAAGTGCCCACTCCTCCAGAGCGCTCTCCAGAATTCCTAGTTTACCCCAAGAAAATTTTTGGGGGGGAGGCCATATACCTCCTTGGTGATCCGCCATGGCCTCCTGAGCTCCCTGCTCCGCCATGTCTCCCTGAACTGTTTGCTCTGCCATAGCTTTCTGATCCGCCCCCGATCTGGGGGGTGATCTGTCACGTGTGTGTTTCCGTTTAGTTTCTGATTGCCCCAATTTGGTCTAATTCCTGTTTCCTGTTCTCGTAATTAGTTAATCTTCGTTCATTTAGATCACCTGTGTTGTTAATCATCTCGTTTGCTCCTTATGTTTCCTGTCGTCATAAGCCCTCAGTTTCTGTCGATTTTCCTCCTTTACTCCTACTCCTTCGTCATGCACAGTCTCTACAACCACAAACCCGTGACAGTTGCAACTAAGAATTTGAAATGAATTCATGGAATTTATATTGAAAATCAGATGGATGCTGACTAAACTTAAATTTGAAAAAGGAAGTTAAACTGAATTGTTTTTTACCCTTTTTTTACCTAAGAGTGGTGTCAACATTACAACTATTATTAAATTAATTATTTGTATTATCACTTGAAGTAGTTCATTGTTAAATGTAAAATTAGGGATTTAGTTAAATTGGGGATGTTTCCTCTTCTTTCACTTTAGCTAACCATCCTCTTCATTTTCCTTTGTCACTCTCACGTTTCCTAGGAAGGATCCTCTCCTCTTCTCCCTCTATCTCTGTCTCTGTCTGTCACTTTCTCTCTCTGGTGGTGGTAATCTTAACCACTAAAAGGTGTTAACTCCTATTAAGCTGTCAGAGCTCTGTGTGTAAGCCAATCTGGCCAATCACTTATCAGTGGCACTGACAGACTGAAACAGTGTCATTGTGGTAATTGGAGACATTTCAGTTTCGGCACACACACTTACCTACACACATAACTGTAAGGGAGTAAATGCATACATGCTCACTTAGACACATACCCAAACAAACACGTACACCATCACCCAACATCTACAAAACATACAAGACACTTTCATACACGTGTATTTGTGTTTGTGTGATGGGCAGGTTATTTTTGGACAGTGGTGTAGAGCAGCACAGTAAAGCTGATGTCCAGGTAACCATAGCGCAGCTTAGAAAGTGAAATATGACCACATGGTTCAGTCCAGCACGTCACTCTCAATCTCTACCACACGGGTGACGGGTGACATAGAGAAAAGATTAGAGGAAAATACGAAAAGGAGAAATCAAGATTAAAAATGTATAAATGGTGTTATGTCAGAGCTCATGTCAGCACTCTATTGAAAAATTCTTCATATTCTATGTTTAATATATACATTTTAGAAAAATTCAGATTAAAATGGAAATATTTGTTATATAACTGTTTTCTATTAGAAGTTTTTAAAAGTAATTTATTTCTAAAGCTGAATTTTCAGCAACCATTACTCCAGTCTTCAGTGTCACATGATCCTTCAGACATCATTTAAGCTGATGTGGTGCTCAAGAAACAATTCTTAGTATTATCAATGTTGAAAATAGTTGTGCTGCTTAATATTTTTGTGCATTTTTTCAGGATGCTTTGATGAATCAAAAGTTCAAAAGAACAGCATTTGCTTAGAAGTCTTTGAAATCTTTAGAACTCTTTTTCAGCATTATATGTCTGTCACTTTTGAACAATTAAATGTTTTCTTTAAAAAGAACTTACTGACCCCTTAGTGCTTTTATCCTAATTTTGCTGTCTGTTGCTTTCTTTCTCCCTGTCGCAAACCTTACTACATTTAAATTACAACTGGTTGAGGCGGCCAAATATGGATCAGATTCCGGTCAGAGAATCAGGAGAGCAGGAGAAGTCTTTAGATTGAGACATTTATTTGCTCCAATATATGCATCTGCATATGCCTCTGGTATGAAATGAGATGTGGTTTGTATTATATGAGCACATTACAGAAAACATAGCAGCAGCATAAACAAAGACAGACAGCAGTCTTCACTGGCTGAAATCCACTGCTGCCAGTCCAGTTGTAGTATTAGTCTCCTGGATCCATTAGGTTTGACTGCTTGTGTCCAGTGTAGGCCAGGCATGACTAATGAACCACTCTTTGCAGATGTTTTGAGTTGATTAGCTGATTGGCATGTCACCATATTTGTTGAGATAGTGAATTGATGGGTTTTTGTTAAATGTGAGACAAAATCATCACAATTAAAAGAACCAAAGACTTAAACTACTTCAGTCTGTGTGCATTTAATATATTTATTACATAAGTTTTACAATTTGTTTTGAATTACTGAAATAAATGAACTTTTCCATGACATTCTAATTTATTGAGATGCACCTGTAAATGTATTAACTGTCACTTTTGTTCAATTCAATGCGTCTTAGCCGAATTAAAGTATTAGTTTCTTTAAATACAAATAGGCATTACTTCATGGTTTTTAAAATATAATTTTTTGTTTGATTTTCCAGCTAAAAAGACTGCTACATTGTGATTTTTTTATTTTGCTAAAAATGACTTATAGCGTGATATCATATTGGTGGCCAAGATATTATGTTTTTATATACTTGATGTGTCATATAGGAGAAAGAGGTGACTGTGACAGGTGCAAATGGAGAAAAGACAGTAATGACAGTTAGAATCTGGAACGAAACCGTATCCAACCTCACTCTGATGGCCCTGGGTTCATCAGCCCCTGAGATCCTGCTGTCAGTAATAGAGGTACGCACACATTTTCAAAACAAACCAGCAACTCGCATCACCCAGTAGTTTAGCACAAGAGACGTGAAGGGTGAGGTTTTTTTTTCAGGTTAATAATTAAACGACTGACAAACACACTCACCCAATCACAGTGATCTTCAGCTGCTATTCTTCCATGTAAAAACATAATTTATCTCAATGTGGTTTAACACAGAAGCAGTCAGTTAAATATTTCAGATGTCAGAAAGGGCTCATTTTACTTTTCCATAATTGCATCTGGAGAATTAAGAAATTATTCCCCAGAAATGTCTAATTTTTACAAGATTCGGTCTTTCCTAAACCCTTAAGAAATATAGCAACATGGAGGGTAGTAACAATCATACTACTGTACATCGTTCAGTGGCATTCAACTGTCATTGGTTTAAATTCCAGTTTAAAAAATATTATACAAAAGTCCCTAAAATGCTGACTAGAACTTAACAAAAAGACTTAACACACTTAACAAAAAGAACTTAACACACATCTAGCAGGCAAAAATGCTTGACGGGGGTGCTCAACCATATAAAATAACAAAAAAGGAAGAAAAAGTTGCCACACCATAGCTCCACATGTTCTCACCAAAGGTAACATTTCGAGCCATGGCTCGACAAGGACCATTTTTTCCTAAATTAATTACTAACACCTGAAATGTATGTGTCATACTTGAAAACATATTGTATATTAAATTATACATTATTACTTGCTAGTTTGGACACATGGTAGTGTTGTTCTCCGTCTGTGTGTGACAGGTGTGTGGACATGGTTTTGAGTCAGGAGAACTGGGTCCCAGCACCATAGTCGGCAGTGCTGCATTTAACATGTTTGTGATAATCGGAGTGTGTGTGTGGGTGATACCTGATGGAGAGGTGAGGAAGATTAAACACCTCAGAGTTTTCTTTGTTACTGCATCCTGGAGCATCTTCGCCTATATCTGGCTCTACCTCATCCTGGCAGTCATTAGCCCTGGGATCGTACAGGTGTGTGTGTAAGCAGAACATGTTTGCATAATTTGGCTGTAAATATTTATTAGAGCTGGCCAACGATTAATCGTGATTAATCGCATCCAAAATAAACGAGTTTGTTTATATAATACATGTGTGTGCGTGTGTGTACTGTGTATATTTATTATGTATACCTAAAGATACACACATACAGTAATATATTTGAAAATATTTACATTGTATATATTGCTATACATTTGCGGCTGAGTAAATATTATATAAATATATATAACAATCGTATTAATTATCACATACAATTTTTCCTAATACATATACACTGGACAGTGGGGTGTTGTTAGTTTCATATAGACATAATAACTAGAACAAGTTACACACCCATTAGTATTGTATACACAGAAACCTTTATTTTTTGGGCGGGGCGATGCTATTAATTGTGATTAATCGTTGCCCAGCACTAATATTTATCTTTTTAGGTGAATGTCTAGGCCAATTTAATTCACTTATTTTCTTGTGTCTGTGTGTGTGAGGTCTGGGAGGCTCTGGTCACTCTTTTCTTCTTCCCTGTGTGTGTCTTAATGGCTTGGATCGCCGACCGGCGCCTGTTCTTTTAGAAGTACTTGCACAAGCGTTACCGTGCTGATAAACGTCATGGTATCATCGTGGAGATGGAGGGTGAGCTAGCACCCAGAGGCATTGATGCCATCATAGGAGAAAAATATCAAAACAGCACCACCAGTGTCAATATGGAGAAAACCAAAGAAGCCGAACAGGACAGAGAGGAGGTGAGAGAGCAAATCAAAACAGAGAGAAAAACCTAATCAGATCTTTCTTCTATGAGTGAAATTGTGGTGAATGTTCTTGTGTTCCAGTGGATTCCACGTATTCCAAGGATTATCGTTGTTGTTTTGTTTTTTTATTCATACTTTTTATTTTCTTCAATAAGCAAAACAATACATTCCATTTACAGATAATTATTTTGTCAAACGCCCCCCCAACCCACCTAAACATCGTATCAGTCACAGTTATATGTACTGTAGATTGCTAGCATAAATCCAATAAACATAAATAAATGAAATAAACTTAAAGTAATAAAAAAAAAAACATTGGTTGAATGTGTCTCACCACCAGGACGTTATCCTGCATCCTCAAGAAACGTCAAATATTTACCCCACCTTCTCTCATAAACATCCCTGGCAACCAGTCAACAACATTGTGACAGTTATATATTTCCATTCAAAACTTTCTATGAAATAATTGGCACTGTTATTCAACAAGGATGCATTAATTTGATATCGAACATGATAGTAAAAACATATTATTATATATGCATAGACATGCACATACGACTTTGGGGTTCTTTTTTTGTAAAGTTGCGTGAAAAAATCCCGGGTCGCAGGTTGCGGTTTTTAAGGCATATTTTAAAAATATGGTTGCTTGTTAGGAAAAATATAGTTATTGGAATATATAAGTGCTTGCAATGTAATTTGCCAAATGTTCCCCCCCCCCTTCCTCCCCCTCATTGGAGAAATCACTTTTCAAAAAGAAGGCCTGACAGCTGTATATCAAGCGTTGATAGAATAGACGTGGGAGTTGGTCTGCTTTCCTTTTAAGAAGCCTAATGTTCTTTGCTTTTTTAGCAATGTTTTTGTAATGTAATTAATTATCACTGGCTGTACTAAAAAACAAGTCGTCCGCTAACTAAGAGTAAATATTGGTCGAATAGCCTATATTTGCGTAGGCTATAATAGTGGGTTATGTACAGCTGTCCCTTTGATCTCTTGTGCCTGTTTCCCTTTCCACTCTCTCCATCTCTTCTGCTCACAGGTGATTGCGAGCGATTTTGTCCACAAGATTTGTTGCAGTTTGCTGATTTGTTGTAAAATCGTTCTGTTTGTGCTTCTCTAATAAAATAAGTGGCTTCAGTTTATATCGTTGCATGTAGGTTTCCTTTATTGTAAGCATGATAATAATCATAGTGATTATAATAAATCACCAAAAAGAATTGGGCTTGTTTTTGGAGCGTGGTTGCTTATTTGTCTTGGAAGAGTTGGCACCGTGATGCACCATGCTGCACGTGCTTTTAAAGAACTAGCACAGAGAAAAACTATCGTCCACAGTAAAATACGATTTTATATATGATCCGTGATTCTGTTTTTAACGATTCTAAATGGATTCACATATTTCAACATCACACTGTTCTAAAGCAGTGGTTCTCGCTTCCGTAATACTGTTCCTTCGCGTCCACCCTGCATCTGCTCTGCTCACTCTCTCTCCAGTCCCATCTTCTCTCTCTCTCTCTCATTCAGCTCAGCTCCACAATGAACTGTTCCAATTATAAACTTATTTTCACATAGCTATGAGAAGAATTAAACATGGATGGGTGTGCAGTTGCCGTACTGTATTAAATCTTTAAAATCCTTTGAGCGGTAGTGTCCAACATATGGGATTTTAAACTTTCGTGATGTCACATCCCCTGCCCAATTCAAACTGTGCTTTACTGGGCGGAGCCAGAGCAGACATGCACTGCTTTTGGTCATCCACAACTATGCAGTGTTTTAACCACTAATGTTTATTTTAGGTTTCAGACAATTTAAATATACCTAGTACTAGTAAAACTCCATTTAAGTTGTAAATACGCCTGTCTAGGAATGCAAACAATAACAATCCATCACAAATTTAATTTGCCGATGTTTTTTATTCATATCAGATACACAGAGTGTAAGTACTATAAGTTCCCCGATTCTTCACCAGATTCACACGGCCCCTTATTCTTTTATTTCGGAGAGATATTGATGAATCATTTGCCTGAATCTGACTGACAGGACTCTCGACTACCGCGCGAACAACCCTGGCGGCGGCCATCTCACATACAACTCACGCTCATTTTAAAAGTGTTTTTATGACAAAACACTCATTTACACTATTTGTGAATATCAATTGTCATGACATGGTATCAAGTTGTGAATATTAAATATAAAAGAAAAGCGCAATAAAAGCGATCCATCGTCATCAGTGTTATTGTGGCATACGTGACAAGCATCGGAAACAGTAAGGGAAACGTGCTTAAAATCAGGTCGCCTTAAAAAACTGACTCTGGGGGACAGCTAGCATATTTTAAATCACCACTGAATGGTTAATCAGGATAAAACCATATTTAAAAGCTACATAAGCAGTAGCATGTACCATACAGCTTTTCAAAAGTATGAAACAACAACAAACAAAAAATATATATTAAAATATTAAAAGCCGTGCTTGCACAGGTTCGGCACGATCCTCTTCAATAATATCCTCAGCTTCTCAATTGGGCTCAAACTGATAAGCAATATAGACAACGCCGTTGTTTTTACACACACACGCCAGCACTGCCGCTCAGGGAGGGCGGACGTTCGGCGCACGCTCGATTGGCTGGGGGGGGTGTTTAGCCAATCACAACACACTGGTCTAGCAAACCAATCAGAGCCCATCGCCTATATCTGAGGGCGGGGCTTCACAAAAACAGGAATGATTCGCGTGTTTCCTCAGAGTAGGACGAGCGGTTGGAATCCAGGGTAAATTATGTGAAAAATACGTGACATCTCCTTTTTCTTTAAACGAGGCATTCAACACTTTAAACTGCAACCCCATAAATCAAAATCAAGCCTACAAAAACATCCAGTGAACCACCTACACCCCTTTAACCTATTTACTGGATATATCCCTCGAACGTACTGATCAAAAAATTATAATTACACTTTAATGTGGAGTACTCTTTTGCACAATGCACAGTTTCTGATATTAAGCCTTAAATGTTTTTTACCTATCACCAGGGATGACGGTTGTTCTATGATCTTTTAATAATACGGTCTTTAAATAAAGATATTTAAGTGTGCCAAAGTATACTTGCAATAGTTCCCCAAATCAAATATACTTCAGATAGCTTTAGTTGACTTCAGCACTACTTTCCGACAAATTAAGTGCATTTAAAGGGGCATATGATGTTTGCAAAAGAACGTTATTTGTGTTATTTGGTGTTTAGAAGAAGTGAAGACGTCCGAAGATCTTGATAGAAGGATACTTTTATTTCAGAATTTAAGTTTAACGAGACAAAGTACCTGTAGTACCTGGGTTCGACGGAGTCAGACTGAACCCCGAACATAAGCTCAATCATTTTATACAGTATTACGTTTATCTTCCCTCTCAACATGTAAATTAAGTTTCGTTTTAAATGTAAATTGCGGATGACAATTAAAGTGATAGTCTTCCGTTCCCACATCTTTGGTAGACTTTCAGGTGGGAACAACCAAATGTTAAGGTGATAGATTTAAACGCACCATAGCAGTTCTTTCATTTACCCTTTTGGTCAGCAGATGGTTCTTGACGACCTGCTGCTTCTCCCACGCTATCTCTGGAGGTAATGTTAATATTTACATATGATTAAGATCGGAAAGAACTATCTATATGATAATTAAGTTCTTTGTAGGGAAAGGAGCATAGTTTAATAAACAATTTGGAGTGGAAGCTGGGTCGAGGCAGACTATAATTTCTTACAGTCCCCTCTTTGATGCTCTTGGCCCAAAAGAAGCATCACATCCACTCCCTTACACAGATTACACCTCCCTTCCAGGGCAGATGCCCAGTGGCGGTGTAGCCCTGTCTTAGGTCGCCCCCCTCTGGCCAAAGGAGAATCTTACCCGTCTTTGGGTCTACACCTCATGCACACTGGTTACAACTCTGTTTCATTTGAGCAAAATTATCACAGGTTTTTTTTTTATTATCACAGGGTTTGTTTAAATTTGGAAAATGTTTCTAGGGACCATCTAGAACCATAACAACCAATGGGAACGTCCAACATTGATCATTGAACTATCTGCAATTTGACGTTTCACCATAGAACACATATAACATAACATCATGCATTGGCACATAATTAGAAAGATACAAACACAAACGGCAGTTTTAAAAGTTACATCCCAAATCAAACCAGAGTATGCAATGACTAAATCTCCATCATGCATTTGTTTAGTTAAAGCCTTATCCTTCTCATCAAGACCCTGTTGAGCTTTAACAATGTGGTTATCTTTCCTTTGCATTAATGACATCAGCATATCATCCAGTTTTGGTAACTCAAAATCAATTTCAGGAATTTCTTATAGACCAGGTTGATTCAGGGGTCATAATTAATTGGACAGAATATCTGGTTATTATCAATAAAAATGGAGAAGCGATTTAGAGTTGTTGTAATACATGTTCTCTTGTCTGACACTATTACCCTAGTAAAATTATTGTGAAGATGAGTTAAATTGATTTCACACGATTCATAGTTATTCTGGAGTGCTCCACACATTGGTTTTTTTAATAGCTCACAAGCTCACAATCAACCCCATGGAGTTTTGCCCACTGCCATGTGTTTCCATTCTCTAGTGTGGACGTCCTTTGTCCACATGTTGCATTCATTAGACCATTTTGTCCCTATCTTCTTCGGTGTCATGTTGCATACTGGCACTGCTCTTTTGTCTGATATTTTTTTTTCTAATTTCTTGTTTTCCATCTCGGTGATAAGACTGCTGTCCACCGTCTCTGAAAATAGTTTGATTTCTTTGTTTCTCTTTTCCATTGCCCATTCATTTCTATTTGGAAAGGTCCTTCTAGCTGTTGTTGCAGTTTGTGAAGTTTCATCAGGTCCATCCATGCCATTGTGGGTCTCAGGGTTTCTAGATCTTTTAAGCTTGGAGTTCTGGATCTTGTAGGTCTGGGAATCTCTCAATTTCTGGTTCTGATGATCACTCTGTTCTTTAAGAAGTCCTTTTTCTTCTGGAAGTCCCCTGGCTCCACTGGTTTTGCTGGCCTTCTTGTCCTTCAGATGACCGGATCATCTTTCTCCAGCATCTCGATGCTTATACCTGAAACGAGATCAAAAAGAAGAGGTTTCCCCCACTTTCCCCCACAAGAATCTTTTCACATTCAAAACCAAAGCTACAGAAATTTAATCACAGAATGCAATTAAATAATTTATCATTAATTAAATTTAAATATTAATGCCATTAACACATTTCCCAGAAATGACAAAGAATCACCCACCTTTTGACAGTAGACATATTTTCTAAAATATAATACTATCATAAAAATATTCCTACAATTCACATCAGCATCTGCTTGTGACTGAGCTACAGTCATGTTGTTCATGCAGTGCTGTGTCTGGCAAGGTGTGAATGGCTTCTTCCTTATTTCGTTTCAACAGTGCCAACTGGGTTTCTAAACTGCCTATCTTCTTAAGCAAATCACGATAGCTCATCCTTCTTTTGTGTGAAAAGTGACACTGTCTTGCCTTGTGTCCCAAACTTCCACATGCAAAACAAACAACTTCCTGATCTTTCTGAACTTTTTCTAAACAATGCCTTGCTATGTGACCATCCTTTCCACATAAATAACAGACAAAGCTTTGATGAGGTCTCTCGTTGTCTTGACAATGTGACCAGCGTTTCCACATGCATAACAGAGAGTAACACCTTCTGAATTTACTCTTTCTAATCTCTTTGGTCTCTGATGGAAACCGTTAGATAATCTACAACATTCTCTCCTGCTGAATACAGCGACTGGATGTCTAGATTCTGCAGCTTTCATTTGACTTCTTGCATTGAAATGCTGTGTCATTTTGGAAATGATTTGCTCGTATGATGTATTTACATCTACATGCAGAGCAATGGCTTCTCGAATGTGTGAACTACTTTGTGCAATTAATGCAGACTTAAACATTAGATTTTGTTTAGTTGCATTGGGCAAACCACTGTAACAGCTAAACATTTCCCACAACCTGGATGCAAATGCTAGAGGATGTTCTCCAATTTCCATTGTCACCTCAGTTATCTTTCTCAAGTTAACCAAATTAGTCCCAGCAAGTCTAAGTACAGCTTCTCTCCTTGCAACTTTGTCTGCTCTTTTGTCACAAACTTCCTGTGAGAGAGCACTGGTTAATGAGCGAGGAATGCAGATCATAAGAAGTCTACAAGCATCTTCGTCTGACACACTATAAACTTCCACTACCTTCTCCAGTTTTGACAAAAACTCTACAAGATCCATGTTATCAGGCTCAAAAGAACCAACTGCTGTAATAAGACTTTGAAAGTCCATAAAAGACAGTTGTCTAACAGCTTGGCCATTTTCATTTCTTTGATCAAGAACCCTCTCATTTCCAGTCTGTCTTGTTCGCACTGGTGCTATTGGGAATCTCACAGAATCATCTGAGGAATTATGTCGACTAATGGCTTCCTTGCAGTTCTTCTCCTCATATTCAGAATTGGATTGAACATTTACCAACTGTCTAGCTGTCCCTTCATACAAACATCTAAATGTTTCCATCTCTGTTTCAGACTTTGAAATTTATTTTCTCAATTTCACTATCTGTTCCTTCAAAATAATCTCTTCAGCCTCGCAATTTCTCAATGACATGACATAGAATTTAGCTTGACAATTTAGCAACTTGTTTTCAGTTTTAATTTCTTCTCAGCTTTTCAGTTAGTTAGCCATTGTCATGAGGCAAAAGATCTAACGAGTGCAATTAGCTACTTTTCCTCTCCTTTTTGCTTTTTAGGCATTTTCGGACAAGTTATTTTAATTGGGACAATAGCCCACTCGTATGGGTCATCTGCCTTCTCTATCCCATCAAATATTCACACTGAGCCATGCTTAGCTATGTATTTAACTATCAACTCTGCCATTTTCACAAATATTATTGAATTGTGTTCAGCAATTCAATAGGCTTCTTTTCCTTCACCGCCTGAACATTATCTAGTTACTTTAAGATACCCGTTAGTCTAATTATTCACAGCTCCTGTGCTTTGTACGCAAATGAATAAAACAGCCACACTACATCGGGCTTCTAAACCAAATTTTTCACATCTTCTTTTCAATTCCACACTCCGTCGGGCCTTACACTACACTAAACTGTTAAAAATGTAACACTGTCACAGTACGTCGGATGTCCTCTCAAACCATTTTCCGCAGGAAAAGACGATCATCAATTGTATTGTTGGCCCCGTCAATTAATACACTAGCCAAACACACGTGACAAAACGCACACTACTGCGGGCTTTCGTACTGCGGTGATATATTTTTAAAACAGTTTACTTAGCCACAGTACGTCGGGCAAATCAAAACAAAAACACCATAGTTATGAAATAATTCTGTGACCACACTTCGTCGGGTCAAATCATTTACTTTAGAATTTCATCAGAATTATCACAACTGACTCCATTTCAATTACTTTAGAAATGTACAGAATTATAACAAATGTCTTACACTTCAGGCAAAACAAGCACTTACAGCTTCAACTTCTGCAACTGTTAAAAAATATAACATTTGTCACAGTACATCGGGACAAAACACATGTACGTCGGGTCTTTTATATATTTTGTTGTTATAAATTTTCTTCGAACACACGAGCCTTTTTCTAGCCTCAGTTTCCTCGGCCTCCAGACTAATTATTTATCAGATTTAATTACACAGATAACAGTGCCTGATAGCAGTCCTCTGGGCAAAACCCACCTGCTTCGGTTACATGTGTGGCTCTTCAGAGTCGCGGTACTCGGACTCACTAATAAGCTATACATAACTATCAGGGAATAATTTGTGATCAAAACTACTACGTCGATCAGACAGTTTACTTTAGAATCAATCAGAAATTATAACATCATCACAGTCAGTTTTCAACGTTAGAAACGTAATCCCCCTCAGACACAACAATCTAGTACAACTCTGGCCACCTACACACTGCGTCCGGGTATGATTCAACTTAATTAGAATCTTCCCAGAATTTACAGAGACCAACAACAATTTTCAGTTACTGTTTAGAACGTTAAACTTAAGCACTTTGTTCAGTTATTTAGAAACAATGATTCCAATACATGCTCTGCCACCACACTACGTCGGTTTAATTCAGTTTCCGTTAGAATTTTTTAAAACATAAGTTTACGAATAGGCTTAAGAGACTCCTCCTGCTACTACTGAATCCCGTAGTCTCTTTCTTTACAATTTCGTTTCTATATTTTTTTAAAACAAAGTTGTTTGCCCTGACCAATTCCAGCCACAAATTTAAAGAAACTCCGCTTTTCTCTTACCTGTTTTTCCTGCTTTTTGAACTCCTGCGCTGGGTGGCTCTCGCGCAATGTAAGAAAAGTTTAAGACGCCGAAGATCTTGATGAAGTAACTTTTATTTTCAGAATGTAGTTGACAAGTACATGATAGTTAACCTTGGTGTCAACGTCAGGTGCTACTGAACCCCGAACATAAGCTCAATCATTTTATACAGTATTATGTTTATTTTCCCTCTCAACATGTAAATTAAGTTTTGTTTTAAATGTAAATTGTGGATGACAATTAAAGTGATAGTCTTCCGTTCCCACATCTTCGGTAGACTCAAGTTTTCCAACCAAAAGTTAAGGTGATAAGATTAAACAGAATCCATAGCAGTTATATGTACCCTTTTGGTCAGCAGATGGTTATTGACGACCTGCTGCTTCTCCCACGCTATCTCCGGAGGTAATGTTAATATTTACATATGATTAAGATCGGAAAGAACTATCTATATGATAATTAAGCACTTTGTAGAGAAAGGAGCATAGTTTAATAAACAATTTGGAGTGGAAGCTGGGTCGAGGCAGACTATAATTTCTTACAATGGTGTGATGAAATGGTTTAAAGTTCTAAAAAAAAACCATTTTCCACTACGGTACATTATTCTTTCTCCGCTATCCCCGCTTCTAGAATCTAATTTTTACAAAGCTCATCGGTCCTGATCAAGCCGTGTGCTGTGATTTGGCCCCTATCCAGTGCGTTATGATTGGCCAATACCGAGCCGTTGTCTGACAAATGGTTACGCCCTCACCATAATCTTTGATGTGACCTGTCAGGCCGGAGCGATGATTTCTACAAACTGAAACCCATTATAAATGAGGCATTTTTTGCATTCAGTGGGGACATAATTATGGGTTATAATGACTTGTACTGTCTTTTTACGTATTGCGTTGCATCGCGCTGCGTAAACATACAAAAACCATGTCTGCATTTGTGATCGGATGACAAACAACAAGCCCTACTCTACTCTGCCCAAAAAACTTGCTTTAAATATGAAAAATATAAAAACTCTTTAAATATAAAAACGTACTTACAATCTTTGAGTCAGAACAGCCGGCATTGTAATCTAACATTACTCTCCCAGGATCAGTAAACAGTTCTCCATAAAATGTGCTGCACACATCTGATATTTGGGTTAAACTGTTCTGGAACAATGTTGTAAATAAAACTTAACCACTGATTTCTAGCTGTGTTCCCCCCCTCCGCCCCATTTTGGAGGTCCAAACAAAGTAGTTTCGCTTTCACAACGCAAAACACAGCGTTCACACCTTGTTGCCTAGAGTGAGCGGTGCGGCGGCCGTAGAGTGAGCAGAGGGCCGGGGCTAGAGTGAAACGGCCGGAGGGCTAGAATAAGCGAAAAAATTAATTGTCCAATTTAGTCATACTAATATAGCCATTTAGTCCCTATAAAGTACACTGCAGGTATTTTTTATTAAGTAATCATCTGTAAATGCTATTTTGTAGTATACTTAAATGATATGAAATAATAATTTCAAATCCATTTTAACATTATATTTTACTAGGGTATATTCAGTAGTTAATATATATATAATATAAATATATATACTTGTATATATATATTAGTGCTCTTCTATATATATATTTAATTTACTAATAAATGCTAGTTTTGAACTTTCAATTAACTCAAAATTAATGACAATTATAATCACAGTTTCCACAACAAGATTAAGCCGCCCAACGTTTTGGCAACATTATAATAAGAAGAATGTTTTTGGAGCTCCATTAACCTTTTTGGAAGATTTCCTCAAAGATCATGTGACCATTGAAGACTGGAGTGCAGTTGGCTGCTGAAAATTCGCTTGCCATCAGGAATAACATACATTTTAAAATAATTAAAATAGAACCATTATTTTTGGTGCAAATAATTTTTCAAATTATTTTACTGATTTTTTTGTACTATTATTGATAAATAGAATTAATTCTGTTACTCTTTTTCAATATTTAACATTGTGATTAGTATATAAATAGCTAGACATAGTCCCCATAGTCCAGTGGGATTTGTACGCCATCTGTATTTTACATTGCAACACCTGACCAGAGTTGTCACTTCCGCTGGATGTGGTCTTCTTACAGTGGGGAACAAAGTAATTTCGTCAGCCACCATTGTGCAGTTCTCCCCTTAAAAAGAGATAGATGCTCTTGTAATTTTCTATCAAGGGTATACGACCTCAACTTATGGAGACAAACATGCAGAAAAAAAATCAGAAATCCACATTGTAAGGATTCTGTTTAAGAATTTATTTGCAAATTATTGTGGAAAATAAGTATTTGGTCAATTAAAAATTTTTATCTCAATACTTTGTTATATACCCTTGTTGGCAATGACAGAGGTCAAACGTTTTCTGTAAGTCTTCACAAGTTTTTCACACACAATCGGTTGCTGGTAATTTGGCCCATTCCTCCATGCAGATCTCCTCTAGAGCAGTAATGTTTTGGGGCTGTCTTTGGGCAACACGGATTTTCAACTCCCTTCAAGGATTTTCTATGGGGTTGAGATCTGGAGACGGGCTAGGCCACTCCAGGACCTTGAAAAGCTTCTTATGAAGCCACTCCTTCGTTGCCCGGGCGTGTGTTTGGGATCATTGTCATGCTGAAAGACCCAGCCAGGTTTCATCTTCAATGCCCTTGCTGATGGAAGGAGTTTTTCACTCAAAATCTCACGATACATGGCTTCATTCATTCTTTCGTTTACACGGATCCGTCGTCCTTGGTCCCTTTGCAGAAAACAGCCCCAAAGCATGATGTTTCCACCCCCATGCTTCACAGTAGTTATGGTGTTCTTTGGATGCAACTCAGCTTTCTTTCTCCTCCAAACACGACAAGTTTGAGTTTTTACCAAAAAGTTCTATTTTTTTTTCATCTGACCATATGACATTCTCCCATTCCTCTTCTGGATCATCCAAATGCTCTTTAGCAAACTTCAGATGGGCCTGGACATTTACTGGCTTAAGCAGGGGGACACGTCTTGCACTGCAGGATTTGAGTCCCTGGCGGCGCAGTGTGTTACTGATGGTAGCCTTTGTTACTTTGGTCCCAGCTCTCTGCAGGTCATTCACTAGGTCCCCCCGTGTGGTTCTGGGATGGATTTTTGCTCACAGTTCTTGTGATTATTTTGACCCCACGGGGTGAGATCTTTCGTGGAGCCCCAGATCGAGGGAGATTTTCAGTGGTCTTGTATGTCTTCCATTTTTCTAATAATTGCTCCCACAGTTGATTTTTCACACCAAGCTGCTTACCTATTGCAGATTCAGTCTTCCCAGCCTGGTGCATGTCTACAATTTTGTTTCTGGTGTCCTTGACAGCTCTTTGGTCTTGGCCATGATAAGGTTTGGAGTGTGACTGTTTGAGGTTTTGGACAGATGTCTTTTATACTGATAAAGAGTTCAAACAGATGCCATTAATACGGGTAACAAGTGGAGGACAGAGGAGCCTCTTAAAAAAAGAAGTTACAGGTCTGTGAGAGCCAAAAATCTAGCTTGTTTGTAGGTGACCAAATACTTATTTTACCGCGGAGTCGAGTTCCCAAATTATTCTTTAAAATCCTACAATGTTTAATCTTCTACCCCCCCTGGATTTTTTTTTGTATCTTCATATGTCTCGGTCTCTCATCCCGTTGATGGGGTCGTATACCTATGATGAAAATTACGGGCCTCTCTTATCTTTTTAAGTGGGAGAACTTGCACAATTGGTGGCTGACTAAATACTTTTTTGCCCCACTGTACATATAAAGATGTTGAGCAGAACATTGGAATAAAAAGGGTTTGGAGGTTACCATGACTGTCTGTGGTTGCAGGTGATCCACATGCTTAAGGAACTGAGAGAGAAGCATCCAGATAAAGACCTGGACCAGCTGATCGAGATGGCAAACTATGCCACCATGCAGAAACAGCATAAGAGCCAAGCGTTTTACAGGGTGCAGGCAACACGCATGATGATCGGTGCCGGGAACGTACTGAAGAAACATGCAGCAGCTGAACAGGCAAAACGAGCAGCTGGAGATTCAGCGGAGAATGACCTGGCCACCTGTTCTCACATTGCTTTTGAGCAGGCACAGTACCAGTGCAGTGAGAACTGTGGGAGCGTCAGTGTGTGGGTCTGCTTACAGGGGGGAACCGGCACCAGAACCTTCCATGTTGATTACAGGACAGAGAATGGGTCAGCCAGTTCTGGGGCAGATTATGAGTATTGTGAGGGAACAATCATATTTCAGCCTGGAGAGACACACAAAGAAATAAAGGTGAGAGAAACACACAGTGGTGATGTCTGATCCATGAACAGAATGTTCTTTTGAAATACATCTCTTTAATTGATTCAACCAATACAATCTGCAGAGTAAATCATCGTGTTATTATGTTCAGTCATATTTGACTCTGAAAATGAATCTATACTTTCTCAGTTAACACACAAATTGATAATATAATCCAACACAGCAATAAACAGAATATGATGCTAAAATATTCATTATATATTCAAATTAATAAGTGAATCATTTGTAACTTGGTAAAATAAAATATATATATTTTTAATTAAAACAAGGATGCAATTATTGGTCATAGTACATTCCTACTTTTTATTTTAAAAAAAAGGTATATTTAAATGAAATGCTGCTCTTTTGAATTTTAAATATTAAGCAGCACAACTGCTTTCAACATTGATAATAATAAGCATCAAATCAGTATATTAGAATAATTTTTAAGGATCATGTGACACTGAAGACTTTATATTAAAATAGAAAACAGTTAAAGTTATAATAATATTTTTTTTATTACAATATTTGTAAGTGATGACAATTAGAGACCTTATTCAAAAACATTCTAAAACTTCTGAACAGTAGTGTATGTATTTGAGTTGAATATGACTCAGTTGTCTTAAGATGCATGTGCGTATGTTTTATAGGTGGGAATTATCGATGATGATGTGTTTGAGGAAGACGAACACTTCTTTGTGCGACTCTCGAACCTGCGAGAGAGTGAGGGCAGGACCAACACCGATGGTGCCCGACTGGTTGAACCCTTCGTAACCACTGTAACTATTTTGGACGATGACCATGCGGGAGTCTTCGCGTTTAGTCAGCGGGAGCTCTGCGTGGGTGAATGTTCAGGTGTGGTGGAGGTGCCGGTGAACCGGACGTCAGGTGTGCGTGGGACTGTCATGATATCATATCACACAGAGGACGGTTCTGCACGACAGGGTGTTGACTATGAGCACACACAAGGAGAGCTAGAGATTACCAATGAGCAGACTAGGTAAAAGTTCACACTAAAGTTTTCAATTCAAATTTTACCTTTACACACAAAATGGGAGCATACTCTCTTTACTTTTCAGATACACACAAATAAATTCACTGCCAAATTCACATAAAATTTTAATTTATGTAAAAATTATTATAAGTTATATATGTGTTAAAAATGTAGTGTATATACTCTTTAATGCATGAGTGCATGTGTGTTAAATGGCTTGTGGAGTATTTTGGTAAGTATCTCAATAAGCAGTCTGACAGTACCACTTGAAACCTTTAATTATGGGCCATTGTTACAACCCATTAATATACTTTACTAGCATATGCAGTGCATTTATAATGTGTTATAAGGTATTATATTTTAACACACTAACATTCAAAAGGTTTTGTGTACATATTTCTTGTTTTTGAAAGTAACTCGTCCCCACCAAGACTGCATGTATTTGTAATATTTCACAGTATTACTGTTAATTCTTTTTTCTATTTTTGAACATTTTCAGCGGCTATTACTACATTACTGATTTGGTGTGTAAGAAACATTCATTTTTATTGTTATCAATGTTGCAACAGTTTGATGCTTAATATTTTTGTGGAAACCGTGATGCATGTTTTTCTAAAGAACAGCATTTAATTGAAACAATTTAATTTGTAACAATTTAAAAGTCTTTATCGTCACTTTTTTTTTTATTGAATGCATCAATGCTAAATAACATACATTTCTTTCCAAAAAAAAAAATCATACTGACATTTGAACGGTAGTGTATGTCAATTCATATATATGTCAGGTTTTAGAATCTATGATATACCATTTTTCAAATGCACAGTAAGCATTATGAAAGACTTTAGTTAAAAATGCAATACTCTGAAATACTATCCTGAGCTGTTATTTTGTAATACACTAATATTAAACCTCATAATACATAGCCATCTCTCAGCATACAAACATTATTTGTCACTATGCTATCACTTTTCATTTGCACCACTAGAGGTCTCTTCTACCCCAGTACTACAGTAGTAATAAGATATCAGTTGCAAACGCCTATTTTGTTTTCCTCTAATCCCTGCCTGATACTTTCAGACCCCAACATGTTTGTGTACCACATCGTTTCTAAGATGATCTGTAGTCGTCTGTGTGAACTGCTGTGGTTTTGAACTTTGGACTGTTTGATGTGTGTTCTGGTGGATCCTACTGTCAGTCTCAATAAGCTAATAATGGCTTCTGAGCAGAAAATGTTTTTTGTTTTTGTTTTAGTTAAAAATCAGTTTTAACCCAGGACTTATCCTGGGCTGAAAGGTTATACTGGCACAAGGTAATTTCACCTGTCTCTGTCTTCTTAAGTTATTAATTTGGAGATATTTATAGTAACACTTTATATTATAAATGATGTCTTGTAATTTAAAAAAACAAGTATTTTGATGAACAATTTGGCACAAATTAACATTAATATTTCCTGCACTTTTGACAGGAATTTTAGATGTCTAGAACTTAGAATCCCCTTTTGACAGGATTTTATTTAGTAGGATTTATTTATTAATTTAGTATGTGAATGTGAAATCTGATGAGGTGAAATCTGTGATGTCAAGTGTACAGTGACGCTTCAGAAAGCACATGACAAACAACGACCAAAATCATATCAAAACAAATTACATAAATCTTAAATGCTCAGTTCAGCAGTGGTTTGTGGAGAATAGAGCATGTACACAACTGAACGTTCATCTCAGTTCGTCTGTGTGTGGGTTAATTATTAATGAACTGTGTGTTAAAGTATTCATGCAGGCCTAACTCTGATGTGATTTAAATGCTGAGGTCTCCTTTAATATTTCAGAGGTCAAACCAAGAGGAAAGTATTATTTGTCCTTTGCTCTTTGTGTGTGTGTGTTTGTCCACAGTAAGACACTACAGGTGCGCATCATTAACATGCAGGAATATGAGAAGCGAGAACATTTCTACATTGTCCTTGAAGAACCCAAATGGCTCAAGAGAGGGATCTCAGGTATGTGTGTGTGTTACTATCCTTTTTAATCATCCCTGAATCTGTTACAGTATTTACATTTTTCTCTGTGAGGGAGATTTCTATGAATGTTTGTGTATATTTTCATTTGTTAAGGCTATTGAGATTCCAATAGCCTCCTACTCACCTCGCTCTCACACAAACACACACACATTTCTATGACCAGTGTCCAGTTTCAGATCAATAACAACAGCACAACAGGGGGACAAACTAGACATGCGTCACACACAGTAACAAGATCCAACTCACCTACACACACACTTCAGCCTCACGTTTGTGTGTGTATGTAATATGAGCTCATGTCTGAATAAAAGTGAATGCTAAAGAGAGAATTAACACCAGGTTCATTAGTGAGCTAATCAGCTACTTGGAATCTCGTTCATTAACCCGATGATTGACCAAGCACTGTTGTAGATAAGTGCAGATAGATAGATAGATAGATAGATAGATAGATAGATAGATAGATACATACTGTATTGAAAGTTTGTGAACCCTTTAGAATTTTCTATATTTCTGCATAAATATAACCCAAAAAAATCATCAGATTTTCATGCAAGTCCTTAAAGTTGACAAAGACAACCCAATCAAACAAATGAGATGAAAATATATACTTTGTAATTTATTTATTCAGGAAAATGATCCAATATTACATATCTGTGAGTGGCAAAAGTATGTGAATCTCTAGGATTAGCTGTTAATTTGAAGGTGAAATTAGAGTCCATCTGTTTTTCAGAGGTGTTTTTAATCAGTGAGAGAACTATCAGGTGTAAGTGTGTGCCCTGTTTTATTTAAAGAACTGGGATCTATCAAAGTCTGATCATGTTTGTGGAAGTGTGTCATGGCACAAACAAATGAGATCTCCGAGGACCTCAGAAAGAGTTGGTGTTGTTCATCAGGCTAGAAAAGGTTTCAAAGCCATCTCTAAAGAGTTTGGACTCCACCAATCCACAGTCAGACAGATTGTGTACAAATGGAGGACATTCAAGACCACTGTTACGCTCCCCAGGAGTGGTCCACCAACAAAGAACACTCTAAAAGCAAGACGTGTAAAAGTCTACTAGGTTTCAAAGGACTGCAGGCTAACTTCTAAGCAACTAAAGGCCTTTCTCACATTGGCTAATGTTAATGTTTATGAGCCCATCATCAGGAGAACACTGAACAACCATGGTGTCCATGGCAGAGTCGCAAGAAGAAAGCCACTGCTCTCCAAAAAGAACATTGCTGCCCATCTGCAGTTTGCTAAAGATCATGTGGACAAGCCAGAGGACTATTGGATAAATGTTTTGTGGACAGATGAGACCAAAATAGAACCTTTTGGTTTAAATGAGAAGCATTATGTTTAGAGAAAGAAAACACTGCATTCCAGCAAGAACCTTATCCCATCTGTGAAACACAGTGGTGCTGGTATCATGGTTTGGGCCAGTTCTGCTGCATCTGGTCCAGGACGGCTTGCCATCATTGATGGAACAATGCATTCTGAATTATACCAGCAAATTCTGAAGGAAAATGTCAGGAAATCTGTCCGAGAACTGAATCTCAAGAGAAAGTGGGTCATGCAGCAAGACAACAACCCCAAGCACACAAGTCGTTTTACCAAAGAATGGTTAAAGAAGGACAAAGTTCATGTTTTGGAATGACTGAGTCAAAGTCCGGACCTTAATCCAATTGAAATTTTGTGGAAGGAGCTGAAGTAAGCAGTTCATAGGAGGAAACCCACCGACATCACAGAGTTGAAGTGGTTCTGTACTGAGGAATGGGCTAAAATTCCTACAAGCCGTTGTGCAGGACTGACAGCAGTTGTAAGAACCGTTACGTGCAGTTATTGCTGCAAAAGAGGATCACACCAGATACTGAAAGCAAAGATTCACATACTTTTGCCACTCACAAATATTTAACACCAGATCATTTTTCTCAATAAATAAATGCAGCCTAGATGAGCATAGAAGATTTCTTTCAAAAACGTTTAAACTTTTGAACTATAGTGTACAGTTTATTCATTATTCAACTGATTAATTAATTCATTCATTGATTAATTTTCTACTTGCATGCTGCATATAGATCTGCTTTTGAATCAGGGTAAGATGACTCTAATACTTTGTACATTTCTTTTGCAGTGTATATGCAGTTTATTAATATAAATATTTATCCTTTCCTCTCTCTCTCATTTTCCCCAGCCACCCCTGGTCCAGAATTGGAGGACGCTAGACGAATAGCAGAGAAAGGAGAGCCCATTCTGGGAGAACACAGCAAATTAGAGGTTATTATAGAGGAAAGCATTGTTTTCAAGGTACACACATGTCATATGTATACATACAGGAGCAAACTATGGAAGCCCTAGGAGGCCATGGATTATTATTTTCTTTGTTGTTTTCTCATATCACAACTTCATTTTCTTGTAATCTCGACATAACAAAAGTTGTTTTCTCGTGATGTCCAACCCGTTATCCAACAGCAGCACTAACTGTAGACTAACCAAATGAAATAATAATATACACAAAAATATCATAGTTACTTATGTTTCAGAGTAAATAAAGCAGTGATAATGCCATCAAATTAGAAGTCTGTTTTGATCAGAAGCTGTCGTACATGTAATGGTCACATGGTCAGCCTATCCAACAGAACTAATGAAAATCACAAACAAATGATATAATATCATATTATTTCAAATAAATAAGAAAAAATAGTGGGTTGAATCCAAGGAGCTCTAAAAGATTTTAGAATAGTTACCTGCTGCATACATCTGAAAGCACTCTGCCTGCTCTTGTGGTGTTGAATGCTCTCTTATCAGACCATTTAAAAATGTGAATTACACATATAAAATGTTTAGCATGTCTCTGAAAAAAATTAGCAGTGATTGATTCATTTATTGTATTGACTTTATTATTAAGTGAAGCAAACGTTTTGTTGAAATATCAACAACAGTCAACAAGTTATGATAATGTGAAAACAACTTTTGTTACATAAAGAACAAAAGAAAATTGTGACCCTGGACCACAAAACCAGTCTTAAGTCGCTGGGGTATATTTTTAGCAATAGCAAAAAAAACATTGTATGGGTCAAAATTATCGATTTTTCTTTTATGCCAAAAACCATAAGGATATTAAGTAAAAGATCATGTTCCATGAAAATATTTTGTAAATTTCCTACCGTAAATATATTAAAACGTATTTTTTGTTTAGTAATATGCATTGCTAAGAAATTCATTTGGACAACTTTGAAGGCGATTTTCTTTTTTTTGCACCCTCAGATTCCAGATTTTCAAATAGTTGCATCTCGGCCAAATATTGTCCTATCCTAACAAACCATAAATCAATCGAAAGCTTATTTATTCAGATGTTTTTCAGATGTATAAATCTCAATTTAAAAACAATTCACCCTTATGACTGGTTTTTTTGGTCCAGGGTCAAATTAACTTAAAGGGGTCATATGATGCCATTTCAATTTTTCCTTTCTCTTTGGAGTGTTACAAGCTCTTGGTGCATAAAGAAGATCTGTAAGTTGCAAAGACTAAAGTCTCAAATCCAAAGAGATATTCTTTATAAAAGTTACGAGTCAACCACGCCTACCTAAAACGGCTCGTTCTAACACGCCCCCACATATCGTCACTGTGTGGGAAGATTTGCATAACGCCGCCCAAATGTTGTTCACGCAAAGAAAGAAGGCGTAAACTTTTATTCTCACTGTTGCCGCCGCCGCCATGTCGTGAAAGCGCTGTGTTTCGTTGTGAAAATGAAACTACTTAGTTTGGTCTTCCAAAAAAGGACGATATCCGCTTCATCATGCCTGGAGCTGATTCGTGCTGGTCGCTGAGGAAATACATCAACTTCACACTGTCGATCACCGGCTCGGTTTTTACCGTGGACAAAGCGGAGTTCAGCCCGGTGTCTGTCACATGTGGTTGCCGCTCAGCCGCAAACGCTCCTTCGTCGAATCCGCCGGTCACGCCGTTCTCAAGCCGCCTGCCTCTGCTCACTCAAGCCGGTCTCCGCATACTCTAGGCTGCGGCTCACTCTAGGCCACGGTGTGCTTTTTCGTTGTGAAAGCAAAACTACTTTTTTTGGTCTTCCAAAAGAGGACACGACTAGAAATCATTGGTTAAGTTTTATTTACAACACTGTTCCATAACAGTTTAACCCAAATATTCAGATGTTTGCAGCACATTTTATGCAGGACTGTTTACTGATCCTGGGAGATTAACTACAATGCCAGTTGTTCTGACTCACAGACTGTAAGAACATTTTTTATATTTAAAGAATTTGCCACTGACGATTCAAACGCAAGTTTTTTTGGGCATTGTAGAGTAGGGCTTGTTGTTTGTCATTTTCTCTGATCACAAATGCAGACATGGTTTTTATGTTTACGCTCCGTTCCGGCCGGACATGGCATCACAGTATGGTAAGGAGCTTAACATTTCAGTCACACGCTTGAGGTATTCGCCAATCACAACACACTGGATAGCTGGCCAATCAATCACACCTCGCTTTTCAGAAAGATGAGCTTTGTAAAAATTGATGCGTTTCAGAAAGGCGGGGCATAGAGGAGAAAAAATAATGTACAGTATGTGGAAAATAATGTTTTTTTTTTAAAACTAAGCATTAACACATGTTAGATTATACCCCATACCCAAAATTATGTTCTTTTTAGCAGCATCATATGACCCCTTTAAGTAGTGATCATGAAAAAAATAAAAACTACATAAATAATAATAATAATCCATGGCCATATAGGGCTTCTGTAACATAAACATTAACTGAGTGCCCAATTTAGTCTGTCTCATGCAGGCAGAAGTCGTATAAGCTGTGATTTCTTCCCTCTCATAGGTCCGACAGGGCATGGCCCCTAATGGAGTCTTAGATGCGGTAGTAGACCACTTGCCTCAGTGTGAAGTGTGTGTTGGGATTGCCCTAAACTTCAGGCTTTAAACACTGTCTGACTGAATCACACCTAAATGCATGAATATTTCCATTTTTAATTTGTGTTTATTAATTGAAAGCTTTAAAACTTAGGCTTAATACACAGCCTACAGTACCCTGATGATTTTTCAATTAAACAAAATGTTGATTTGACTGAACAAGAACTGAGCATGAACAGTTCTGTAGTGCACATTATTCAAGAATACTGTCAATATTACAAAGAGGCATTAAAAAAGTGTGCCAGAGCAATTGCTTAGTCTGATTGATTGCTGTTTAATGGATATATTTCTCAATCACTGAGCTTTACTATGGTGTGCATATGTGTTTAGAATACAGTAGACCGCCTATTCAATGATACTAATCTTGCTGAAGTAATTGGCACACACTCCTGGAGAGAACAGTTCATCGAGGTGGTAACAGTCAGTGCAGGTAGAACAATATTTCGGTGTCTATGCGTGTTTCTACATATGTGAAATTATTTGTGACCCTGGACCACAAAACCAGTCTTAAGTCGCTTGGGTATATTTTTAGCAATAGCCAAAAAAACATTGTATGGGTCAAAATTATCGCTTTCTCTTTTGTGCCAAAAATCATTAGGATATTAAATAAAGATTATGTTCCATGACGATATTTAGTAAATATCCCACTGTAAATATATTAAAACTTTTTTTTTAATAATAAAAAACATTTTTTATTAGTAATATGCATTGCTAAAAACTTCATTTGGACAACTTTAAAGGCATTTTCTCAAAATATCAACTTGATTTCAGATTTTCAAATAGTTGTATATCTGCCAAATATTGTCTTATTCTAACAAACTATACATCGATGGAAAGCTTATTTATTCAACTTTTATATGATGTATAATCTCATTTCGAATTTGTGTTTTGTGGTCCCGTGTCACATTTATGCTGTGTTTGTGCCCATAAAACCTCATAATTATTATATTAATAATTAATATTATTTCAGGTGATGGTCATGTTTTATTTATACCTTTCTCTTTTTCTCTCATTCTTTTCAGGAGAAGGTAATGACGAAGGAGGGGAGCCACAGCAACCATCGTGCTGTGATTATTTCATGCACGCAGTTACGGTGTTCTGGAAGATTCTGTTTGTGTTCGTTCCACCCATGCACAGAATACTGGAATGGCTGGGCCTGCTTTATTGTGTCCATTCTGGTCATTGGGCTGCTAACCGCCATCATTGGAGATTTGGCATCTCATTTCGGCTGCACAGTGGGCCTCCGTGACACAGTCACTGCTGTAGTGTTTGTTGCCTTAGGAACCTCCATACCAGGTACATCTGTAACATATCGTGTGTGTCTGATAATGTGAAACACAGGCAACCAACTATCATCTCCCTTTGCTCTCTTAGATACATTCGCAAGTAAGGTCGCTGCTAAACAGGATCAGTATGCAGACGCTTCGGTTGGAAACGTGACCGGTAGCAATGCGGTTAATGTTTTCCTGGGGATTGGCGTGGCCTGGTCCATTTCAGCTGTTTACTGGGAGGTCAAAGGTCAGGTGTTTCACGTAGAGCCCGGCTCTCTTGCATTCTCTGTCACACTCTTCACCATCTTTGCCTTCATTAACATCGGTGTGCTGATGCTACGGCGGCGGCCATTGGTGGGCGGAGAGCTGGGCGGACCCAAAACGCTGAAGGTTCTGACTTCTCTATTGTTCCTCGGTTTGTGGCTTCTCTACATCACATTCTCCAGCCTAGAGGCCTACTGTCACATCACCGGCTTCTGAGGAGAGAGAGAAAGACGAAACAACCAGACTCAAACTTACACTAATGGCATTCACATGAAATGAGCTATGAGAGAAATGCACAGTGCACTGTATATTCCATGGTAATATGTACATAAAGTAGATCACATTCTGTATAAACAAATGTACATGAAATGAAAGAATGAGTGAGATAGAGCAAGATTGTATGACTGCACTGCTGTGAGGGATGTCTTTAACGGTTGGTCACCTTTGGTTTCAAAGCACATTAGAGGTATTATGAACTTTTGACATCACCAGACCCTCAGTGGCATGGAGGACTTTTAACACACTGCAAGATGTAGCACTTTTTTGACAGGACTGTGATGTCTTTTTATATGCTTACTCATGACCAGTAATTGTTGTTCCTTGAAGAGATGCTAGGCCTCTCTCTGAGAGTAAAGGCACTTATGGCTCAAAAACTCTTTGACAAGTGAAACTGGGCTTCGTTTTCCAGTTTTACTTAAGGATGTCAGACATTATGGGACCTACCATGACAAGTTGATCAAAGAAAGAATGTATGTGATTATCATTATCATAATTCACATTAATATATTTACTCAAATAATTAATAAATTGAAGTGTTTGTTCTTATTGTGCTTTGGTATTCTGATTGGAAAATGTTGTATTTAGAAATTAAAAATGAAATTACAGTTGCAACTATTTTGGCATAATCAGTACCACATTTCCAAAGGCCATTCCTTGAATTGTTCTGGTTTACTTATAATTTCCTTTACTAGTCCATTCTTTTTATGAGCGTTTATCCTCCTATTTTTTTTTTTACAGTAAACAGCAACAATATACACTTTGTAGAATTTTCGAGGTGCGCAAATGTTTTAGTTCATTTTCCAAAGGGGGATTTAAGAATTATGAATGTGAATTATTAACGTTGTAAAATTACTACTAACTACACATAATAATGCGAACGTAATAGCAACACTCCGGCGGTTGACAATATAGATGTCTTTACTGTTATTTATGAGTGAGACCAAAAAAATGCCTTTTTTATATCAATGAACGAATCTTTTTAGTGAACTGATTCAAAATATGCGAACTACTAGAATGAATGAAAAACCCGCCACTACAAACCAGCAGGAAAACGCGCCTTTAGTTTGAGTTACATCCGCGAGAGCCAATCACGTTCAAGCATTAAAGACCCCGCCCCTTCTTGGAAGTGAGAGAAGTCGACAGGCCCCGCTCGCTCAGCTGGTTACGGGTGATGCTTCCGGGCCAAGAGCGTGAGGAGCATGAGATAAGATAATAGGTGAGTGCTTTATTTTGATTTACGTGCGTTGGTTTTTAGTCGGATAGAGGTAGTAGCGATGGTCAGGTCTGTATCTGCTTGTATTTATTCGCCGTTTCTCCTGTCGGCCAGGGTTTGGTTGAAGCACCTTTAATCAACCGGAAGAAGAAGACGTCCACGCGCCCTCACACGGAACCGAGGACGTCGAGTCACACAGTAAGTCCGCGTGCAGCCGACGGTGTTGTTTATTGTGTATTATACAAAGCCCTCTCTCTTCGCATGCGTTTATAAACCTTGTACGAAAGCTCGGGGTTTTACTGGTTGCGCCAGTTGATGGATCTTTGCGCTTCGGTAGGTGTATGGTTTGATTCAAAAACGTGCCAAACAAAGAGCGGCCTGCGATTTTGGCGCACTTATTAATGGCGTTAATCTTGTTTGTTGGCTAACAATCAACCCACTTGCTACGTTCGCATCCATATCATGCTTATAAGCCCTTGTCCTATTGTCTGGCGTGAATTTGGTTGTTCGAGTTTTGTTAACTTTGCTGTTTGTATTGATAAACATGATTGAACAGTCCATCGTGGCCGTATTTCGGCAGGTGAAGCGACTGGTGTTACAAAGGAAAGCGAAACTAAAACAATGCTTGAAGAAATACGTTTACTGTTCATAGCAATGGTCTGCAAGATCTCGTATCTTCAGTTTTGACCTGTTTGGAAGCTTGCACGTGATAAGGGAACAGCTGACCGCGATTTGCGAAATGTTTTTAACACATGCATGGTTGTGCTAACGTTACATACTCGACCAACGTGCTTTCATTCGCGCTGCTTGATCAGTGATATACACAAGACACTGCGTTTATGTTATGAGGAACTCTGCATTACGGCAGGGCTGTTTAACCCTAACAGAACCAGGGGCTTTACAGTAATCTTGGGTACACTGTAACTTCATTGCGTTATATAATGCCTAAATTTCACCCAAAAAGAAAAGCTGTCATTTACTCACCCCCATGTTTTTTCCAAACCTGTATGACTTTCTTTTGCAGAGCACAAGATATATTTTGAAGAACGTTGTTAACTAGTTTTGGTGACGGTGGAGTTTCATTGTATAGACAAAAAAAAACATTTTTTTTCTCTAAAGATTATCATTTGTTTGTTGTGGACAGTCCTACAGATTTGAATTTGGGTGAGTAAAATGACCATTTTCCGTTTTGGTGGATTGTCTCTTTGGCCGGTTGCGAGTTTGATTTTTAGATTTAGAAAATACGTTTTTATAGCTTTTCCACTAACCTTTAGAAACCCCCAGTGGTTTTTGTGTGTTTTGGAAAATGTGCATTAATTTGAGTGTTAATGAATTTGTGGAATCAGTTATCTTGTCCTATATATTAGCAGGTTTAAAATGTAAGTTTTCCCAATTATTTTTTTTTTACTGAAGGTTTCAAATGGGTACCAATTAGTTTCTTAACCATTGTCCACACTACAGGTGCAAGATGTCTTACTCATCTCGTAGTTCCTCTCGCGCCGCTGACTGTAAGGTCTATGTCGGTGACCTTGGCAATGGTGCAGCCAAAGGTGAACTGGAACGAGCCTTCAGTTACTATGGACCATTGCGGAGCGTGTGGGTTGCCCGGAACCCTCCAGGTTTCGCCTTCGTAGAGTATGAGGATACCAGGGATGCAGAGGATGCCGTAAAGGGGATGGATGGAAAGTGAGTCAACTTGAGTTCTACCTGCCTACATTTGCCATGATGCTACTGCAGCACATTTAACCCCCTGACCGCTTCAGGGAGCTCAGACCCGCAGGGGTGAGTGTCGGCGGTTTATCACTGTTCTTTTTCCGCTCACAAAGGCCCCAACTTATTTGGTATTATCCTGGATGCAGATTAATTGTTGTTAGTTTGTTCAGTTGTTTTTCTTAGTTTATCTGACGTTAGCTTGCATCTAGGTAAAGTGTGTAGCTCCTGAAAAAAAAACCAAGGATGTCACGGGGGAATTGTCAACAGCTGGGACACACATATTGAGTGCACCTTTGTTTGGCATAGAGAAACAAATAACCTTCTGATCTGTAATATCCTAGGGTGCTTTGTGGATCCCGCGTGAGAGTTGAGATGTCTAATGGTATGTCCAGAAAGTCTCGTTATGGCCGTCCCAGTCGCAGACAATTTGACCCCAACGACCGCTGTTACCAGTGTGGGGAGAGTGGTCATTATGCCTACGACTGTTATCGTTTCAGCAAGCGGCGTAGTCGACGCAGCAGGTACTTTAACCAACTTTTTTTATTTTTATTGCATTGGAACCTGACGCTGTTTTATTGCTAATCTTTCATTTTGTTTTTGTTTGTTTTAAGGTCAGCATCTCGCTCTCGATCCAGATCTCGTGGCCGACGCTACCGCTCTCGTAGCCGCAGCAATGAAAGGCAAGTCCTCTCACTGCTCCAGTTGTGTTTGGACAGATTTACAGTCTAGATGCGTCACTGATTTTGTGACTTTTTTTTTTTATGTTTTTTTTTGTTTGTTTAATTATAGGAGGTACCGTTCACCTTCATACTCAAAACGCAGAAGCAGGTAAGCTGTGTTATCAGGCCACTGTCCTGTTTTTACCAGTTCTAATTGCAGTATGTCTACTTGCTGCAATCTTTCTGTAGGACACCTTGCCTTTCTAAATTGTCTGGGCTATTGTTTTTATTTTTTTTAAACTTCACCTTTGTGTTCTAGGTCAGGCTCTCCGGCCCGCTCTAGATCCAGAACCCCTGTGCGGCGTTCACGTTCACCTGTACGCAGGTCGAAAAGCCCTGTCCGAAGGTCCAGATCCAGAACTCCTGTCCGTAGAGACGGGTACTTGGTTTACTCATGCTAATTTATTTCAGTTTTGCGTGTGTGAAGTAAAATGTATTAGTGTTGTACGTGCTTTCTCAGTTTAAATTGTTTGTTTTTGTATTTGTAGTCACTCCCGTTCACGATCTGGTTCTAGACAGAGAGATCGTAGTGTGTCCAGATCTCGGTCTCGTTCGGTCAGTCACAAGAAAGACGGGTGAATGCAAATTTACACGATGGCACATTTCAGTTATTTTGTTCTTGTAGAAAATGAGCAGGGTTTGACACTTTGTTTTGTCTTAGTCATTCCAGGTCTGCCAGCCCAAGGAGAAGTCCAACACCGAATGCTGACTGATCTGAATACTGATGCTTCTCCCCCATTCCCCACCTTTGCCTCAGGGCTGAAATACATTTTATCTCCATGATTTCAATACTGGTTCTACTGTAGCTACAAAGCTATTTCTTTTCTTCTCCTTCCCTACGTTAATGAAAGCTCCTTGTAAAAGTATCACTATCATCTCATGAATTATTATTTTTTTCCCCTTCCCTTTTACGTAAACCCCCTTTTTTTTTATACCCCCCCTCTTCAGATTGTAAACTTTTTTTTTTTTTAAGAGTCAATTGTTTTAATTTCAATGTTTGAGCCAGTGTCCTGTGGTCAGTGATTTGTGGGTAAGGTGGTGAATGAGCTATGTTGTGATTTAGTCAGTGTATTATATGAGCTGAAGAGTACGTTGTGATTTGTTTACTTGTAGAGTTTTTTTTTTTTGCTTTGAAAATGGCAATGATCTTTTTAATAAAGTAAAGCTTTACAAACCCAACTGTTTCCATGCTAAATTTTTACTGACCTGAGTTTTTATTTTTATTTTAAGGGGTAGGGTTATAGTAGTTTAAATGGTGGAATTTACAACCAGTTGAAATTTCATATACTATAATATACTTCCAATATACTAAGAGTTTGTACTGATTTGTAGTTTGCTTATTTTATATATATGTTTTTTGTTTTGTGTGCAGAGTTGTAACAATTAACAACTTTTGGGGAATATAACTATTTTCAGTGAAATAATTATATAGTTCATACAGTCGCAATCATTATTGTGACGTGGTTATTTGATAAGATTGATCATATCACCCACCCATAAATTTTTTACCATTGCTTGTTTTGTATACAGCGTTTAGTCATATATGGTTGGTTTGCTTGCTTTTCCCTGGTTTTGTGTGTTTAAGTATAATTTTTCCTGAGGGCTCAAACATAAAGGTGTTAGTGTTTTGATTTGACTCCTCTTGAATCAAAACGGCAGATCATATCAAATTGTCCACCAAAAACCAATTATGTAGAATTACATTGTTATGGGGAAAATCCATTCTATTGTATTCTAGGCACACTGAAATTGGCTAATTAAATTTTATAGGTGGAGGGAAACCAAATATTTTGTATAGTCTTTCGTTTGTAACATCAGTTATATCAAAACCATTTTTTAAAGAAAACACGAGGAGAAATGTGTGGAGACATTTAAAACCAAACGGATTTTTGAGTTCCTCTCCTTGTTAACACTACCTACATGTTGGCTCAGTCTAGAGAAAAGTACCATTACATATTCAGGTTTCACTACTATTATAAACCAGTAGTAAAACTGCCAGCCAAAACGACATTTGGCGGACCAGACGCATTCGAACGCTACTACGAAACCGTAAAATAGCGTATAGCTACACTGCTCAATAGGTGTTTTAACCCTGTTTTTTTTTAACAGTCCATATGGTTGTAATGCTGCGTTCAAGTCCTCCTGGGACGTTTGTACTTACGAGTTGACAAGTAATTACGACGTCAGGTGCGTTCAAGTCAGTTTAGTCGGCACAAGATGGAGGTGTACCTTTTAATAAATGACAAGAAAATACAATAGGGTCTGTTAACTCTGCTTATAGAAAATGAAGAGCAAAGAATTCGATCAGCTGTGTTTTGCCTTTTTAATATTTTTTTTAGACCAGGATCCCAGTATAACTGATTTTCAGCATCAACAAACGCTAAACTACAGAGATTAAAAAAGCTGTTAGCTAAATGCAACATGGCAAATCAAAAATTATAGCATTTTTTTAATTGGATTTCATTAACTAGCTGCGTAACAAGAACATGACCAATTTAAGTTTATAGGACAAAACTATCCCCCATTTAAAGCAAAAAATCCGTCAACTACAGCGTTGCACACTTTGCTCGACTCTTTTATTTTTTTCTTTAAAAATAAAGAGTGGTGCTTCCAGTAGTGATTGAAAAAAATTCTGTTTTCAAATGGGCATCAGGTCTGACTCTAAACTTTAAAAAAAAAGTGAATTAATGGCGATCCATAATTGTAACTTAGATGATATAGAGGGCATTCCAGTGAAAAAAGAGGTTAAGTATTAACCTAAATACTCTAAAATAGAAAGTATGAAAAAATCCTTAAATCATTGGTTTTCTCGAGACCTATCTATATTGGGTAGAATTCTCTTGACTAAAACTGAGGGAGTATCAAAACTTATTTATCTCAAGCTTTTGTATACTGCCCCAAGAATAGTTAAATCAGTGAATTCAATTTTATTTAAATTTATATGGAAAAATAAAACATATTATTTACGTAAATTCCATATGGTGAAAGAGTATGACCATGGAGGTTTGAGAGCCATTGATTTTGAATCTCTTCTTGGTACATGCAGAATACAATGGTTGAATGAGTGTTTAACAAAGTCACACTCAATATGGTACCATATTCCTAACCACATTTTTTTAAATATTGGCAGCCTTGAATTTGTGTTGAGATGTGATCTCGACCCTTGCAAAATTCCTCTGAAGGTATCTAATTTTCATAAACAAGTACTGCTTTTTTGGAAAATTATATTTACCCACAACTTTTCCCCTCACAACTCCACTCTTTGGAACAATAGGGCTGTAATTATTAATAGGAAATCTCTGTTTAAAAGTGATTGGTATAGCCAAGGCATTATTTTTATTCACGATTTATTAGATGATAATGGCTTTCTTATCTTATAATGATTTTAGTAATAAATATGGATTTAGAATTACAATAAAAGGCTATAATAAAGTATGCAATGCTATACTCAGTGGTTTAAGAATAATCCAAAGCAGTTTTTCTGATCTTTTATCTAGATCTGTAGTTTCTCTTCCCTCTTTGAAAATATGTAATGTTGACCTTTTAGACAGTAAGTGTAATAACAAACTTATTTACAAAGAACTTAAACGTATTATCACTGGTGATTATCAGTGTTATTTTCTGGGAGATGTTGAAACCTCAGTAAAGGACAAAGCTTTTACCCGTTATATGGCATACCCAGTTGCTCCAAAGGTCAAGGAGACTCATTACAAAATTATGTTTAGGATTTACCCAGTTAGTGACTTTATACAAAAACTATTTCATTTCGAGGTGGATCCTTGTGGTTTCTGTTCTTCATTTCCTGAAACACTTGATCACCTTTTCTTTTACTGTGAGGCGTCTTCTAAATTTTGTTTCGATATACAGGTACATCTCAATAAATTAGAATGTCGTGGAAAAGTTCATTTATTTCAGTAATTCAACTCAAATTGTGAAACTCGTGTATTAAATAGATTCAATGCACACAGATGAAGTAGTTTAAGTCTTTGGTTCTTTTAATTGTGATGATTTTAGCTCACATTTAACAAAAACCCACCAATTCACTATCTCAACCAATTAGAATACTTCTTAAGACCAATAAAAAACATTTTTAGTGAATTGTTGGCCTTCTGGAAAGTATGTTCATTTACTGTACGTGTACTCAATACTTGGTAGGGGCTCCTTTTGCTTTAATTACTGCCTCAATTCGGCATGGCATGGAGGTGATCAGTTTGTGGCACTGCTGAGCTGGTATGGAAGCCCAGGTTTCTTTGACAGGGGCCTTCAGCTCATCTGCATTTTTTTTGTCTCTTGTTTCTCATTTTCCTCTTAGCAATACCCATAGATTCTCTATGGGGTTCAGAACTGGTGAGTTTGCTGGCCAGTCAAGCAAACCAACACCACGGTCATTTAACCAACTTCTGGTGCTTTTGGCAGTGTGGGCAGGTGCAAATCCTGCTGGAAAATGAAATCAGCATCTTCAAAAAGCTGGTCAGCAGAAGGAAGAATGAAGTGCTCCAAAATTTCTTGGTAAACGGGTGCAGTGACGTTGGTTTTCAAAAAAACACAATGGACCAACACCAGCAGATGACATTGCACCCCAAATCATCACAGACTGTGGAAACTTCACAATGGACTTCAAGCAACATGGTTTCTGTAACTCTCCACTCTTCCTCCAGACTCTGGAACCTTGGTTTCCAAATGAAACTACAAAACTTGCTCTCATTTGAAAAGAGGACTTTGGACCACAGGGCAATAGTTCAGTTCTTCTTCTCCTTAGCCCAGGTTAGATGCCTCTGACGTTGTCTGTGGTTAAGGAGTGGCTTCACAAGAGGAATACGACAACTGTAGCCAAAATTCCTTGACACGTCTGTGTGTGGTGGCTCTTGTTGCCTTGACCCCAGCCTCAGTCCATTTCCTTGTGAAGTTCACTCAAATTCTTGAATCGATTTTGCTTGACAATCCTCATAAGGCTGCGGTTCTCTCAGTTGGTTGTGCATCTTTTTCTTCCACACTTTTTCCTTCCACTCAACTTTCTGTTAACAGGCTTGGAGACAGCACTCTGTGAACAGCCAGCTTCTTCGGCAATGAATGTTTGTGGCTTACCCTACTTGTGAAGGGTGTCAAAGATTGTCTTCTAGACAACTGTCAGATCAGCAGCCTTCCCAATAATTGTGTAGCCTAGTGAACCAAAATGAGAGACCATTTTGAAGGCTCAGGAAGGAAAAACTGTGCAGGTGTTTGAATCGGCTTAGTTGATGGCATGTCACCATATTCTAATTTGTTGAGATAGTGATTTGGTGTTTTTTTGTTAAATGTGAGCCAAATCATCACAATTAAAAGAACCAAAGTTTTTAACTACTTCAGTCTGTGTGCATTGAATTATTTAATACACGAGTTTCACAATTTGAGTTGAATTTACTCAAATAAATGAACTTTGCCACGACATTCTAATTTATTGAGATGAACCTGTACATAGTGGTTGTCAGTAAAAATGGAGACAAATTCTCTATAACCACAAGATGTCCTCTTTTTTTAAGTGTGATTTAAATTCATCCTTCTCTGATGTTGTCAATTTTGTTTTGTTGCTGGGTAAATATATCCATACTTGTAAATGGAAAAAAGGTAAACCCTCCTTCAATATATTTTTATTTGAGTTTGCTAAAATGTTTCAGAGCTTCAAATGCTTCAAAAAACATAATAGAAAATCTGAAAATTATGCTTCTCTTTATCAAAATATTTATTACTTTAGTATCTTTTTTTCTTTATAATGTCTACATCGACTACATCTTTGTTTTCATCCTTGCTCCTTGTGTTTATATATTTATATATATATATATATATATCTTTTTTTCTTGTCGTAGTGTAAACTCTGTGTTTGTCTCAATGGAAGTGTCTTGCATTGTTGGTTGTTCCCTGTCTTGTTATGTACATTAAGCAATAAAAAATAAATTAAAAAAAACTACAGACGTTGCATCCATCGATTCCGCCATGTTTCTCATTGACACGCCCCCAACTCGGAAACTCGGGGCTTCCGGGCTTAAAGAAAATCGCGTTTCGCACTCGTAATAACGACTTTGTGGTGGCGTTCATGTGCGTTCAACTCGTAAATACGATCTATCCGACATGACTTGAACGCACCATTCCACACGTTCCATTCCCAAGATTCCTTTTCCTCTCGCGTTCCCCTCCTGACCTGCGGGTTGCCGTAGCTGCAGCAGAAGTGTGTTCCATAGAACATCTCATTTGATTTTAGACAACATGGCTGCTGCGGCAGGCCATTATTACGGCGACGGAGGCAGAGCAACAAAAAGACAGAAAACAGACAGCGACGGAATGGCCACGGTACTTTTATGTGATCAAGTTTATTGGATTTTCCATGCTTGTGGCTCTAGACTTTCATTTTCCCTCCTGAAACGCGGTTTTTCTTCATTCAATACGTGATGCTATAAAGCTAGCTTGTAGCCGACGCCAGTTCGTCTGTTTAACGTTAGTTTGTGAGAAATAATTATGCTATTACGGAGAATATGATAATTACTAATTATAAGATGAGATATATAATTCACAGCATCTAATATCTTACATCTAACTGTTAACTGGTACCTGTGGCTCGGCTAGCAGTGCTTTACTCAGTGCTCATTCATTGTTCTGGTCAATCAGCTCAGACTATAATAAACCGTTCATACTGTATGTTACAGACATTTACTCATTTAATTAAACGGAAAATGGAGTAAAGTGCTCGAGATAACTAGAAAGAACGAGAATTGATCAGTTTTCGTGCGAAACTGTTATCTTGGCTTAGACGAGTCTCATCTTCGTATCTTTACTCTGAATCTGATGTTGATTAGGTCCATTTTGCTAATCTGAACCTTTACTCAAGTATACAGAATTTTGCATCGTTTTGGCCAATGTAGTGTAACAAATTAGTAAATGTCTTTTATATATTTGCTTTAAGCATTCACAAGGATTCTGGTTTTACATTATTGTTTGATTTAACCTTTCACCCCTCCCTTTGTATGTTCAGGAGGGTTATGACGACCCGCACAAGACCCTGCCCTCGCTTGTGGTGCATATAAGGGGGCTTATTGACGGCATTACTGAGGCTGACCTGGTGGAGGCGCTACAGGAGTTTGGCACCGTAAGGTAACACACATTGTGGAAAGGAATCGTCTTTGTGCCAAATGGCATCCTCAATCCTTGTGGTGCTCATTTGAGTCCGTTCTTTGGTGACCGTGAGTTATACGAATAAGTAAAAAAGGTGTGTTTGGGGTTATTTTAGAACAGTGGTAACAAAAGTTCCTTTAAACTAAGGGCACTCTACTTTTTTGACTCAAAGTCTCCCTGTTGCCCAACACAATATTCAATATTACCTCCAGTATTTCTGGACAACACTGCTTGTTTTCAAATATATATTTTTTTATTAACCAAGTGTTGGTAATTTAATTCAACATGATTCTTGTTGTGATTCTATACGATTCAAGAAGTTGATTCTGATTAGAGTTTGTGTTTTTTTTAAATCATTTTAATAGTTTTAATTTTTAAAAATGTAATGAAATAACTTTAAGTCATCCTTTGGCCTCCTTGGAAGGTGGAAACAGCCCCCCCAGTTGAGAAACGTAAACTAAATTAATAGTTGATTGTAAAAATATTAAATAAAAGCGCAACAGAAGTAATGTCTTCTCTGGTATTAAAGTGTAAGTTTGTACATTTTCATAAGAAGTTATCAATTTGCTTTTTATTGGTTTGCATTTTGCACTATTTCTGGAGGATTATTTTAGATTCAAAGTTGTTATTGAGAGTCTGTGTATATGCATCTGTTTTTCAGTTATGTTGTGTTAATGCCAAAGAAGCGTCAGGCACTGGTGGAGTTTGAGGACATGAACGGCTCCTGTAACGCAGTGACGTATGCTAACAATAGTCAAATCTACATCGCTGGCCGGCCATCTTACATCAATTACTCTACCAGTCAGAAAATCTCTCGGCCCAGCAACTCTGATGATACACGGAGCGTTAACAGTGTACTGCTCCTTACCATCATGAACCCCATCTATCCCATTACCACGGTAAGTTGTTTTGATAACACCCAGCGTGGTGTAGCGGAGTAGACTCTGTTGCATACTAGCTGTCTACTATTGCATTAAAGCATATTCTCATCCCTCTTTCTGTTTATACAATATAATTTCTTGTCTGTAGGATGTTCTCTACACCATTTGTAATAACTGCGGACCTGTGCAAAGGATTGTGATCTTCAGGAAAAATGGAGTTCAAGCCATGGTCGAATATCCTTGAAACAAAATCTTCTCTAATGTAGTTGAATGATTTCTGCACAGTGCATGGGGCTTATCACAAGAACAAAGCTTAAGCCCTGTCAATGTGTGGTTTACACTGCATGTTTACAATCAAAATATTGTTCTCCTTGACGTTTGGTCACATTTGACTCGGTCCAGAGTGCACAGAGAGCCAAAGCATCTCTCAACGGAGCTGACATCTACTCGGGCTGCTGCACCCTTAAAATTGAGTATGCTAAGGTTAGTACCCCAAAATATTACATGTATGATACCTCTTGTGCTGTACAGTGCCCTCTGCAGGCCTGGGGTCAGTTGCATAAACAGTTGTAATGTTAAGACTGTCTTAAGAACTGATTAACTATCAGTTAGCCAAGTCATAATCAGTCTTCAAATTAGATCTTTAAAAAATGACCACACTTGCAGATAAAAAAAGACTAACTTTTAAGACTAGTCTAAGTAGTTTATGCAATCAATTTCTTCATTAAAAAGAACACCACTGGTGCTCAGCTTGGAGGCTTCTGAGTGAGCCTCAACATGGCTTAAAGGGGGCATATTATGCTTTTTTAAAGATCCTTATTTTGTGTATTTGGTGTAACAAAATATGTTGACATGCTTTAATGTTCAAAAAACACATTATTTTTCAAATACTGTACATTATTTTTCAAATACTGTACATTATTGTAGGTCCTCTATGCCCCGCCTCTCTAAAACGCTTTGTTTTCTACAAAGTCCCTCCTTCTGACAAGGCAGTCTGCTCTGATTGGCCAGCTGACCCAGTGACTTGTTTTGATGGCCCGAACATGAAGCACTCGTGGAAAGTAACGCCCCTTTACCAATTAATCGCTGAGCTTATCTTCAAAATAAAATGTAAGACAGTAAATAATTGTCATTAGTTTTACCATCAGTTCAGGCCCGAAAGGGGAACAGACACAGTAATGATGCAGTACACAAGCCGTGGTTAAGACACACACACACACCCAATGCGCAAAACTCCGCATTTGAACAGTCAGTAGCAAAAACTTAAACTAGTAACAAAACATACTTACAGTCGCTGATTCAGAAGCGCCAGATTGTCATAGCAAAGTCAGAATTACATCCTCTCATAGGTTCATGAAACGGTCGTCCATAAAATGCATTGCTGTTCTGTTGTAAGTCATCTTAAAGATTCCTGCATGCATCTACTTTCGGAAGGCCAAATAAAGTGCTTTCGCCTAGAAACACACAGCGTCTCTCTGACATGGCTGCTTCAACACTAACTGCGTTACTGAAACCACGCCTTCTTTCTTTACGTGCACATTTGGGCGCATTATGCAAATATTCCCACATAGTGACCTAGATATGTGGGGGCGTGTTAGAACGAGCCGTTTTGGGGGGGAGTGGCAGAGTCTTAACTTTAATAAATAATCTCTCTTTGGTTTTGAGACTTTAGTCTTTGCAACTTCAGGGATCTTATCTATTCACGAACAGCTTGTAACACTCCAAAGAGAAAGGAAAACTTGAAATCGCATCATATGACCCCTTTAAAATTATTTGAATTTTTGTTTTAAATAAGTTCTAGACCTGTAAAATTCACGTAAGTCAATATAATCTTAAAACAGTCTTTAAAATACTAATTCAAGTCAAATGAGACCAATGTTGATGACATTGGTACATTTGAAATGGTTGTGACTACGTATTACCCTGATTACTAATGAAAGCTCATTTTTTTTATTGTAAAGCCAACCCGTCTCAACGTCTTCAAAAACGATCAGGATACTTGGGACTACACCAACCCCAATCCGAGTGGCCAAGGTACAGTACAGCTCATGCACTCTGTCTGTGCTTCTTATGGTTTATGGGGATGGGTGTGTGGACAAGCTTCCTAAAGTGACATCCTGGAAAGTTTTTAGAGTAGATCTTTTCCCAAGGATGTCACTTCAGTGATTCTGCTTTATTCTTGCGTTCCTTCTGTTTGGATTATAATACAAATATTTACACAGTTGTAGTTGCATATAGACGTTCTTACATGGACACGCAATCTTGCACATATGCAAAAAGAACATGAGCTTTAAAAAAAAACAACAACAAAAAAAACCCCATCCGTTCATTTAAACCAAAGACATGATTATTATATTGATGGCAGAAGCGCACATCCTCCTTAACTCATATTGACACACTCGTCTGTTGCGCATGTCAACTGTTTCGTGTTAAAGCACAAGTGTTTCTCATATACACACAAATCCTTAGGAGCAGGCACTCTTTCACCTGTACTCACTAAGCATGACACTGCATCTAGTTTGTTACATGATGGAGATTTGATTTTTTTTGCATTGCAATAGGGCAGGGTGCGGAAAATTGGAGCTAAACTGCAAAGTTTAGCTCCAATCCCAGTTTAACACTACTAGCTGACCTTTAGGATCACTAGAAATTTCTTGGTGGGTGTGTCGGGGCTTATTGAAGTTAGACCTCTGCAGAATGTATGCCCTCCATGAGCAGGATTGGACACCCCAGCAATAGGGCAAATTTTTGCCTGAACATGGTTGTAGAGCCAGGCTTGATGTAAGCGACAGGTAGATTTATGAACGCAAAGATTCACAATGGTCCAGGCAAAATGTAATGGATCACTCAGGAACCAATGTTACCCAGATTCACTGTTCTAATGTAGTTTTTGCATTCAGAATGCTTTTTTCTCCTTTTCTTTTTTTTTCCTTTAGCCAGAGTTTATGTAAATGTTCTGCTTTGTAGGATCAAATTCACATTTGAACATGTAAGTCTTTAAACAATGTGATTTTTAGAACTCCCAAATGTGGTTCATATTCAGTGTTCTCCTTATGCAAATTGTCTATGTATCAGGTCTCAGGGTAAAACTGCTGAGCTTTTTTACTCCTGAGTTGAGATACATTAAGCTCCTGTGCTTGAACTAGCCACTGAACACATTTTACATCCAACAAAACATTTCCATCTACTTAAGTTTCTCTGCAAGACACACTCGCAGCAATTCAACAGGCCACATGGAACCGTGAAACGGAACTCACAACAACTTTAAACGCTTCAAAGATGGCAATTTCACTCGTATCGAAGTCACACGGATAAAAAAAAACAAAAAACGCTCAAGATACCCTTCCACTCTGCTAACATCTCCATTCTCTACAAAGGTGGCGGACATCTTAATGACACATTTAGGGGAATGGGTCTAATCTCTTTGGATAATACATTACAACCGATCACAGAAGACCTTCGCACATCGACTGATCGAGCAGCAAACACATGAAGCAAAGTGGTACAGATACACAGAACAACAGAGAAGAATTACACAGATATTTCCTTCTCATTCCCTGCCCAATGTCCTCATGTTTCTTGGGTGTTTGGGCTACTTTTGCTCTCGCATCTTTCCTCTTTCCTGAGAACATCATGCGAACATGCAAAGCTGACATAACCGTGACAACACACCAGATCAGGATTGCTACAACACAAGCGCCATGGTCAGAGACGGCCAAACTGACATTGCCATGACAGCACACCAACAAACAGATTGTTTGAGATTTATGCAGAGATCTGCAAGTCGACATAAGTCAAGATTGCTCCAACACAGCGGCGGTGGTCTCGTTGCGCGCAGCACGACAAGTTGAGATCGTCACTACTCACCCAGCAAAGAGCAGACATTTGTCTATACGTAACTAACAGAGATGACATCGACTTCGACACACCGTGACACATCCGAAACCGCATGTTCACAGGCCACATGCTTTGACATCAACGTGAGATTGTCGCAAACACATCTTGCTAAAAATAGCGAAACGCACCAGACAAGACACTACGGGCGACACTAGCAACAATACACCACTGTAACACATGGGAAGGACCGCAGCTGCCCACCGATCACACAGTCAGATCCTCCGCTCTCCCTCCCCAAGCCCTGTCTTTTTGTGGACTGAAGTGCTTTCTATCTCTCATTTCTCCTCTTCCTCTCTGTGTTGAATCTGTTTTATTCATTGGGCACGGCTGACCGTGTTCTGATCCCTGTGTTACGCCCCCTGTGTGACGCAGGTGTGGATTAGTCTGACTGCTGGCGTGAAACGGACAGCACTCTTCTAAACTCAACACCGTCTGCTGTCTGCTATCCACCTTTACTACTACTACGGTAAGCACCGATGTGCCTGGAACGCACCAAAAACGCATGCAGCGGACTAGGAGAAATGTCCTAAGGAACTGAATGAAAACTAAATCATCAGGAGTAGGGCGACTGGTAAAGAACATCATACTTCCATGGTGCCTGCTGCATTTGTTTTTTGTTTTTGTTTTAATGGGTGTATAGCACACTGCTCATTCAAACTGTTTGTCCTGGCTGGATTAGCTGGAACTTTGTTGGTAAGATGTGTTACACACTTTTGGCATGAAGTGAAGACCCTTGAATTACACTCTCGAGTGGATATATGCAGCTCTCTTTTAATTCCTTTCAGACTCTTTCAGTCTGGATGATGTGGAATAAGTGACTATTTTTTATGTCTTTCATTTTTAGTAGGTAACATTTCCTGTGGGAGTGAAAACTTAGAATTCTTCTAGTTTAATTGATCAGTCACTTTGTTTTTATTTATTTATTTATTTTTTAAGTTGACATGAAATGAAAATTCACTTTCCATTTTCTAAATGCACGGTATTACTCTGGAGAACACTTCAACTGTGCATATGTTGATTGATTTTTTGTTTTGTTTTTGATCATGTAAGTTTGAATCAAAATGTCATAATCCTGTCTTCCGTTAAAATGACAGGCTTCTCTTTGGTGACGTGTATGGTGATGTTTTCCAATCATTCTGTCCGCTTAAATCCAGCCCTTTTCTTATGATTGACTGCAAGCTCTTATTTAGATCTGCCTTCATCCAATCAAAAACTGATAGATTGAAACAATTCCTGCTCTCCTTTTTTTCTTTTTAGTTAATCTGTTTTACTCGGATGTCACAATACAGAAGAAACAATTTATTTTCATTTTATCACCACTTTTAAATTTCACTCAAAAGACCTTCCACCTTATTAATCAGCAGCCTTGTTCATTTGTCTAGCTTGAGTCAACATGAAAGCAACTCCCATTTACTCTTCTAATTCTCTTTTCTAGGCTTTTATCGAGCAAGATTTATTGGTGCACATTATTCCACATGCACATTTTGTTTCCATGTAAAATATATAAGAAAACATTAGAATAGGTCAGATAAAGAAAGTAAAATGGGTTGCAACAGTGTTTCATGTTGACTTAAATATAAGGACCCTTAAAACACTTCCTAAAGTTTTTAGTGTTTTATAACATTTAAGCAAAACATTCAACTCTTCTGTATTCACTTAAATTCCTGTCTAAAATATGTAGGTAAATGTGTTTATCACTTTGTATTGTTGTATTAACCTTTTCTGTGAAACCTTGTATTATGACATTGATGTGGTTTGGGTGTCATTTACTGGAGAAGATCATTTGTCTTGGTCTTGCAGGCAGGCAAACTGTTGTAACCATATCTAGAACTCGGCTACTTGCCTGAAGTGCTTATTCTTTAAAACCACTTATTTCTGGAAGAGTCCTCTAATTTATTAATACATGTGCTTTTGAACACCTCTTGGAACCTGTGGTTTTTATAGTCCGTACCAAGAGTAATGCACAAATGTATATTTAATTTTGAAGGTATGGTTATTTAATCATATTTGTGTATATAATTTTAATACTTAATTTAAACCGATTTGTGTATACCTGTCTGTGCAGATACCGATGCAGATGGCAATTGGAACAATTCACAAGGTGTGTGTTTGGTTGTGAGGTCTGAGAGAATGAAATATTTTCAATAATGTAAATGTAGCTAAATTTCTCTTTGATCGACCTGATATGCCATTCAAAATCTCCATTATGGCTTAGTATTGCAGTCACTTAGTAGTATTGGCACCTAATGCTCACTGCATGTCACTCCCAGAACTGCACAGCCTTTCCTATTAATTTTGTGTTTGCACTCTTGATGTTCATAGCAGTTGAGATGTTGTATTGTTGTTCTGTCTCTCTTTCTCAGACCCCAATGCTAACCCAAATAAGCGGCAAAGGCAGCCAGCACTGCTGGGGGATCATCCACCTGAATATGGTCAGTCTAATACACATTATCAGCGACGCTTTGACTTGAGGCACTGAAGGTGCTTTATAGGTGCTTATAGTGTATATTTCATTTTTCTTCTAGGTGGTCCTCAGGGTGGCTATGGCCACTATGATGACACCTATGGACCACCTCCCCCACCCCCTCACTACGAGGGCAGGCGCATGGGGCCCCCAATGGGACGTGGCCGTGGCGGACCCCGGTATGGTGGGGCACAATATGGACACGGACCTCCTCCGCCGGACTACAGTGCTCATGCTGACTCTCCTGTGGTAATGGTGTATGGTCTTGAGCCCACCAAGATCAATGCAGACAGAGTTTTCAACATATTCTGTCTCTACGGCAATGTGGAAAGGGTGAGTGGGGTTTTTGAGCTCAAGGGTGATGGGGTTGAGCTCATGATCTTCAGTTGAAAAACCAGTGGTGATCGTTTCATATACTCGTATACATTTTTTCAAATGTCTTTGAAAGGCATCTCTTGTGCTCACCAATACTGCATTTGTTTAAACAAAAATACTGACTTAAATACAGTAATGTTAAATATTACTACAATTTAAAATAAGTATTTTGAATTTCAATGTTTTTGTGATGACAAAGCTGAATTTTCAGCATCATTACTCCAGTCTTCAGTGTCACATGATCCTTCAGAAATCAGTCTAATATGTTGTTTGCTGCTCAAGAAACATTTCTTATCTTGTCGTGCTTATTAATATTTTTGTGGAAACCAGGATACTCATTTTTTTGGGGGGATTCTTGGAATAGAAACTTCAAAAGAACATGATTTATTTGAAAATGCAAAAACATTGAATGTTATGAAAGATTTTTTTGACCAAAAGTGTCCTTGCTGAATAATTGTAATTGTGTTGAATATGTTGTGTGTGTGCTCAGGTGAAGTTTATGAAGAGTAAACCAGGCGCTGCAATGGTGGAGATGGGAGACTGCTATGCTGTTGACAGAGCCATTTCACACCTGAACAACAACATGCTGTTTGGGCAAAAACTCAATGTCTGGTGTGTACAATGGAATTTCTTTTTTTTTTTCTTTTTTTTGCACTTCTATTATATATTAATGTTAATGTGTTTTTGTTTTGCCTTTTGCTCTTAATTTAAATGTTTTTATTATTTTTAAAATATATATTGTGCACATTTAATAATTATTAAACATGCCAGACCACAAAGGTGGTTCTCAGTTAAACTAAATTTGCATGATTTATCTGTCTGTGTACTACATTGTTTATTTTTAATTTTTCATCTTTTGGTCTGCAGTGTATCCAAACAACAGGCCATAATGCCGGGTCAGTCATATCAGCTGGAAGATGGCAGCTGTAGTTTTAAGGATTTCCATGGCAACAGAAACAACCGTTTCACCTCCGCTGAGCAGGCAGCCAAGAACCGCATCCAGCAGCCCAGCAACGTACTGCACTTCTTCAATGGTCAACCAGACTGCACTGTTGAAGCGTTCAATCAGGTCAGAGGTGTTATCTGTCATTATTATATATATATATATATGGAATGTTGCAGTGTTTGATTTATCTGCGCGTATGTTTTTTAATCAAAAAAAAATTCCTTCCCTCTTGCTACAATTCTCTGAAGTTTTTTCCATTCCTTCCAATAGCCATTTCACTTAAATGTTACAATAGGAAAACATTTTCAATTTGGACAAAAATGTCTTGTGCTTGAATGATATGCATGTGTGGAATTAGATTTTAATAATCTCTTCTGGGTTTTTATCTACAGATTTGTGATGAGTTGGGAATCAAGACTCCAGTCAGCGTCAAACTGTTCACTGGCAAGAGTGAGTTACTTATGAGTTTGTGTTTGTCTATAAACAGTCCATTTACTGTGTGTGAATTATATGGTAAAGTGTGGTGTATGTTTGGTTCTATATAAATACACGTGTATGTGTGTGTGTGCTCTTGTGTTGGTGGAACCGCAGGTGAGAGAAGTTCATCTGGTCTGTTGGAGTGGGAGTCGGTAAATGATGCAATGGAGGCTCTTGCTATGATGAACCACTACCAGATGAAGAACCCTAGTAAGTACTCACTCGCCTGGCGGCGGCAAAATTTTGCACTGTTATAAGTTTGAGCTGTTTTGCTCTAACCATAAATCACATTGTTCCTTAAATCTTATCTTTCTCTTTTTCCTCAGGTGGGCCTTACCCATACACTTTTAAACTGTGTTTTTCAACTGCACAGCACGCCAACTGAACCCATTATACCAACCACTAACCTTTGTCTACCAGTGACCTTTTGAGCTCAGCACCATAGCATGTCTTAACTCTTGACCTGGAGGGAAAGAAATGGGACTGTTAAGATTACCTTATTTCCAGAATAAGACTGGACTCAATGTTTTGTAGGTTTCATTTTTAAATAATCTTTTTTTTTTTTTTTGTATTTTTATTTTTTTTTTTTTCAGTTGACCGGTCTTATATAACAGTAAATTTGTGTGACAATGTAATAAATTAGTGAAGACGTCACTGTGAAGAGTTTGTTTCTTGTGCATGTTGGCTTATATCAGTGGGATTGTTGTGTGATTGAAGGAAACAGCCAAGCAACTAAACACAAAATCCAGGAGATCAACGCGGTGATATGTGACCCTGGGCCACAAAACCAGTCATAAGGGTCAATTTTTCGAAATTGAGATTTATACAGCATCTGAGAGTTGAATAAATAAGCTTTCCATTGATGTATGGTTTGTTAGGATATGACAATTTTTGGCCAAGATACAACTATTTGAACATCTGGAATCTGAGGGTGCAAAAAAAATAGAGAAAATCACCTTTAAAGTAGTCAAAATGAGGTTCTTAGCAATGCATATTACCAATCAAGAATTATGTTTTGATATATTTACGGTAGGAAATTTACAAAATTTCTTCATGGAACATGATATTTACTTAATGTCCTAATGATTTTTGTCATAAAAGAAAAATCGATAATTTTGACCCATAGAGTGTATTGTTGGCTGTTGGTACAAATATATATACCCCAGCGATTTATATACTTTTGTAGTCCAGGGTCACATATGTTGTTACAGTAAGACTGTAAACTGGACAAGGGAGTCCAGGCTATAAAAGCGTGTTGAGCTCAAGTTTTGGTTACACTTGTTTTTGAAGTGTACATTTGTGCACGATAGTTCACACGTTTGGTGTCAGTAAGACTTCTTACAAAATTAATACTTTATTATGCAAGAATGCATTCAATTGATCAAAAGGAGTGACTAACAAAGTTACAAATATTTTCTTTATTCCCCCCCCCGAAAATAAATTGCTGTTCTTTGTGAATTGCCATTCATCACAGAATCTCGAAAAAAAAAACATGCATTACTACTGATACTGAGTGCTCTAAAATGCAAATAAATTATTTAAAATATTAAAAGTTATTGTAAATTGTAATATTTCACAATATTACTGTTTTACTTTATTTCTGATCAAATAAATGTAGCCTTGGTGAGTAAAAGAAAAATCTTTCAAAAGCATTCAGTCTTACCAACTCTAAACTTTTTGAATGGTAGTTGTTATACAAGTTACATGGTCATTACTTGTCAGGCTTGTGACCTTCTAAAGTGAAAAAAGGTGACGTGACATGTGGCCAAGTATGGATATTCATACTTGGAATTAGTGCTCTGCATTTATCCCATGATAAGTGCACACACACAGCAGCGAACACACACCCGGAGCAGTGGGCAGCCATTTATGCTGTGGCGCCTGGCCGGGAGCGTTGGGGTTTCGGTGACTGCTCAAGGGACACGCAATAGTGGGATGAAGGGAAGGAGTGCTGTACATTCACTCCCCCCACCTACAATCCCTGCCGGTATGAGACTCAAACCCACAATCTTTGGGTTACGAGTCCGACTCTCTAACCATTAGGCCACGACTTCTAGACCAAAGATATATAAAATATACAGCTATGGTTTAAAAAAAAAAATGCTAGTAATGAGAGCAGACCGTTGTGATGAAATTGACAATTCATCAGAGATTTTTCTCACAGCTACTGTTTGAGAGGGCAAGAGTATCTAGCTGCAGGGCTTGGCTTAGCTCGATTCCCAACACATCACAAATCTGTAGTGTAAGATCCAAAAAAGATTAGTAATCTATTAAAATCCACACACCCCCAGCTCATTAATGAACAAGACAATACATCTTTGTCTAAATCTGTACAGTAACTAGCTGCAGACCCGAGAGAGCCAAGCGTGACAGCAGTTTCAGGCCAAGCCTCAGGCAGCACAAACAGAGGTCACGTCAAGCCTGATCTCTGGATCTTTGAAAAGCACCGTGACACTGATGCAATGTTAACTAAGGGCGCCCTCTCCTGGGAAGACAACAAACCCACAACACCACTTACCTACATTTCCATTCCAACATTGATGACTTGTCTTATTTGTAAGGCTATACAAATTCTTGGCAAACAAAATGTGAATATCCGCTATCCATATGCCACCTGCTACCGACTAGCAATAGCAAGTAAGAAATAATAGTTTTGCCAGGTTATAATGTCAAGCTCTTCAGTCCCATAAGAAATTCTTATTTCAATAGAACGTTAATCAACAAGGAAATAAAAACTAGTTTTGTCAAATTTGTGCACAGGGTCTTTCAATGTTCTGGAAAAATTATCATTTAAAATAGTTTTTTTTAATTGAACAATTGTTACCCAGAGCCAATAGGCACAGAAATGAGGTCACGCTCTGAACAAGAATTGCTTGTGATCACTAGGATGTAAGATTGAATAAGTCTGGAATCAAACACGGCACCAGCAAGGAGACATTTTCATATCAGGGTCATTTTATAGTCATTGCACTGGTGCAAAATTCAAGGAAGAATAGGTCTGTCATTAAAACCCATTACTGAAGGGTGACATCACTCTACAGGAAAGACCACTCACTCAGCAAAACACTGCATAAGTTATGCTTGCAGAAATGCCTGTTAGATGGAATATAGCATGCATTCTTACACAGAGAAAATTAGATATTTAACTCTTCATACACTTTACCTTCCTTTGAATTAAAAACACATATCTGTCACTTAAAAGTCAATGTTCGGTTTCTGCAGTTCTCTGTTCATTGCTGATTGAAATAGACCCCTCTTCACCATCTTGGTTTTTGATTGACTGGTCTTTTGAAGAAATAGGCAATCTTGATACTAAAGTGGACAATCTGTGAAGAACAAGATCTGCTGTTGTTTTCAGACTGTGCTGTTAGGGATAAAAATACGGAGAATTAATGAATACATCAAAATAATAATAATAATAATAATATACTATAATAAATCAGCTCAGTGATAGTTACCTGTAGGATATGCAGGCCTTTTAAGGTAAGAACAGCTAGCTCTCTCAGTCCGTCACCATCCAGGTCAAGATAAATCAGCGACAGCAGGGGACTTTTAAAACTCCGTCTCCACAGCAGCTGTAACTTATCTTCAAAAGCTCCCGTTGGTTGGTGAAATTTGTAGCACAGGAGATCCTGTAGATCACAAATGAATGAACAATTTTATGCATACAGGTAAGCTGCTTGAATATCAATTTATGTATTTTAAACTCTTTCAACGTGGCATACTTTTGTTCTCTAGCAAGTGTTTCTGTTCTTTAAATCCAGCACTGTACCTGTCCATATGTTCCCAGCAACAACTCATGCTGTCCATCAAAGTCCAGATCAACAACAAGAGCACAGAGAACAGCATCGCACTGGTCGCTTTCTGCCAAGCACAGCTGTCTGCTCAGTCCATACTGCTCCACATCCCTGAACACGCACACATTTATTTTACACTCTACCAGACACATGGTGCAGAACAAGCAACATACTAACCAGCCACTAACCTGTAAACAACAGCCATTTCTATTGAACTGGTCACCAACAGATTAAATGTTTCCCTTTGACTGCCTGTCAGAAAAAAAGATGAATAAAGAGCGATCAATGACAATAGTCTAGAGGTCTTACCTGTCATTAATAATCTTGCATAAAAATAAATAACAAAGCTTAAAAATGTTTTTGAACTTAATATTCATTAAAGAATTCCTGAAAAGGTATCATGGTTACCACAAAAATGTTTCTTGAGCAGAAAACAACGATATTAGAACGATTTATGTGATGCTAAAGACTGCAAATTCAGCTTTGGCATCAAAAGGAATAAATTACATTTAAAATTTTAAATTGCATTTCTGATCAAATACATTTTATGGGGAGCACAAGAGACTTTCAAAAACATGAAAGAATGGTGCCAACCCCAAACTTGTGAACGGTATTATATGTATTTCTGTATGAAGCCCTCAAACTCTAAATTTAAATCTAAAAATGAATTCAGATGAGAGTATTCAAACTCTGTACTCTAGACATGATAGACAAAGGCCTAAATAGTGTCTTTATTTTAAGTATGGTTGATGACTGCGAGCATTCAGTGATAAACTGTATCACTCACTGTTAGTGTCAGGGCTCTGGTGCTGCTGTTTCAAAGGGAACAGCAACACAGTGGAGATGGGACTGTCATGCTGCACACGCCAGTTTTGGAGAATCTCTAATAAGGCAAATGTACAAAGAAAGCCAGAACTTTTATTATCACCATATTACATTTTAAGAAGAAGAGGAAAGTGTGTAAGTGTGTTTCTCACCAGGTCCCTTTTGGTTGACAAGAGAAAGTCCCACAGAACCATTCTGACATCCAAACGCAGTGAGGCGCCGATTTTGATCAATGCTCAAAACATTTAACCATAACACACTGCAATTCAAACAAAAAAACATACTAATTACGTCAAACATCTTACATAAGTCTCGTCATCCAAACTTGACACTCACTTGCTTGGCAGCTCCTGCAGTTCAGGAAAGAGTCTTTCTACTGGTTGTTCCTCAAACTGGTGCAAAGATGCATTCTACTATCAGACATTGAAAATGAAATTCCAATATTTAGTACGGGAGTATAAGAGAAGTACAAATAAAAGCATCAACAATATGAAGCCATTACTCTGACTACATTTTATAGGCTGACCTCTTTGTAAAGATGTATGCGCTGATCATGCCCACTGAGGAGAAACACAGTCTCACTGGATCCATCTCCACAATGCACCCTGCAAATCAAACGGGGACATCAATGCAGTTTCAACTTTCAGAAGTAAATATAACACAAAAAGTGTCTCATCTATTCAAATATTAAATGCCAGCATATAAACCTTGCAGCTTATTTTATACAAACATCAAAAAAACACAATGACATACTCAGTGTGATAAAGCTGGAAGGGGGTGAACTGGAGCTCCAGGTTCAGACAGCTTTCTGTCAACAGGATGGAAGCCTCAGATTATTCAGTATAACATATTCATCTCATTTGTTCCTTCATACCTATAGTCTGTCATTTGAATATCCTTGGCCTCTGATCTAAATAAGTAAAATTTAACATACTAATATAGGTATAACTTAAACTAAACATCATTTGTATATATCTTTTGGTCTCAAAACATGCCAGTGCATCAATTCACCAACTAAAAAAAAGGGATATTTTAAATGACTCACGTGCAATTGACTCTAGGTTAAATTCTGAGCCTGGTTCATAATCACAGTAAATGTTAAGGAAAGGAGTTGCTTTATCTCCTGAGTCCTAAGAGAAAAAAAGAGACAGAAAAATATAAACAACAAGAAATATACATTATTTCTCCTGAATTTAAACATTTATGGGCAGAAATGAAAGTGGTTCAGAGCTGAAAAATAAATGTCAGATCTCATGGGGTGGGGGGAAACGAGGAAACGAGGATTTTTTTATCATCTAGCTTGTAATAACTAGTTACTTATATCACTTAATAATGAAACACACCTTAATGAAGGTTATTCCTACGACCATTCCTCTTTTAGGAGCTGATTTGTTGAAGGCGTCAATGGAGACGATTTCTGCATCAACTATATTAACAGAAAAGAGAAAAAAATAGCATTGGACAGCTAAAACAAAAGAGCGTCGAAGCAAACGAACTGGCTGTCACCTGGTATATATGTGAACTGAATCTCTCTGGCCACAGGCCTGATTTTCTTCTGCAGGTCCTGATATCTGAAGCACACTACTTTCCCCTTCAGAGTCGCTGCCAGTAACTCCTGCTCGCCTGCCTGGCAGAGTCCGTATATGTTACTCTGCGAGGGAAAACGACTAAAACTGTCTTCCACAAATGGACACATGCCTTTTATATCCGGTAACATATTACATATAATCACAACCAAAAATAAAAACAGATTCAGTTGGACTTTACTAGACTGTCACGCTAGTGGCAAAAAAACAACATCCGTATGTGGGCGGGTTTGAGAGTAAATTTGCCCAATCATCGGCGTTTTTCACAGCGCTTAACCAATCGGAGGTTTCGACATGAGGTTGACGTCATCAGCTGTCGCCGACAATGATATCAACATTGAAGTTTTTTTTTTTACATTTTGGTGTCAAAGTAATATTCCATACCAGTTTGTTTCTTGCTCATTGCTCTTCTGTCTAATTCTTTCAGTGGTTGAGATGCAATAAGTTGAAACCAGTGGGAGGCTAATGCTATTGTGCTAATAATTTATTTCTGTTTCCGATTAAGAAGAAAAGTGGCTACAGGGGGCGAAATTACAGTTATAATTATTAACTCATTTACTCTCTTTATTAAACCCTACTTTATCTATACTGTTGTAGAAATGTTTCTGTATGGATAAGAAAAATATTAACTATACCACAAATTCACTAAAACACGATATTTAAATGTCGTAGTATGATCACAAAGGCATCTAAAAATAAGATTTTGCATGACTAAATATCCAGCATCGTCTGATGTATGATATCCCGAAGGGACAACAATTAGGTTAATTAGATTAGACACCAATTAACTACTATTAAGTCAAGTCAAGTCACCTTTATTTATATAGTGCTTTTAACAATACAGATTGTGTCAAAACAGCTTTATAGTATTAAATAGGAAAACAGTGTTCCAATAATGAAAAAGGACAATAGTAATTTTCAGTTAAAGGCTGTTCATCATTGATATCAGTGATGTCATCATCCAGCTCAGTTCAGTTCAGTATTAACAGATACTATTTTGGTTTTGTTACCCAAATGAATGGAAAGCATACTGAATTATGGGACATATGGTACCCCTAAACGATCTGATACAAGTAAACGGCAAAAGTTTAAAAAAATAAATAAAAATCATTACATTTGGCACATTTTCATACAATACTATACACATTCATGTATATATCAATAATTTGTAAAGTTTTGTTTGTTATATCAGCAAAACTTGAACTGAAATAAACTAAATTAAATTAAAATAAATGGGAGAGTATTAAATGAACATAATCAGCCACTAGAGGGCCAGACAAGCTGTCAATCAGTTATTGGGGCCCTCAGCATACAGCCCCACTGACATTAAAACCCTTTTAATCTGTGACCCAAAGTCTGACCACTATGGGATGTATTGTCCTTATCAGAAAGTAACTGCCTCATCACAACATCTTCCAAAAGAAACACATCTACTACTGCATTAGAAATTGCTCACTAGTTGTTTTTAATGCCTGTATTATTAAGAGATTACAATCACTGGTCTGACAGGGATTAAAGTAGTTGGAAAAAGTTTTGTACACATTATTAGCACATACTGAACGTTGATGAATCTGTTGTCTGATTGTGCATAATATTTTATATATGCATGCTTAACTCACATTGTTCAGAGAGCGTGTGTGTTTGTGTGCGTGTGTCCGGCGTGAGCGTTTCTTTGGGGATTAGAACTGTGTGAGTGATTGGTGCTGACAGCGGTCTGTGTATTACTGGCTGGCCTGCAGATTAAGCCGCTCCTTTTTAGATTGACTAATCTGGATTAACTGCTGCAGTGTGCCTGCAATGATGCGGCCCACTACCCCTCTCTCTCTTTCTTTCTTTCTCTCTATCTGTCACCTCATTCACCTTCCTTCACCCCAATCCATCTTCACATTTTTCTTTCCTTTACCTCTGTTTGCGTAGGAACATTTTGTTTATTTCATCTATCCAACTCTCCACTCAGATTAAATGTCTGTTGCAGTGTCACTGTTTCATCTGTGTATTTCTGTGCTAATGTGTTCTGGAGTGTGTGTGTGTGTGTGTGTGTGCCTGCGGATTAGAGTTTAGTCCACTTCCATAATTGCTCTTGTGCCTGCGTAGCTGGTTGTTGCCAGATGGACGGACTGGTCCCCCCACCCCCACTGCACCACCCTTCCACCAAAACTTCCCCTTAGGCAGCGCACAAGCAGTCCTGAAAACATAAACATACAAACATCCTATACTGACACAGAACAACAAATTCTCTCTTTTTTTAAAACTACTTTTACACAAAACAACAATAACAACCGCTGAAATACTGGCATGTTCTACAGTTTCATAATGACAAGAAAACGATACTGATTATTAGTTTGTCACATAAATAAAAAGACAACCGCTTAGCCTAAATAAACAGTTGTTGTTTGTGAATGATATTATCTATCCTCCTGTCATTAATGTTGAATGAATCTGTAATGGATGATAAAGAAATACGACTTATAAAACCTGCTTATACAGCTTTGACATTCTATAAATTGTGTATTTCACCATTCTACTGTCTTATATTTGACAAGTATATTTGAGTTTATAAACAATAAATGCTTTTTTAAAACATTATTTTTTATATATGTATTGCAAAATAATTCTGATCCTGAATAAGAATTGGCTTGCATTTCCTCTTAACATCTGACCGCTCAACCGAGCTGTCTTTCCATCTTATATTTCTTTTTCAAATTCCCTTTAAAAAAAGAAAAATAAATGATTTATTTATGTGGTAAAATAAGCTCATAGAATCCAAATCAAATCATATTTTGCTGCTTTTTGTCACCAAATGCAGTAGACAATTTTAGTCTCTCATTCTTGTATTCAGTATGCAGATCTTTGGGCAAGATAATACAAGTATATTTTCTACAATATATAAATCTAGTATTTCTGTCAATTAGAAAAAAGCTAGTCATAATAATTAGGAGAATCTGAAGATTCTTTGTTGCCCTTTGTTCCTTGGCTGTAGAGTTTGTGCTGTACTTAGGATGGATGACATCTACCTCAGTCACAGCCAAATAACCCTGTCTGCACTGTCTGTTTTAAGCCAACCTATCACTCAGTTCATCTTGAGTGCCATTTGACGCCTTTCTCTCTGTCACTAATACTTTCAAATAAAACGTTCAATTTTCTCTTTCTATAAAATACATTCTTATGAAATTTTCAAATAGCTCCATTACAGAAATTATGGATCCTTCTCCTGCATCAGAACTGGTCAACAACCTTCCATATGGCTGCTATCATTTCTTCTTTTATTAGGCCTCCATCACTGGTCAAGAAACATTCATCCTTCTGTCTTCATCTCGTTTTATTCATCATTTATCCACACATTCCTTAACCTCCAGGTTTTCTTCTTTCCCCACTTTGCGTCCTGTAATGTCTTTTTTCCCCATGTGGTATTTACACATGTGTCTCTCCTCTGATGGACTGATGATAAATCTCTCTTTCCTCTCTTTATCCAGGGTTAAGGGACTATTCACATAAATGATAATTCAGCAGTGTGTGTATGGGTGTGTGTCTAGGTCAAAAAAGAAAGTGTAAAGAGTAGTAGCAAATTTTAGATGTTTTACAAACCATAAATGTGGTGTCAAATATTTTAGTGGTATTATGCTGCTATTATGTTTTGTGTTCAGTCATGAAATTATGATAAAGGATTTTAAGTTAATCACGTAATTGCAATTATTTAACAGATATACCTGATGATAAAAATAAATGATTTCTATTAGGCATGTTGTTATGAAGAAGTGTTAATAGAGGACTGAACAAGAAAATGTCCACAAGAAACATTTAGTTTACATATTAATATCCGGAAAAAACAGACACATTCGATTAACGAATGAAATAATTTGTAGGTGTCTTATTTATGAGATTTAAACGACACTTTCGTCTAATATCTGACATTTAAACTATTATAGTATGGCTTTTTAAAGATGGAAAAATTGCTCAGCGCCGACCAATATACGAAGAAAAACATTCAGCCAATTCAAGTGGAACTAATGGTTAATAGCTTGTGCACAATTTGTAAACTTAATACAATGAATAAAATTGAAATAAAATTAATTTTTATAGCCTATAATTTACAGCATGTCACAGGCATTTATTTTTTAATGCTTCAAATGAATCAATTAATGGTCGCTACGGTTCCTAAAGCCACATTAACCCAGAGAATATCATAAAAAATAATAGCCTACTTTTCGATTAAAAACCCTACACAACATTTTAAATATTTATTTTAAATATATTGAAATATGTTTATATCATACCTAAATAGCCTATATATTTAAAATATCTAAACATTTTTTAAATATAATTAATATCTGCGGCATTTTGAGACATCTTTGGCCGGAGCCTTGGAAATGTTTTTAAAGGCAATATTTGCCATATTTCGATCTTCACAATTTGTATTACTCTATTGGTTTCAAACTAAAAAACGAAAGAAATTGTTTAATAGTTTAAACAGAACCTTCGAAAATCGAATTGTTATGTATGTGCCATAACCAGACAACCAGATCCAACCAGACAACCCCTCATAATCTATTGATTTTGCACTTTACCTTGTATTTTAAGTGAAATAAATAAATGTCTATTGTCATACCACGTGTTAAGATACACGTCAAAGGAGGAGGAGAGAGAGAGAGAGAGACTTTTAAACCCCTTTTAATTTACACCATTTTTCAAAACATTACAGAGCTAATACACAAAAGCAAAATAATAAATAAATAAATAAACTTTTACAAATAAAAAAAAACATATTTCCAAACTCACTCAGTGTCACTAAAGCATCTCTCAAACCCCACCTCATTTTGAAAAAAGGTACATTATCAGTTTGTTTGTAATATGCAAATTCAATAGCAACCCTAAATTATACCAATGATTTAAAAAGAGGCAACAAGTCAACATCTTGACCAGCGTTTTTACACTGATGTGTTTTCAGAGATTAGAGAGCGAGAGAGAGAGAGAGAGAGAGAGAGAGAGAGAGAGAGAGATGGCCCTTGATTAGCTGCTCGGTGTCTTATTGCTCATAGTGCCCCGCTCCTGTCCGGTCCTGCCCAAGAGACACGCGCCTTAACCAACGCCAAAACTCTGACATAGAGTCTAAAACTTGTGTGTATAATAGGCCATTTACTTTTACGATTACCTCACATCAAAAGAGTACGCTTATCTTTGATATTCAGAGCGATATTAATGATCTAAACTTGGGCAAGAGTGTAAGCTTGTTTAAGACACTGAGAAGCGGAAAAGAATCCACAGCTGTTTGAAGAGACGCGAGACTGAAGGAGCACCGCACGCGCCAGACGCGAGCACAGACACGCGGCATCAGGAGCAGAGCGCGACCCCCGACCAGTAAAAAAAAAGCGTCACAGAGAAAAAAGAGAGGGAGAGAGAGAGCAAGTAGAGAGAGTGTGCGAGAGACGCGGCCGTCCCAAGAATGATGTCCTACATAAAGCAGCCCCATTATGCTGTGAACGGGTTAACACTGTCCGCCTCAGGAATGGACCTGCTCCACACCGCCGTCGGCTACCCAGGTCAGTTCATTCTTAATGATTATTTATAATATGTTTGTGTCAGACATTTGATTCATTTTGGTGGTCAATGAACTTCAAAAAGAGAGGGGAAAAGCAAAACTGAACGGTAGCACCGTCTTTATTGTTTTATTTCAGATGAGTTGCCTTTTTTTCTAACAATTTAAGCTACGTAAAGTGATATAACCAGTTGATATCCACATTGCTCACGTAGTAACAAACGTAGGCTACCACCCACATTCTAGCAAAATTCACTTTATAAAAGTCGACGTCAAATGTATAGGCTATTTGAAATTCGTCTTAAGGGTTATTTGTAAAATGTTTTTTGTGTGTTTTTTTTCGTAGTCAAAATGTTATATATCCAGTTACTTTATAGCCAATTATGAACGGTTTAAATCCAGCTTTAAAATTCACGCCTTTGGTTCCCTGTTGTTGCAAAAAAAAAAATTAATGATCAAAATCGTATTGAATGGAGAATAAAAATATAGCTGAGTGGATTCAGAATGTAAATATTAGTAAAGCACTAATTAAAAAATGTGATATGCTAGAAACTATTTTTATATGCTTGTCGTGATGGACGTTAGTCAAAATGCATCTATCTATCTATCTATCTATCTATCTATCTATCTATCTATCTATCTATCTATCTATCTATCTATCTATCTATCTATCTATCTATCTATCACTGTTGTATGATGACAATGGATAGTCCAAGTCCCTCCCTCTTTTTTCTCTCACCAACATCAACCATAACTGTTATAAGCTCATATTTAACAATTAAAACTGATACCATTTACATGTAAAAACAATTTATTTTATTTTCCTGTGATTAAATGTGCATTCCTTTTTTTCTACTGAAAAACTTAAAGATGTTTTACTTACTGCTATGTTTTTATAAACAGCCACTCCAAGGAAGCAGCGTCGGGAGCGCACTACTTTTACACGGACCCAGCTGGACATTTTGGAAGCCCTGTTCACCAAAACACGCTACCCAGACATATTCATGAGAGAAGAGGTGGCTCTGAAAATCAACCTTCCTGAGTCCAGAGTTCAGGTGAGACTATCTACCTCAAACTGAGACAAACATCTCTCTGACACCTCTCAGACTGCCTGACTTCTTTCTAAACACACCTGGGCTAATGCCTGATGTAGCAGATAATTGACTTCAAGTCCAATAAAATAAATGTATCCCAGCATCTAACACACTTGCTATAATGCAAGTAAACCATACATCTGCAGCTAAATCTGTACAGTGTGTGCATTTGAAGTTGAATCGATTCTAAATCGTTGAGTCTCAAGTGTTGAACATAACTACAAATCTGACAGTCTGTGTTTGTGAGGCCCATTAAAGTTGCAGGCCTGAATATCTAGCATGAGATTTGTACAGTATATAAAAGAAACAAGTCCAGTTTGATCCTTAGCAGAATGAGCCAAACTTTTATTTTCACCTTTAACCCCACTCTTATTTTCCTCAGGTTTGGTTCAAGAACCGTCGTGCTAAATGCCGCCAACAGCAACAGCAGAGCAGTGGTCAGCCCAAGCCCCGTCCTCCTAAAAAGAAGTCCTCTCCACTCCCTGAGCTGACCTCTGACCCTGGTGCCAGCTCCTCAGTGATGGCTGCCCCCGCCCCAGCCGTGCCCCCTAGTGCCAGCACAGGCACAGCACCAATTTCTGTGTGGAGTCCCACCTCTCTATCCCCCCTTCCTGACCCGTTGTGTGGCTCCGGCACACCCTGCGTGCAGCGCCCCGCTCCCTATCCTATGAGCTATGGCCAGCCCTCCACCTATAGCCAGGGCTACAGCTCCTCTCCTTACTTCAGTGGATTGGATTGCAGCCCGTACCTTTCTCCCATGACCAGTCAGTTATCCGCAAGCGGGGGCGCCCTCTCTCCCCTCACTGTGCCCTCCATGGGTGGCTCTCTCAGCCAGTCACCCTCCCTCTCCTCCCAAGGATACAGCACCTCCTCGCTGGGTTTCAGTTCCATAGACTGCCTGGACTACAAGGACCAGCAGGCCTGGAAGCTCAACTTCAGCACCGTTGACTGTCTCGACCATAAATTCCAGGTGCTGTAGAAGAGAAAATGGGCAAGTGAAGAAAAAGAACAGGAGGGAAGGAGAATGAGGAGAAGGCGGTTGAAGAGTAAATGAAACAAAACTGTTGCTTGAAATACCGGAGACATTTAGATGATGAACAGGTCTGAATCAGCAGGATTCATGTGATCTCAGAGGTGAAAAGGGGTGCCCATTTTGGAACAGGTGAAGACTGTTCCTCTGTAATCCAGACCTGCTCTGTGATTGGCGGAGAGTGAAGGGACTCCTCAAGTATATTGATCAGTCATCATTATTAACCATTTACCTCACACACACATGCAAACACTCACACACAGACATACATTAGAACATATTTCCCAACACTTTGAAGGAAATATCACTAAAACCCAGGCACACACATATCACACAAAGACAAGCACATACGATATATGGAGCGAAACATCTCAGTTTCTCTGCATATATAATTAGCTCTTTATGGGACAAAGTTCTTTCTACTTTTTTCATAAGTTTGGTTTGGTTTGTCTATACTGGGAGGTATTAGAAGTTTTTTGTTTTGTGCTTTTAGCTCGCTGTTATTTATGTATTGTTAAATTATGTTAACTTATAACAAATAATGTTGTTTTCTGTTAGTTTGAGTTAATCGTTACTAATTAAACTTCATTTAATGGCATTGCATGCATGCTGTTGATATATATTTTCTATTTGGGTGACCTTGTGTTGAAAATGTTGGTGTTTACAATTGTTGTTATATTGCTTTGAACAAATACATTCAGATGGGAGCTACATTAAAGGTTTTATTTTCTTTCTCTTAGTTTAACTACACAATTAAATGTGGCTTTGTTTCACAAGATTTGTCTAACAAGAGTTGTCTAACTCCGTTTCTCGTTGATTATGCAAGATGAAGTACTACTATCATTAATAAAAACATAGAACAAAAGATTTACGTGACAAAAGGGGGGGAATCCCTTAAAACTAAACTTAAATTTAATTAAATTAAGCTATGTCTGTCCCTCATACTGAACAAGCATACATGATTACAAATTTAGAGGTTACTTTACAAAATGTGAAGTAAAAATATATAAGGACTAAATTAATAATAAATATAAGTTCTAAAAATGAAAACACACTATGCATTCACGCATCTAATAGGGTCTTTTCTGGTATCAGAAAGGTAACTGGTAATTCAAGCTGTAATGAGCTTGATTTTTAACCAACTAAACTGAAAGCAGATGAAAAGTTCAGTACTTTGGGTCTAGAAACATGAAGTGCAAGATTCACATTCTTCCACCATCTTCACCTTGAGTCACTGTGACACCCTGGGGTTGGATACACAGGTGGCCCACACAGAGGAGGCATCTGGGGGTCCAGAAGGTTGTTGCAATGGTGTTGTCTGGTAATCGTGTTGCTGTGATGGTGTGGTGTGGTGTGGCTGGCTCCACCCATGTAGCCAGGTGTGTGGGGTTATTTTAGCCAATGACCCAGAGAGCACCTCAATCTCCTTACTGTCGACAGAACACTACCCTAAAGCAATTAAACAGGATTACTGAAGCTCCCTCTCTCTCTTTCCCTCCTCCACACCTCTCTGTGCATCTCCTCCTGTTGATTCCAGTTCCCTCTCTGTCTGCTATGACTATTCCACCATTCTTTTCTCATCTGTCTCAGTATATTGGTCCCACACTTAGCATTAGAGTTGCAGTCATTTAACCAATTTTTTTAGACAATAACATGTCTAAAAATGTATGAATGTCTTGGTATTAGCTAATACAACAAAATGTCAAATTAAATGCCTTTTGAAACCAGTATAGCACAAAGACACTTGTTAGTTAGGTTTCATGATATTTTCACATTTTCACAGCAGGCAAAATTAAAACATTTAGTGCAAAATACCTAGTTAATGTGATGAACTACATATATGTGATCTTCCAACATTCACAAAAATTACTTAAGATGCTGGTTAAAACTCAAGCTGGCTAGTAAAAGTAAAACAATGTGAGAAACAATATACACTGATGGTCCTATAAACATGTAGCCTATATAATACAGTGGCCCCCAGAAGACCAAAAATGTCAGTGTCACTGCATCAGATACAAAATACCAAACCAAGTGGTTTATTTAAAAAGAAATTATACTAAACCTTTTTTTTCTGTGCGCTCACTCCCTCTCTTTTTCTTTATGTACATCTCTCATGAGTATACCTGTATGAAGACAGTGAAAGATGTGGAGTTCAGTAACTCTAAACATACTCACAGGCCTTTCTCTCTCTCCTCTGTGCCATCTTTCATGCCGTCTCTCACTTGTTCTCTCTCCAGCCACCCCTCCACCCGTCCTGAGTGCTTCATAATCCCACTCTGACCTGAATAAAACCACATTCAGGACAAAGGGTGTGTGTGCAAATGTTTATGTATAGGTCACAAGTGAACATCTTTTTGAATCTGAAAAATGAATCATGTGGCATTGTTTTACTTCATACAAACATTTCAGTGTGTGTATAACACATTAAAAAAAAAACAATAAGTAAAAATTGTACAGTAGCTATTCGTTCTATTTACCTCACTTTCTTGCCCCTTTAACTTTATATCTGTGTATCTATATACTGTATGTGTATATTTGCATCTATCTCTCTATCTAGTCTTCCTCGGTCAACTCTCTTTTCCTCTCCCCCTCCACTTGTTTCTCCAGATATTAATCTCTCTCTCTGTGACAGATTGTCTGTAGTTCATGCAAGAAGACAAAAGGAGAAGCTGCTGAGCCTTCAAATCTAACAAATCACACACAACACACTTACAAACGCGCACACACATAACCCACAAACCAGCACATATGATACTTAACCAGACAAATACAATACTTACTCTACCATATTACAGATTCTCTCTCACACACATAGACCTCAAACTATGCAACTGTAAATACGTTTAATACAGGTTTTGAATTACAGGTGTATGTTAATGTAGTTACAGGTTAAATTACAAGTGGTTCTTTCTAATAACACCTGGCGATGAGTGACTAGTCAAAAAGAAAGCAAAAACAAAGACGACAAACACATAAGCTCAGATGTCGAACAGTAAAGTTTTACATATAAATTAAGTTTTTCGACTCCCATCTTTTCGAAGGAGTGTACCTGTTATGCGATGCTGCTGTGTATATCGCTGGAAAGAAACAGCTCCCTCTGCTGGTCGTGACAAATCACAGAAAACAGTGGAGGGACGTCTATATCGTTAATGTAAATTCACATCGTGGTCTAGCCTATGATTTATACCAGCAAACACCTTGTTATTTATGGATCACTATCATTGACATTTTGTCTGTGTTTTAGTTGCTATGAAAGTCAAATGTGTACATTTAATATATGAGTGAAGATACAGCTGTATGTGCAAGTTCAATAGCTTAAAAACGTTTGTTTTTATGTGTCACCTTTCCGCATCTTCATGATGAGGATATGCAACCTCTCACCTTGCCTTTACTATGCTATGATGAGACTTGAATAAAATGCAGACAGACTTACATTAACCTTTTTTTCTGACCAGATTCGTTTTATTCTAGGCTACTACTTGAAGGTAAATTACAATTGTTCTGTTAAAATACTGCCTTCTATCCTAGTTTAATGTACAAAATACTAAAACTAAGCTGACTTAAGCGTATAAACACTCTGAAAAATGCTTTGAAAACACTGCTTCACCAAGAGGAACTCACAAGAAATCCCACAGCAGAATAACCAGTTTTAGCTCCTTATTCATCAATAACACATTTGCTATTTCAGCTTGTTAAAGAAACAGTTGTTGAATGTACATATTGGTTTGTATATATTAAAAGTATAGGAATCTTGTATAACAATTATTTCAGCAGGTAGGGAAATGCATTTCTTTAAATGCTGGAATTTGTTTCTTTAAATGAGCAGGATTCAACTTTCACCATTTCTTCAATCATTTTTACTGAGCAACATTTAAAAGATACTCCTAACACTAGATCATAGGACTAGGCCATGATGAATTTGGGTGTGTTTATAAATGACCCTGAAAAGTCCATTTGTGTAACATCTATTTATTACCACCAGAATATGAGAAATTTGGAAAATACAAAGATCAGCTTATTTAAATTTACGAATACGAAAAATAAAAGAAGCACAAACATGAGATTACATTGTGTATCACGAATAGAGGGAAGGTGCAAAGTTCTACCCAAACAAAGTGAAAGACTCCGTACTAGAGTACTAAACGTAAAGAATATTTCTTGCTACACTCTGTGACTCTAATGCCGATCTTTAATTTGACAAAACTGGAATTGGAAGAGTGGAAAATGAGAGACAAAAAGAGAGAAAGACAAAGGAAGGGAGAGCAGGATGTTAGTCGAACAGTGAGGTTGAATGAGAGGCTGGTTTAGAGCGCCCCCCTGTGGCTGCCTGAAGTTATAACAGGAGGAGCAGGATCGGCTTTCACTACAATATGAAAAAGGAAAAATAAAACGAATTCAAACTGATTCTCTGCGGATTAATCCTTTTTTTCTAAAGAACAATTCATGTATGCATTGTAAAAAAAAAAAAAAGACACCATATCGACAATAATAGCAATCATCAATATTACAAGTAACAACTTTTTAACCAATAGATGCTGGTTTGCAGTTGAATACGATTCTGCTTTGCTGATCACATCACCCACAGATACTCACACAGAGAAGAAGTCCGACCCCACACTCACCTCCACTAGGAAGGGCCAAGTAAGGATTCAAGCAGGACATGTAAGAACTGGATGGATCGAGGGGGGCAGGAACGGGAGGGTAAACGAGGTAAGATTAAAAACATATGCGAGTTGGGGGACTGGCGAGGACAGGTTTCAATAAGGTGGGCTGAGGCAGTTTTAGTAGCACCCTGCTATGGAAGTTTCCGCTCCCCTTAAGCAGACTGACCCCAGACACCACCCTGTTTTTCTCTCTGGACAGCGGAGTAAGTGTGAGTGCAGGGCGAGACTTCTTCTCTTTACATGCGTGTTGAATGTGTAGCCCTAAAGCGGGCAGGGGTGGACCTCGTTTACGCTCCAAATGTGAATGTGTGAGTATGTGTATGTATGTATGTGTGTCTGAGTGCATGCATGTGTGTGTGTGTGATCAGCAGCACCTGTTACATGCACATATAGGTACCCTACGCGTCATTTAGACAGCACTAGCAGACTGAGACACAGTTACTCCCCATCACTGATACTCTAAACTCTACCAAGAAAAGCAGGAGGAGAAAAAGTGGTGAGACAGAAAGAAATAAAAGAGGGCAATAGAAAGAAGGGGTGAGTTTAAGCGCGCTCTCCGCGGATGCGGCGTGCCAGCTGGATGTCTTTGGGCATGATGGTGACACGCTTGGCATGGATGGCACACAGGTTAGTGTCCTCAAACAGACTCCGAACCAGGTAGCCTCACTGGCTCGCAAGATACACCAAACATGGGTAAGTTAATTAGGCAAAAAACTACGAAATCAAAATTCAACTCTTCAAACAGCAATGTGCGTAAAACATTTCAACATTTAAGAAATACAAAAAACAAGACCAAAGATATCATATTTTGAATTACATTTTATTTTCGTTTTTCATTGAAATTTTAAAGTGGTAATTTAAGTTTTTTGTCTTTTTTTGTTTTTGCTTGAATATGTTTATATAGTTTTTAAACAAATTTTAGTTTAAGTATATATATTTGTTTATTATAAATAAAGTTTATCAAATCAAAATCAAACTTCAATTTTATTTCCACTAATGAAAATGTATTTTATGGTTTTAGTTTTAGTTTGCTATAATAACCCTGATACGCACCTGCAGTGCTCCAATGGCGGCGCTCTGGAAACGCAGATCAGTTTTGAAGTCCTGGGCAATCTCTCGAACCAGACGCTGGAATGGCAGCTTACGGATCAGCAGCTCAGTGGACTTCTGATACCGACGAATCTCACGCAAAGCCACAGTACCGGGCCTGCAGACAAGAAAGATGCTTAATGCAGGGGTCCTCGCCACTTTTTCTTTGCTGTGTACAATCACAAGTCTATTGAATATCACCTGTAGCGGTGAGGTTTCTTGACTCCTCCAGTTGAGGGAGCGCTCTTGCGGGCAGCTTTGGTAGCCAGCTGCTTACGAGGAGCCTTTCCTCCGGTGGACTTACGAGCAGTCTGCTTAGTACGGGCCATTGTTAGTCAATATCACCTGAGAGAAAAGAAAACACTGAGTATTAGAACACAGTTAAATCATGGTCAGATTATGACATACAAGGCAGGAATGTAAATCCACTCTAGGAATAAAGTTTAATAAAGGTTAACATGTTTAATAGTGCTTTCTCCTAGCTGTGTAATATGAAGCACAGAGTCTTGTGCACAGGCAGACTAAGATATAAAAGCGAGTAAATCTCTACTATAAATAGCATCTCTAGTTTTACACTTGTTTTGGAATTTAACTCCCTGCCCCACATATGCTATTTCAGGCCACTTCCTCCAGCACGTCACATTAAACCCAATAAATAAAAGTAACCACTCAGCGTGGACTAAGACAGCCTTTCAACCAATCACAGACGACTGTAAAACAACAATAACGCAGTGGCCAGTAGAGATTGAAGAGCGGAATAAACTAGCCAATCACAGGCCGTTCTGCCAGTTGTGGGGGCAGATCAGCCTGTCTAAGCCCAGCCCTAAACCGCAAGATTATGGCTGCAATTTGAACGGCAACTGGAGAGAGTCCGTGCATTGAGGCACAGGGGAGGACGTAAACTTTGAAATAAAATTCAAAATCTAATGCATACAACGCCAAAACCATAACACAATACGGTAGCAGGCACCCTTGGGTAACTAAATAATCGCTTAGAAGGAAAATCTACCGTGAATTTACGCCGTTTGACCGAAGTAAATGGAGACATACGAAAGTGGGACGGATTTCAGTGTGTCCTCCGACACGAAAAGGAGAGCCTATTTCTCTCGCGTCTCGCCATCGGCTTTCTCATTTTCAGACGATGGGATTTTAACGTTTTAACGCTTAAAATAAACATTATTCTGCAGGAAAGTTTCACAAAGCTGTTGAAAAGTATTTCAGAGAGGAGACAGTGATGCATTGGGGCACTTACCTCAGGTGAACGTGTTTTATTTCGCGCGGTGAAATATGTGCTCGGCTTGTCTGGCAGTGTCAGTATTTACTATCGCGCACACAATGGGAGCAGGGCGGCCAGAGCCAAAATGGCCGCGATGTCAATCATTTTCTCCCAGAATGCACCTCAATAAAACTAACAAAATTGCCTATTTTTACAGTACCAGTTGCCTTCTGAATTTGCTTTTCCATTACGAATGTCCTTGGCTTAAAGCCAAATGTAACAATTGATTAATATTAAGTATTAGAAGTACCGTGTTTCAGATGGGGTTTTACTGCAATCCCTTTGTTTTTCTGTTTGTTCCATGGAGGTCAGCAGGTTTAGAAGAGACAGGCTAATGGGTTCATCCACTGCTGGTTATATAATAATAATGTATTAATTATAATAATAATAATAATAATTTTTATTATGGATCTTAAACATTTTTTCCTGTTAATTTGTCTGTTTACTTCTTTAAAAAAATAGCTTTAATTTAACAATGAACCCCTCAATTTAAGGTGTTTTAAGTTTATATACTATTATTTTATACAGATACAGAATTGTTTTGTGGCCCTAATGTATCCTTCAGACATCATCTGGTTTTTATGTATCTGAGTGTTGGCAATAGATGATCCGAGATCAGTCATACAATGTTTTACTTATTTCAGGCTGACATTCAAAACCACCCTCCAGCCATGCAGGAACTCTATCTTTACCAAAGACTGCATTCCTCTCCCTCACGCTTGCTATCTTTAAGGCTTCAGGCTTCATTTCAGGAAGGATGTGCCATTTTCTATGTACCAAAACACATTTAGTTTATTTTTATGTGCCTCATAGTAGTTGCATAGAAGCACTCAGCACGCAGTTCTGCATTTAGACTACAAAATCTGGCAGGACTGTAATATGATGTAGAGTGTTGAGTGATTGTCTCAAGTGTCCTGAAAGCTTTTAGTTAAGGATCAGGGAGTCTCAGAGCTTAAAAGTGCTTTGAAGTCTTTAATGTGACACACTCTCTAATTCATGTATAAATTGGGTAATGCACCAGATTAGCAATGGTCGCTCTGTAGAAGCAAAGTGGTCTTTTATTTATTTAACTTGGCATATATATGTATACAGGTGCATCTAAAAAAATGTGAATATCGTATAAAAGTTAATTTTTTTATTAACTTATTTCAAAAAGTGAAACTTTCATATATTCTAGATTCATTACATGTAAAGTAAAACATTTCAAAAGTTTTTTTGCTTTAATTTTGATGATTAGAGCTTACAGCTCATGAAAGTCAAAAATCCAGTATCTCAAAATATTAGAATATTTACTTTTGAGTTTCATTAAATGACCATCCCTACAGTATAAATTCCGGGTATCTCTTGTTCTTTGAAACCACAATAATGGGGAAAAAGTGCTGACTTGGCAATGGTCCAGAAGACGGCAATGGTCCCTCCACAAAGAGGGTAAGTCACAGAAGGTCATTACTGAAAGGGGTGGCTGTTCACAGAGTGCTGTATCAAAGCATATTAAATGCAAAGTTGACTGGAAGGAAGAAATTGGGTAGGAAAAGGTGCACAAGCAACAAGGATGACCGCAAGTTTGAGAATACTGTCAAGCAAAGCTTATTGAAACACTTGGGAGAGCTTCACAAGGAGTGGACCGAAGCTGGAGTCAGTGCATCAAGAGTCACCATGCTCAGACGTCTTCAGGAAAAGGGCTACCAAGCCACTTCTGAAACAGAAACAATGTCAGAAGCATCTTACCTGGGCTAAGGAGAAAAAGAACTGGACTGTTGCTCAGTGGTCCAAAGTCCTCTTTTCAGTAAGTAAATTTTGCATTTCATTTGAAAATCAAGGTCTGGAGTCTGGAGGAAGACTGGAGAGGCACAGAATCCAAGCTGCTTGAAGTCCAGTGTGAAGTTTCCAAAGTCAGTGATGATTTGGGGTGCCGTGATGTCTGCTGGTGTTGGTCCATTGTGTTTTATCAAGTCCAAAGTCAATGCAGCAGTCTACCAAGAGATTTTGGAGCACTTTATGCTTCTATCTGCTGACAAGCTTTATGCAGATGCTGATTTCCTTTTCCAGCAGGACTTTAGCACCTGCCCACAGTGCCAAAACCACTTCCAAGTGGTTTGCTGACCATTATATTACTGTGCTTGATTGGCTAGCCAACATGCCTGACCTGAACCCCATATGGAATCCATGGGATATTTTCAAGAGAAAGATGAGAAACAGTGGATCCAACAGACGAGCCGAAGGCTCAATTGTAGGAGCCCCGACCAAGTATTGACTGCATAAATGAACATACTTTAAAGAACTTGAATTTTTCTGTTTTGCTAATCCTTTTTTTTATTGATTGATCTTAGGAAATATTCTAATATTTTGAGATACTGGATTTTTGACTTTCATGAGCTGTAAGCTCTAATCATCAAAATGAAAACAAAAACTTTTGAAATGTTTGACTTGACATGTAATGAATCTAGAATATATGAAAGTTTCACTTTTTGAAATAACGATATGTCCACGATATTAATTTTTTTTTAGATGCACCTGTATATACCCACACTTAATGGCTGTAAGTGGTGGGCTGCAAGAAATGCCTTACAAATGTAGGTGATGTGAAAGAACTGAAGGAATGTATTAAGGCGTTGCGGTTTCACAGCGATATACTGTTCACTTATATTCTCCAAAACCTAGTTTACATTCTAATCATACATAAACACTATTACCATAAGTGCAGATGTCCACCTCTTATTATTGTGAGATTAATTACAACATGAGATGCCCTCTATGAAGCTTCATGTACAAGGGAAATACAGATAGTAATACTGCTAATTCAGCAGTTTTATTGCAGCATTTTTTGTTCCACTTGCTTGCAAGCTTCTCATGGGAATGTCATGGGAATAAGGCTCTTCTAAGGTTCTTCTTGGTACCAGCTGCAGTGCCTTTTACAAACACAAGAGAACACTGTCCTCCTGATAAAATCAAGCAGAGCATCTGATTAGGTAAAGAGGAGAAACTCTAATGGATCCCATCACTAAAACTGCTGTGCTGTTGGAAAGGTCAGATACACCACTGTTTAATTTCTAAAATGTCTCTGAAAAAGCAGCCTTCTCTGTGTCGGATGGACATATTTTCCAAATTAGCATGTATTGTATTTTTTCCTCATTTCCTAAACAGATGTTTATGAGTTTTAAGAATATTAGCACACCTCTTATTTGAAACATAATTTATATGTGACCTTAAAGTACGTATGTGTAATTTTAGTTATAATGTATGAACATATATACATATAATACGTTTATACCTGACTAAACAAAAAGTACACATAGCCTACATAACTGTAAGCAAAGTTTATTTGTGATGTGAATATGGTATTATAATATACAGCATTAGAATTATATAATATTTGCGGCTATAAGGAAAACAACAATCCAGCCTAATCCTCCACCCACACCCATCGCCTGTGTGCTCCGAAAGGTCAGCCAGGTATCACAGCAAGGTGAGACTCAGTGTGAAAACAGTTACTGCCCATATGTCCTCATCTCCACACATAACACTTTTTCCATCCCCACAATTCTGGACCAGGTTTTTTCCAAATCCTCCGATGTGGCTTTTAAGAGCATTTACGTACCTATTTACTATGGTTTTGAAGCAAATCCCAACCCAGTCACATTCTAAACTGACAGTGTCTCTGGAAAAGCTTGTTGTTGGGCAGCATGATAATGTTGAGTTACTAGCAAATAGCAACTTTGGACTGCTGAAAATGTTCAACAATGACAATATTTATGAGCATGGTCAGCAGCTATAGCTCAGTATGGTATGGCAGCTGCTCTATTTGGGCTCGCAGAGCACTCTAGAGTGGTAAAAACTGAACAAAACATCACCACCGCTATACAGCCAAAACAAATTCTCATCCCTGGCAGCTATTTATTAACATAACGCCTGTTCAACACAAAATTTAAATTGCATTTAAATGTGGAATTTGCTATAAATTGCACTAATTGCAATTTAGAAACTGAATGGCAGTCCATTGTTTATGGATGCATGAATTCAAATCCTTTCTATTTTAAATGACGACACAATTAGACAGTATTTAGGGAGGTGGTAGCATAATGATATGGACCAGGAACTCTAAGACAGAGGTTAGAGAGTTGATGGCAAAAGAAGAGAGCTGGCTCTTTGTGCCCTTGAGACAAACACTTTGCTCTATGTTATTCCAGCGAGGGGACTGTCCCTGCAATTAGTGCACTGTAAGAAGCTTTGGATTAAAAGCATCTGCTAAATGGCAAAGATAAGTAAGAAAACCCCCAGCAGCATTCATGTTGGTTTCTATCTTGCCCGCCAGCATTCATATTTTAAAAACACAAAGCTTTGTTCTTGTAGTCTCACAGCTAAACACTGGGGTTGCAGAGACACAGTTGTGGATTGTGTCCTTAGTTTGTAGACAGAGTATGGTATTCTCAAATTACTACTGCGTATGTAGGCAATTTTGTTTTTTATGATGGCTAATCTATGGTGTGTATAAAGCACAAAGTGTTTGACCTGTGTGTGCTTCCATTTCCACGGCAGTGCTAAACTAACACCTTCTATTGGATTGACTGTGAGTCTATACCTTGATTTTACATGAAAATATGTCTTTACTGCAGGGTTATTAATTAAAACTAAAACCATAAAAAAAACAAACCAAACTAAACCTTAACTTAAAAACTATAATAGTATCTCACTGATAACACTGATGAATAGCAATTAGTCATTGTCATGTCTCTTTTCAAAGTTAAACTGATGGGATGAAATGAATATCAATTAAATGTCAATAATTCTAATATTCTATAGTTACACACTCATGCAACACAAACAATTAGAGTCATTAAATTTCTTCATGCTTAATTAATTTTGTTAATAGAATTTAGCATTCTAGCCTGACAGATTACTTGTAATCCTCATGACATTCTCATGAGATTGACTTTTGTAGGCTTAAATGATTCAAGACATGATTAAATACAAATTATATTCTTAATACTATAAAATCATAAAAATGTTCTTCCCCTTTTACTCTTCTGCACACAGGTCCACTTCCTTTCAACCCCGTTTCTGCTAATGGCCTGATTTGGTACTCCAGCAGAGTAAACCGACTATATTTAACTTTGCATTACTGTAACCTCTGTAGCAGGCAATAGGTGAATCTCAATTGCAGTACACATATAGATTAGCACATGCTAACTCAGCATTCAACCCAGTTGATCCTCCTTTTAGATTGTATTTCTGTGACCCTTAGAAAATTCCCATTAAGTAATTTAATTAGTGCAATAGCTATAGGAGAACAAATGCAGTCCAGACATGTACCAGTCTCAGTGCCTTGAGAAATGCCTGTGTTGTAACACTTAAAATTCAATTTATATTTCAAACACATTAACTTAATCAAACCAATATGCAACCTTTTGTTGAACACTGGTCCTCACTATTCTGCATATGCTCCAAATATGAGAAAATAAAAAAGAAAACAATCTGCAGATCAGAGTCATTTTAAGTAAATGTGTGTACGTACTATTGCTGAGTGTTAATGATACTGTTGTTTTCAGAGGGCTCTGTGAATATTTGCTGCAACATTTGGAACATTCCCAGCATAGATTTTAGAGCATCCCTGAACATTCTCAGCAAATGAGTGGCCTCTATATACTTTATGTATTTAATGTGACTTAAAAATGAACAGGATGCAGTGAAACTCTGTGATTTTGAGTGTAAAATTTGGATGATATTTCAAAGTCATGATAAAAGATATACACAAATTTTCAAAAGGCTGGGGTCAGAATCTCTATAGATATAACAATAGATAGATAGCATGACAGCTAGAAAGATAGAACAATAGAATGGTGGAGCGAATGATAAATGACAGAACAACAGAACAATAGATAGAATGATAGATAGAACGATAGAATGATATATAGATAATTAGACAGACAGACGGATAGATAGATAGATAGATAGATAGAACGACAGAATGATTTATAGAATAATAGATAGAACGACAGAATGATAGATAGAATAATAGATAGAACGATAGATAGATAATTAGACAGACAGACAGACAGACAGTCGGACATATAGATAGATAGATAGATAGATAGATAGATAGATAGATAGATAGTAGATAGATAGATAGATAGATAGATAGACCATTTTGAATCCACATTGAATACCCCCATGTGTGAGAGAGAAAAAGAGAAATAGCTGTTCTAGGTCACAGATGACACACCTGTGCCTCTTGCCTTCAAGCTTCACAGCCACCCAAAACCTGACAGCCCATAATTTCTGAAACTGTGCATTCCCTGAAACAGCAGCCCTGACAGCCTGACCATGAAGAAAACCCTCTCTCCTCCACCTCCTCACCGTTAACATCTTGAGTGTTCATGCGTGTGTGCATTATGAGAGTAAAAACCCCTGACATAGCCAAAGTCAGCGTGTCCTTACCCATAATTCCCCCCTGATAATGACATTGTTGCTCTGTGATTAACTATTTCATTTCAGAGTCACTCAGGCAGTGAGGGTGCGAGAAAGGTTAATGACAGCTTGTCTATGTGGATAGTGAACTCCTCTCCTCTCTCTGTGCAGTACAAGACTAATAATGTAATTATACACAACGTTACCCATGACACTGACACACACACACCCCCACACAACACACACACACAACACACTCATTCTGCACACAGTTGAGCTGTATCAGTCATCACACAGCAGTTACAGAGAGCCGTACAAATACACATTCATGTAAATTACAGTTCAAGTAGGTGCTCTATCAAAATGATTGGACATCAAGCCTTTAAATGTTTTTTTGAATAATTTTCTTTCCCTTTTCCATGTCTTCACAGCCCTAGTCTCTGAGTCACATGGTGGAGGTGGAATGAGGGAACGGGCAAGAGGAGGGAAGGGAGGAGGGAATCACCCAAAATATTAATCAAATAAATGCAGCACTCAGAGTCATGTGTCCGCAGTGATGGACAGTGAGAGAAATGAGGAAAGAGAGAGAAAGAGAGAGAGATGTGAGATATAGGAAAATTAACTGAAGTGCAGGACAGGCTAACCGTTTAAATATGTGGGTGCAAGCTCTAGAAATTGGATAATAGCTTTATTTAGAAAAAGTTGTTTCTCCTAAATAACATAACATAGTTGCTATGACTTTACACTGTACAAAAGTGATTACCTGCAGTTTTAATTTTCACGAAATATTTCACCCAAAAATGAAAATTCTGTCATTACTTACTCACCCACATATCATCCCCAAATTTTTATCACTTTCTTTCCTCAGTGGAGCATATAAGATGATATTTGATATTTGTGTTTTTTTTTCTGTCCATACAATGGTAACCTATGACACCAAAACAATTTGGTTACCAACGTTCTTCAAAATATATTATTTTATGTTTCGCAGAAGAAAGACAGTCACACAGGTTTGAAACAACATAAGGTATGTTTGTCATATATTTCCTAATACAGTATTCAGCACTCTCCCTAGCAATGCTGTATATATGAACTGATCTTCTGGGTAACTGAAAAAGTCACCACTTTTACATCCCCTGTATCAGTTTTTGTCATACAAACGTAACTGGAACCATTTTCCATCTCTATTTTTGAATGTAGTGAAAATCACCTTAGAGGACCTTTTGTTAATATTGCTGTAATGTTGTTGCAGTGTTCATCTTGTTGGTCATCCAGTTGTTGTTTTTTTGTATATTGTAGGAATGTGCTTCTCCATAACTAAGGCCAATGTGATAACACATCTTGATGCATAGCTAACGATACGATATATTAAATATACATATGAAGCAGCTACTGGTGCAATGCAATATGATTCACCCCAATTACGATGCAGTGCGATCTGATTTTGAGTTTATTCAAATTAATGTGAATCAATGCAGTATAATACAATGGAAAAAATATGATGCTATGCAATTCAATATGGTATAGACAGTTCACTTTTATTTTGTTATTTATATTTTCTTTGTTTTATAAATTACATTAGTTTTACCAAAATTTCCATCTCTCTTATAAAATCCAAAGTGCTTCCAAACATTGGATTTGTCATTATTTGGTGGAAGATGCAGCTCTACCTCTGCCATGTTAATCTTCTATATGACTCTCAGGACACTCCTCGGTCTCCGTAGTGTTGTGATATGTCATATTCACATAGCAGCAATGAGAGAATGTGCTTGAGAAACAGTTTAGAGAAGAGAAATCAATCTATATAACATATACAGTAAAAGTGAATTTTTGTTCACTTTCTAAATAATAAAAGTCTAGTGCATATCCAAAGTTCTGACCTGACACTCTAGATGGCAGCTGATTGGTTCCTTTTGTATCAGCAGCCAATGAGCTTGCTGCTCAACATTTAAATACTTGGCTAGTGATTGCTGTAGCAGTTGCAGTGCGCATAAGAAACTCTCCACCTTCCCCAGCTCCACCTGTATAGATCTGCTACATGTATGCTATATGGGGGTTATTTCATGTATGTTATATGTGCAGTAGCAGTATTTCTTACATGCTCACAGCAGCATGATGTGGATGTATTGGCAGTAGCAAGTCGGTACTTGCTCTGCTGCAGCAGCAGCAGCAGCATAGCAGATCTCTTCCGCCAAAACCAAACACAGTAATATTGCCATGTACATTACCATGCTAAACCCTCTGAGAGTTGTCATGACAGAACTACTACTAATTATATATAAATAAATAGTTTCGTTACCAATGCAAATATGTTAAAAACGATGCATTGCGATACAAATGGCAACTTTTATCCGATGCACATTTTTTTAAAATTAACTTTTATGCCGATGCACCGACGTGAATCATTGAATCTTACCATCCCTAGTATATTGTAATGTAGCCTACTATATTTTTGTGGAAGCTTTAGGATGACATGACTGGTAAAGGTTATAAAATATTTTTAAACTCAAACCATTTCTGCAGTAATGGCTATACATTATCGCTTACACATTTTTAGCATATATTCCCAAGAAGTATGTGGCACATACTGGATAGAGATGATGGGGAGAAAAATTATTCGGAACAGAAGAGAAGAATTGGTGTGATAGTAAGCTGACTACATTGAGAGGAAGCGAGAGATGAGTTAGGCAGTGCAGAATTACCCTTTCCCAATAACCCTCTTGAGGGTTATTGGGAAAGATGGGGGGAGAAAAGATGGTGAGATAAGTGCACAAGATTAGAACCTGTTTGGTTCCTGCAGCAGGCATATTCTGAACAGCAGCACAAGTGAAACAGTGAGCAGAGCAGAGGAGAACGAGAGAAAGAAGAGGGGAGGGGAGAGGAGAGCAGGTCTAGGATGGAAGGAGGGAGGAAGGGAGGGAGGGTGGCATGCTTACAGCATGCGACAGAGGGAAAGAGAGAGAGATGAGGAGGAGGAGCGGAGGGAAAGGTATCATCAGCAGCAACAGCAGTGCAGCACAAAGACGAAAAGAACAGGGAAGGTGTGGAGAGAGAGAGCAAGAGAGAGAGAAAAGAGAGGATGAGGTTTGAAGAAGACTGAGCCCTTTGCCGCAGACATGACCACGGGCTCATCAGTCAACCGGACGTAACCTTGACGATCCTCTTCTGCTGCTGCTGCTGCTGCTGCCACACACTGGAGCACAGCCGATAGTGTGTGTATGTGTCTGTGTGTGTGTGTGCGAGGGTGTGCTCAGGCGTTGCTATGAGATTCAGAGACCCGCTTCATCATCCGTGTGCTCTTGCATGTGTGCTCCTTTAGTGTTCGGCTCAACTAATGGGAAAAGAGAGCCCGGAGTGACCGTCAAGTGAGTGAGTGTGTGTGAGTTTGAGTTGAGTGTGCATGTGGAGGAAAGGGAAGAAAAGGTCAGATAGGTGTAGAGAGTGTGTATTTGTAGCACAGGGAACGATGCAAGAGCAGGTAGAGTGTTCTACACCCTGAGAGAGAGATAACACAGTGAAGGTGGCCAGTGTGTGTGTGTGAGAGAGACTGAGAGATGCAGTATGGTTGAAGTCTCTCAGCCTCAGCATCATCAGATTTTCTGCTGCAGATGCTACACTAGTTCATCGCCACACTAGAGCGCTACCCTGACACACACGCACGCTCAGACGCACACAGCTGCGGCTTCAAGAGGAGCCCCAAGAATCCCATCAAAGGTCAACTGAGGGACACTGGAAGAGTTGCCGAGGGCAAAGGTCGTGACAGCTGAGGCTGAAGGTCAGAGGAGGAGTGAGAGCTATAAGCGCGGCATCATGGGCGAGTGGACTATACTGGAGAGATTGCTGGAGGCTGCGGTGCAGCAGCACTCTACTATGATCGGCAGGTAAGAGCTGTAGTGCAACACACACACACACACCTCATGGACTGTACACTGATAAAACTTTATATATGAAGGTTCAATTTGATCACATTAGTAAATGCATTAGGTCAGTCTAGCTGAATGTTAATTTCTACATGTGCTAATACATTTTTACATGTAAACACATTACATAAATTAACCTATGTAATGTATGAAGAATAGATCTATCTATCTATATCTATCTAGCCATCCATCCATCTATCATCTATCTTTTATACAGCATGGATGCAATTGCAATTACATTTAAAATATATTAAAATATAAAATGGTTATTTTGAATTTAATAATATTTCACAATATTACTGTTTTACTGTATTTTTGATCAATTGCATCCAGCCTTGGTGAGCATAAGAGACTTATTTCAGAAACATTTAAAAATCATTTTTGTACAGAAATAAATACAAATATGTTCTTGGTCATTTTAGAACTGTATACATTCCTCCCAGTCTCTCTCTTTAATGCAAAATAAATGGTCAGGAATCAATAGGCTGCATTATGAGCTTTAAAGACTCAGACCCTGAGATTTACTATTAATAAAGAGATGGCTTCTAAAAATTAACAGTTGATATAAAGCATATTGACAAATCAGGGAAGAATATTACAGTCCCATTACCACATAAACACCCACCCACCCACAAAAACCATGTGTGTCATGAAGGCATGCTGAGATTGGGAGCTTAAAGTGTGCACATTTTGTGTGTGTGTGTGTGTGTGTGTGTGTGTGTGTGTTAGACTTGAGTAAGCACTACTCTCTGCTGTGCTCATTAACCTTAACTGCAGGTAGCCCCTCATCAAGGGCACGTCCTTCTCTTGTCTGTGAGAGGTTATGTGGGTTGTGGCACAGAGGGCATGTAAGGGAGTGTGTGCAGGACACTTAAGTGTATGTATTTTGTTTCTACGCACACATACTAAAAATTGCATTCTATGCTATGGTTCTGAGAAAAAACATGTTCATGCAATCTAGTCAATCACAACACTTTCCTCATACAATGACAATTAATCAGGCATCTTTAGCTTGAGTCAAATTGTTTTCTTATTTAGTATTTTGTCAAACATGACTCTCAATAGATGTCTTTAAGTGTTTTTTTATCTAATGAATCTTCAGCATGTAAAGGAATACTGATTTCACCTTAGGTGATGTAATAAACTTCCATCAGTCCAGCACTGCTTATACCAGCAGTCAATCACTTAACATCAATCGATCACAAAACATCTGACACTAAATGGAAAGCTGACTTGCCATTGTTTAATGAATCCTTAATGTGGGTTTGTCTGAGGTTAGCTAACTGTTTCATACATTATGTAACACTATATATGAGGGAAATGCACACACACATTTGTTATTCTATTATGGTTGGAACATTTTATTGACTTCTGTTGTTTTCACACTGAGCTAATGATATTTTCTTTCCTCTAACCTTAAACCTAATCCTTATGGACACCTTTCTGCATGTTAACATTTTCATACATACATTATTTAGTGGGTTTATTAAGTTGTTTCCTCGTCGAGACAATTGACTCTATTTTAAATAGTTTGTGCTATACATGTAGGGACATTTGATTTACACAATGTAGACAAAACCAGACCCACATGCACACATATAGATTGATGCAAAGACACACAACTTGCTTTTCAAAAGGTGGAGCTGTTTTGGAATTTGCATGGCAGTGTTGTGTTGTTGAAAACACGTGTCTGCTAATGTATGTGTGAGCGTGTGAGGTAATCAGACTATTCTTCTCTCTGTTCCTTTGAGGTCTGATCAAGCACTTGAGGCCGGAATCATAGCGACAGAATGAATAAATGAATGAACAGATGAATAAAGCCTCTACTATCATTCATCAGCTGCTGCAATCCCTCCCTCCCTCAGAACACACGTAGAGACAAACACACACTGCAGCTCAGCCACTTTCAGTCTTAGGCTTTATGAGTATTGTCACACACACTCACACTCGGTTCTTTTTCTCGCTGGGAGAGAATCTAAATGATTCAGAGCAGTTTGATCTTTCTTTACCAAATTGATCCTAACAAAAGCACACGCAAACACTTGTATGTGTGGCTGTATGTGCACGCTTGCAATTGAAAGCTGATCTGTTGTAGTTTCAACTAGTCAATATTTTCTTTCCGCCATTGTTTTGAGTGGTCACAAAAGTGTAATCTATACCATTCTCATTTACTGTTTGGTCTGGACAACATATGGGTCAGCAGAACAAACACACACACACACACAACACACACACACACACACACACTTCATTACTATAACACGTCCCTATGTTTTGCGGCTATAGTCACGTTAAGATCTACTAATATTCTTTCACAGATTAAATATAGAAAGAATCATCACTCTCTTTTCTATTCTTCTCACTAATATTATATGCAACACACGCACAGACCCACCGTCCTGTGCAAACGCAGATGATGAAGCGACACCTGTGAGATGGATGGACTACAAGCCGAAGAGAGAGTAATGTGCTCATATATCACTCAATCTTTATTGCAGTACTAGAGAGGGGAGTGAAATAAACAAGCCCCATATTCAATTCAATGCAAGTATATGTATAGCACATTTTCTAAAAGATGTTATTTCAAAGCAGATTTACAAAAAATTCTTGTTTCAGTTTTACAATTAAGAAGTATCCAACCTTAATTATTAGCAGCTATACTAATTACTTAGAAATGTATTACTAACCTCATTAAACAAATGCAATAAAACTTTTTTTTAAATTTATTTTATTTTATTTTACGAATACACACACACACAGATACCGGTTGTTACATTGTTGTAATAAAGAGAACAATGCGTGCAGCATCTAACCTACCTAGGAAGCATATTGAGTAGACTGATGTTGAAGAAGGTATACGGTGACACTCTAAAGACCTGAATAATTCCAGCCTTGCATCACATGAATAAATTACATTTATTAAAATAGAAATCAGTTATTTTAAACTGTAATAATGCTTCTAAATATGACTATTTTTACTGTATTATGATCAAATAAATGCAGCCTTTGTGAGCACCATTAAATACTTTTTTTTCTAAATGATTTAAGAAACGTAACTTTAGAAATGTATTAAGGGGGAACCTGGAAGTAAGTAGAAGCACCATGCCCTACAGACTGCTTATGACAGAACTATAGTGAACCACTATTTAAAAGTAACTAAAACTATCACAGCCCTCTATTATTTTTCTCTATCGTATCATTTATATCACACCACAAAGACACTTGTGTTTAGTTTGTGTAATCAGCAGTTTGTATAAAGTCTGTGTTACAAATGTTTCAACCATTACCACCTATCACCAGCACATTCCTCATTCTATTTCACACTACCTAATTAGCCGACTCGCGCCCGTCGATCGGTACCTTCTCTCAGGAACTAATTTTTTTTCTTCACTTGTCTTCTTTAATTTTTTTCCATTTAGGATGTAGGACATTAGTTGCATCTTGTTTGAAGTACGAAGTCTTTATAGACACAGCGGAGACACAGAGGAGAGACAGAAAAGGAGAAAGAGAGCCATAGTTGACTTTCCAAGGCGAGGCTAGTTAGTAGGAAGCGATATAGAGAGCGGATGTGAGGTAAATCTCTATGAGTGATAGTCATTACAAACACATATCTGTCCCACCCCGGTGTCCTCATTTTTCTCATGGTATGGAATAGTGTGTGTGTGTGGGTGGTGATGTGTGTGTGTGTTGTGGTTTCTATTGAGCTATATTCTTGGAGACAAGTGTGGTCCTATAGCAGGATTAATTATAAAACCTCCCTTTGAGGACTTTGCGGATGCCCTTTTTTGGAGAATCCAGTTTATAATATTTTTTCATCTTTAAAACGGCAAAAAAAAAAAAAGAAAACAAAAAAAAATATAAGTAAAAAACAACAAAAACCACAAAACCAACAACAAGGTAAAGTGGGGGTAAAGACATTTACACCTTAGCTTTTATAAAAACATCAACTGAGGCCCTTCATTTTGTAGCAAGTACAATCCATGCCTAAATGAGGGGGAAAACGTCATGGTTCTTATATTAGGTGCTTCGGAGTGGCAGAGGGGCGCGGGCGGGAAACATGACACCTTCGTTCAGGTCGCTGATAAAATCAGCGATGAGATTAGTCAGTAATAAATACATGGCAAGAGATGCTTTCCTACAAGGACATTGTTTATTTGAAGAATAGTGTGTTTTGATGTGGAGAAAGACTGACGAAGATGGGCAGAGACGGGGAAAGTGAGCAGGAAAAATCTCAGAAAAAGCTTCTAAAAGTTCGGAATTAAAATAAAAATGATGTGAGAAGATGCTGTTATTCTAGTAAATTCTTTGTTCTTCTGGTAGGTAAAATAAATAGTCAAAACTTTTTGGAGCGTATTTCACCCAAATCAAATTGTGTGGTGTTGTGTGAGGTGTGTAAGTATACTGGGAAATAAAATAATATATACTATTTCTTTGTCTCTGGGTGGCATGAAACAAGTATTTTTTTCTTGTTTTCCCCAGTATAAATATCTAAACATTTTATTAATATCAAGAAAATTTATTTGAGGGAAAAACAAATTTATTTTTTTCTTCATTAATGGCCATATTAAATATTTTTTTCTGCTTTTAAGCTTAATCAATTATTTTTGACTATTCCTATTGGAATTCTTTAATTTGATTAAAAAAAAAAGTGGAATATTTCTTCCCAAAACAAAACAAAAACAAAAAAAAAACAAGAAAGACAAAACATGAGTCAAGAATGTATTTTTTTGGCTGAAAAGTCGGAAGTGGGCACACTCTAATACATAAAGAAACTATGTGTTTAAAGGTTCTCGCTGTGACTTAGAAACACCAAAAGCACAGAAAGCTTGACAGTCTTAGTCCAAACATGGAGAGAGCGGTTGTACCCCCATCCGGACACATTTTCCAAGCTGTGCTTGCCACACACACACACCACACACAACAAACCACACAACACCACACACAACCACACCACAACCACACACACACACACACACAAAGCTCCACCACCACACACGCTCCATTCACTGTAAATTACACTGCCGAAAACTGACACACTATACACAATATGTGTGTTACTGCACACACACCAGATGCTTTAAAAGGAGTCCTTCAGTATGTTTTATTTCCTGAATATGCTGTTTCTCGGTACTTGCTCCCAGTCGTCTCTCTCCATCTGTCTCTCCGTATCTGTCTGTTTGTTTCATTGCTCCTCTAGTCTGCCTCTGCCCATCTGTCTGTCTCCTCTTGCCTCCTTCCTTTTCTCGTCATATTCAAGCTCTTTCTTTCTCTCTGTTGAGGTCACCTTGAAATGTCCCTCTTTCTCATTCCCTGTGTTTTTCATCATCCCCCATTTCCACACTTTTAGTATGTAGGTTTATTCCTTCCTGTGCCCTTGGTACGCCTACTTGCTCTCGTTCTCTCTCATTCCAGGCTCTACTCTTTCCTCTCTTTCCCAATATTCCATCAATCATTCCTCCTCTCTCCCTCCTTCCTTATCGCTCTCTCTCTCTGTCTGGTACAGTGCAGAGTGCTGAGTGGTTCACTATGTTGTTGCTATAGTAACGGCAGCAGGGAGTGGGGGATGTGCTGCTAATTTAAAGACCCACCAGGGCCTTTGGTCATTGATACAGCGCTGAAGAGCTAACGTTATTTTTTATTGTTTAATTATTATTAAGTGTTGTATAAAGGTTACACCGTCTGCCGTTTGAACCGAGAAACATCTCTTGCTGTTATACTACAGTAAAGTGCTGTTGAGTTTGATCAAGAGTCATAACTGTCCTACTTAGCGCAGCGCAAATGTTCACCATATGTCCATTAAAACCAGTGCTAACCGTCCTAGACAGCACTGAGCTAACATTAGTCTGTCTGATTCAGAGCACAAATTATTTCACATTATTCTTTTCACATTCATTTTCTCTGTAATGATTTCAAAATAGTCTTTCTATAATGAAGAATTTTACGCCATGAACCAAATCAACCAGCTCTGGAATTAATCACATCATTGTGAATCTTGATTTGAAGACAAAGAAATAGAAGAGAAAAAGGTACAAGGGTGTGTATTCAAATTCCTTTTTGAGGCAATAAACTATGCATCCCTTGAAGAATAGAGAAAAACGCCATTAAATTACTCACTTTTCACCAAATTAACTTTCAGAGTATACAAATATGTACAAATATAAAAACCGGTATATTTTTTTTGCATTGACTGCCCAGAATTGCCCTAATATTGTATAAACAGCTGTCATTCTGAAAATGAATTTCTGAAAATGAAGCAGGCATGCCTTCATCACTTTCATTCTCTATGCTTAATTAAGTCTGGAAGGAGGACATTTCACTTAAGACTCTCCACCATTAATAGAAAGCAAAACCAATTTGTCTTCATTACTCTCTATCCAGTAAAATACAATACTGTTCAAACATTTGGGGCCTTTGAATTTTTTTAATGAATACTTTTATTCAGCAAGAGTTTATTAAAATGATCAAAGGGCACGTGAAGATATTATTTAGTTACAAAACATTTGTTTTTCAAATAAATGCTGTTCTTTTCAAATTTCAAATCATTGAAGAACCTTGAAAAACACTATTGCATTTTCCACAAAAATATAAAGCAGCACAACTGTAATGGCTACTGAAAATTCAGCTTTGCCTCACAGGAATATTTACATTTAAAATAATGAACATTTAAAAAAAGTATTTCATTTGTAATAATATTTCACAAATACTAATGTTTTACTTGTTTAATTCAAACAACTGAACCTTGGTGAGAGCTTAACATTAATTTTAATGTGGCCAACCATGAATAACACTTAATACTAATAATCTAGTATAAATCTTATTATCGCCACTACAACCCAGGTGCGCCGGCTGCGCTCAATGTCTCTTACACATTTTTATGCATTGTGTTTACTGTAGAATCGCTGCCACTATTATCATTTTACAAGAGTCTTCCTGTTTAAGAAACCGGGGTTTGAAGTGATGTGTTAACTGGGCAGGGGCACCGATTTCAAGCACGCCTTGAGCAACCTTTTTTCGTTCACCATCACTCAGATCTTCAAGTACTTTCTCTAAACTTAACCACATCAATAGTGCAAAAATAAGCTGAGGGACGTGGACTGAGGGCTATAGCATCCATTCTATGTAAGGATTTTTTTTTCTTTTGAACAGCAAACAGGACATTGTTGCAGAGTTAGTATCGCTTGTAGGTTTTTTTATACAACAGCGATTCAGGACCTAAATTAAACTGTTATGATTATTAGTCTAATACTAAATGCAAATACTGCGATTATTTTGTATTATATAGCTCATCACAACGCACCTAGTGGACACATTGTGTGACGGTGTCTGGCGAATCTGATTGCACTTGGTTTCCTGAGATTTCCTGAGTAGAAGTTATGCATTTTGACAGATGAAGTTTCCGAAACGACTGGTGTGACAGCCAGAGATAAAAGAAGTGATTAGAATTAAAAGTATGTGATCATAAATTTTCTTTCAGTGAGACCCACTTTTAGTGATTCAGGGTACCCCATCTCTCAGAATTGTGTCTCGCTATTCTTAACCCCGTTATCCCAAATTAGTGCCTACCACCAGCTCATTCCGCGCTGTGACCCACCCCCTACCCCTTTAAATATCTCCTTTCCCCCCTCCCCCAAGTGTGATCAACAGGGTTTCACTAACAAATCCCCCCCCACACACATTCTACACCCTAATTTTTCCCCCCCCGGTGGTATGATCAACTACTTTCCGGTGTGCATTTTTTTCGTGGAGACAGCCATTCTCATTGCACCTGTGGCGCAAACTTACTCTCCGGATTAACCACTTAGGGGCGGGGACTGCCAACACGGAATCTGAGGCGAGCTTTTCCACGGACAGCCCTTGACAACTCAAGCACGGCAAACCTCGTCGTAGGTACCTTCGAACGGCTCGGAATGAGAGAGCTTGTCATTATCCCCCCCTACCACAATACCCTGCCCCCACGCGAGAACACGAAGAACCTCTCGACTCCCCCCCCTCCACATCTTCCCCTCATCATCTCTCTCACTTCTTTTGTGCGCACACTCATGAGAGTCCTCCCCACCGACACACTCACCGCAACTACATCCTATTATTACGTCACCTATCAACCGACAATTACCCCCCTCCAACTGCATACATTTCTTTCTTACATCGCTTTCCCAGCTGCTCACACTCTTGAACATAATACTCATTGGGCCTGATCCCACACGGTAAACCACTACACCAGAAGAAAGGTCGTTGTAGAGGGAAGGACCGGTCTCAGCACAAGGAGTGCACTAACACACCCATTGCTCTTCCCTTCTTCCTACTTTGTGTGCAGTTTTCCGAAAAGACGCTACGACCCAGATCCTTTTCACGAGGAGCATTTTTCTGTCAGTGCTCAGACTGACTCTAGTTGAGGCAAGGTACGATTCCGTCGTCTGTAGCAGGCAGAAGACGTCCAGAAGGCGCTCTAAGAAGGGTTGGAGTGGTCGCTGTTACATCTAAATGGCCACCTTATCCGTGTACTGCTCCCTGAATCTAACAAGATTCCAAGGTGTTGTACAAGCTACATTCCTCAATCGACACTCACATCGTCACATTGTGTTTGATCTGTCACCACTTATTACGGCTGCAATTCTCTCCCCTTGGGCAATGTGACTATCACACATTCCTTGTTCTTTATCTCTCCCATCAATTAGCCCAATCAGAAGCATCGCGAGATTTTTTTCTGTGACTGGTTGTTCAAGTTTGTTCTGTGCTGTGTGTGATTTTCACTACAACATTTTTCATAGAGTTCAAAATTCTAAGACTTTGCAAACGAGCTGAATTAACGAGAAGCAGAGATCGGGGCAGACTCTTACAGTCTTTCAGTCGTTCACAACACAAAACTCCTTGATGGCCTCCCTGATTGCAGTGTATGCCCCACGTTTATCATTTTTACTCAGACGCCCCAGGGGCGGGAACAATAAGCACTCTGATGCACACACGCTGTCACCTCCACTTTCTAGCCTTTAAAATATGTGGGCCACATCGCCTCTTCAATCACCAATCGCCCACAGTATATTAATTATGTCTCTGATTACTTGCCACACATTTCTACCCCAATTAATACTGAAGGAAGCAGCAGTCGTACCTTATTGTCTTTTCTTCCAGCTTCCTACCCCTCTCAACCCAGTATAGACTACCAGTTGTGTCCACACATTGGCCTAAAACCAAGGAAACACATAGAAGAATGAAACTTGTTGTCGTCAACAACTCAATTCTTAATTCTGGACCCGGCAACAACTATCTTTTATTAACTCCCCAAGTTTGTTCTTACCACTGGTCTCCCGTGATTTAGCCCCAACAAAGATTACGATGCTTTGCTCCCTAAAACTGTACTCTGGATGACTACCAGTCTCCCTGGCCATAGACTTTGTTCACACTGAGGGATCATATAAATCACCCCAGGTCCTAAGCAGTCAATTGTCGTACCTCAGGTCCCTTAGTGACTTCCAATGGTATTTTGCTTTCTTTAAGCGCAGACACGAAAGGGAATATATGCAAATATTCTTCGATCACAACCCCTAAAACAGCGTACACATAGGGCTAACGATAGGACACATTTTATGACAAGTTGGAAAAACTCACCTATTCTTTTTAATAACAAATTAAAATCATTACAGCCTGCATTCTAACCCCAACACCCCAACGGCACGACTCCGCTAAACTTCTCCACTTTTCGCTCAGACCTTTTTATGTACGCTTCATACATGACTGACTCGTACATACACCAACGAAGTAGGACAGTCTCTCAATATTCTTTGATTCTAAACTTTTATTACTAATACATATAACATAAGATTGTCATGAAAATAACACTTGTATACTTTAGTTTGGTCTGTGCAGAAAGAAGGTGCGGGGAACAGAGGCACATGAATGATGAGTTGAATCGACGCTACGACATACTTTAAGAGACTTGTGAATTGCTTGACTAATAACAGAAAAATGAAATGACTTGACTGGACTCTGAGAATCCAGATGACGTGAACTGAGACCTTGATGATTGACACTTCCATGCCTGCGCTAGGACTCTTGACTTGACCTAACACTCTAATTATTTATTTATAAATCATCGCGATCCCACTACTACTTTTGCTGCTGAACAAAAACCGCTAAGCCACCCTTGCAAACACCAGATAGCAGTGGCAGACACAGTGACCGAGACAATCCTGACGCAGGTCATCAGACCCAACTGCGCCCCAAAATACGGGACGACAAGAGAACTATACCAGACGACTGTTTGGACTAAACACACTCTCGAAACTAGTATGCCATTCTTACACAAAGGAGGACACACCCTCCTCGCTCCGGAACTTCATCAACAAGGAAAGGATGCTCAATCTCACGATCGTTGAACCTCAAACAGCATTGGCTCATTTCAAATTAAGCTTAAGTCTACTGTCATTAATTAAAGTGCATTATAAATGCACTATTCACCGTTGTACTAATTAACACATGTAAAACTTAAATTCGCTGGCGTTTGACCTTTACCCTGCGAAGGAACCTTCCTCGGTCCAAAAAAATAAGACCACTACTAATTGTCCGATCCGGCTCGACACTCAGTCAACTCCTATACTATGCCCAGGGAGTCTACTCGAGTTAGCCAAGCGACCTCTCACTTCCTCACTTTTCCACACACGGCCGGCACTGTACCTTCACCTCTATCACCCTCCTGGCTTCGAAGCGATCACATCTCTATACTCACCTACCGGCAGTGCACGACACCACCACTCCTCACGCTCGACTAAGACTCTACTATTCCCTCACATCCGGCAGCCTCTGCCCTTGATCTCCTCACTTCCTCAGCTGGCGACTCACTCTCCTCACATGGTGGGCGACTCACTCTCCTTAGCTGGTGACTCACTTTCTTCACACGGCGGGCGACTGACTCTCCTCAGATGGCGACTCACTCTCCTCAGCTGGCGCCTCACTCTCCTCACACGGCGGGCGACTCACCTTCCTCACACGGCGGACGACTCACTCTCCTCAAACGGCGGACGACTCACTCTCCTCACACAGCGGGCAACTCACTCTCCTCAGCTGGCAACTCACCTTCCTCACACAGCGAGCGACTCACTCTCCTCAGCTGGCGACACACTCTCCTCACACGGCGGGTGACTCACCCTCCTCAGCTGCGACCCTCAATCTCTCAAACGCGCGTGAGATCTCACTTCCTCACCCGCCCCCCGCGGGCGACTCACTCTCTACACGGCGGGCGACTCCACTCTACCCCAGCTGAGACTCAATCGCCTCACACGGCGGCCTCGCAGACTCACTTACTCAGATGACGGACTACCTCTCCTCACACGGTCAGGCGGACTAAATCCTACTCACAGGCGGTCGCGAACTCTTCTCCTCAGATAGACTCACTGCCTCACACGGAGGCGACCCCCGTCACTATCATCACACGGCGGGCGGAGGAATTCTCTAGCTGGCCTTGGACTCATTCCTCAGCTGGCGTTCACTATCCTCACACCCGGAGGGGAATCCACTCTCTCAGGGTGGGACTCACTCTCCCTCACATGGCTGGGGAGACTCCACACTCCTCATCAGGCTGGCGACTCATCTCCTACACGGCCCGGGCGACACTCTCTCAGCTGACGACTCATCCCTCCCACAGCAGGCGAACTCTCCACTCTCATCACCCGGGGGCGAATTCATCTCCTCAGCTGGCGCTCACTCTCCTCAACGGGCGGGCGACTCACTCTCAATCACGTTTCTTTTCAAATACTGTGCACTCGGTGCAATTAACTACTAATCTAGTAAAGTTTTATAATTTTTGTGTGTAAATAAATGTTCTGCTCAAAGGTGATACATAAAATGTATTTTTTTACTCAAACATTTCAGAATGAGCCTTTTTTCATAGTACATAATACACATTACACAGTTCTATACTGGACTGCATGAATCAAGCAAATTCAGATCTATCAAACCCAAAAACAAAACACAAAAAATATTTATGTAATTTTAATAAAATTAACGTTTCCCCCTTAAGTAACAAAGCCATTATATTAGCTGTGCTTTACTTTTACAAAATCAAACCAAAGCAAATAAATTTACTAAAAAATATTGCACAGCACGTACCCCCTACTGGATGCCAGACACAATTCACTTACCTATAAAAAATCTCCCCTAAATAGCAAATTCATTCCCAGACAGAATTTTATGTCCAAACCCACACGTTTAGAAAAACAACCGCTTCACCCATTATCATCCTGTAATTGGAAACGAAATTCCTCAGCCCAATCCCTTACAAATTCCCCCAATTCTATACTGCTCAGTGTCCATGTTCGAAGGAATGCCCTGCTTCTTGTTGCATCGGGTTATAATGCAGGCATCTTCTTGGCCACATCTCCTGTTCACTCACCGGTCCAGAATCCTAACAATTCCTTCACGGTCATCCCCAAGGAGGACATTCCTCCAGGAGTCCTGCAGGATTGTCCACACCGCTAGTCGCACAGACCTGAGCGCCACGCACGCCCATACCCATACATACAGGAATTTGAATTCGTAGATTAAATATCATAGCACGTAGGAAAATGTAGAATTTTTTTTTAACCGCCTTGCCGCCAGGATCCTTTCTTGCCTCCTTCCTTGAAGGGCTCATCTTAACACAGTGCCATAGTCCCGCCTAGGATAAACTCTCCTTTACTGTTTATGATTTTATTTTGCAGGTTACAGTGTTTAACAACATGGACACAAGTACATTACCTGCACATTATATCATTTATAACAAATTTTTGATTCAATACAAAACATTTTCAGAATAAAAAATTTAACTGACAAATATTAAAACAAAAAACCGTTGTTTCCCATATCACAGTATACGTTTTAGTCCTTACTTGCCTTTTATTCACAGTAGGATTTGCTTATACTTGTTATTGATAGAGAATTTTAATTTTCCACACACATTCATGTAATGTACTATAATGTAACAATATTTACTGCATTCATTTTCACACTAATCTGTCCATACTTCATAAATTAACTACATAAACTGCGCACTATATCCACAACTTAGGTACCAACTCAAAGTCTGTGACCCCTTTTACTGACATCAAAAATATCATGCTTTTTAGTCTCAATAGAAGAAAGAACTCAATACAGCTTTAAGCGAACAAATATGAGGGCTTAAGTCCAATAATGACCTATCCCTTTAAGGGCAGATATACCATAATATGATGAATTTAAGTAACAGTTACAGCAACCACGATGGGAGCTTAATGCCTCAGGATAACAATTAAAACGTACCACACAAAATCTAAACTTATAGATGAGTTCTTATTGGCACACTCACAGTACTTGAAAAAGAAACGTGAGGAGAGCGAGTCGCCCGCGTGTGAGGAGAGAGTGAGTCGTCAGTAGCGGAGAAGTGAGTGCCAGTGGAGGAGAGTGAGGTCGATCAGCTGAGGTGAGTGCACCGTTGGCGCCCGCGTGTGTGCAGGATGTGGTGAGTTCGTCAGCTGAGGCGAATACGTGATTTGTCGCAACGCTGAGGAGCACGTGATTGTTTTCGCCCCTCAGCCCACTGTTTTTGTTCGCAGGATTGTTTGTGTTTTTTCAGTCGCCCCCCAGTCTCCTCTCTCTGAGGAGAGTGAGTCGCCCGCCTGTGTGCAGGAGGTCCCCTCTACCCCCCGGAGACGGGAGTAGTCAGAGCTCGAGGACCGCCACGTTGAAGCGCCGCATTCCCGCTCGTTTTGGTGCGGCGTAGTTTTCCTCCTTCTTTTTCATCAGGAGAGTGCCAGGTCGTTCAGATTGCAGGAGAGTGAAGTCGCCCGCTGAGGACCCTTTTGGAGTGAGTCGCCCGTCCTTCTGTGTTGTGCGGAGAGTGAGTCGTAAGCTGAGGAGAGTGATGGCCGCCGTGGGGAGCCGGCATGGAGTAGCTCCTACGCCGGTGAGGAGTATGAGTGCATTTCCTATCGTCCAGCTGAAGGAGAGTGAGTCGTCCTGCCGTGTGAGGCATGCAGTGAGTCGCCCGCTGTGGCGGAAAGTGAGTCGCCCGATTGTGAGGAGAGGGAGTCGCCCGCGCCCCGTAGTGTTGGAGAGTTGAGCGTCGCCCGTGATTGAGAGTGAGTGCCTGCCGTGTGAGGAGAGTGCTCGCCGCGTGTCGAGGGGCTACCCGAGTGCGCTCGCTCCGCACCGTGTGAGGAGGAGTGAGTCGCCGCCGTCCCCCCCTGTGGCGAACCCCCGGACATCGTCCGCCCCGATGATGGAGAGGAGTCGACTCGAGCGTGTGAGGACGACGTGCACCCAGTCACGATGCCACGCTTCCATGTTGTTACCCCCAACCCACCACCCCTCCCCCCACCAAAGGTCTGCGCGCCAGTGAGACGTAGCGTCAACGCTACGCCAATTTGGCTGGACGGACGAGTGAACCCCCCCAACACGCTCGCCCCAACCCCCACCTGACACCCCCTGAGGAGAGTGAGTCGCCCGATGTGTGAGGAGAGTGAGTCGCCCGCTGTGTGAGGAGAGTGAGTCGCCAGCCGTGTGAGGAAGGTGAGTCGTGGCAAACTCAGTAGCTCCTGGCAATAGTATAGTGACTTCCAAGTTACAAGTTATTAGTCTTATTTTTGGACCGGAAGGCCCGCCATAGCCTCTCAACAGTGATTAGGGTTAAGCATCCTCTTTGTAAATCAATATATGGAATTGTACCACGGAAACTACAGTGTTTTATCGATTAGTGATGTTTCTCTTGCACCCAAAATCCAAGATATGTTGTCAAAATGGCCCTAGTATGAGTTTTTATATTTATAACATACAATATTTAGTGATATTTTCAGCGCGGCTGCCAGTTCCGTTCAGCCACAGTTTAAGAGTTACGCGCGTCTCTAAGCAATACTAAACGAATCCAGGGATTTGAAGGAACCAGTTGAGTGATTCAGTGGTCCATTCTTGCTTGCTCATGAACGAATCAACTGTTTAGAATTAATCAGTTCAATGAACGCTTCTGTGATAAAGCAATGATTTGCCACCACTTACTGACGGCTTTGATGCCATAGAGTAGGCCTATCATAACCTTAAATGCATAGCTGTCAATTTAGTTCTTATTATAAAATCAAAGAAATCAAAAAGTTACAGGGGAAGATACATGCACATTAACAGCAATAGGCTTCTTGTTCTGAGCCATGACAATAGTTTTCTCTCAAGAACCCTGTCATGCAACCGTGCCCTGACAACATCCACACTAGGGTGTCTATATCCGATGAATGACAATTTTGGGTCCCTTTGATTTCTGGCTCTAAGGGGGATTTGTAGTCGCATTGCCCTTATTATTTTAGCGTGCGCCCCGACTGAATCCGTCACTTCGTGGATTATTTAGTGCAAACTAATTTTTCCAACAATCTGTATCCCTCTTATTGCGCCTAGGACTGGATCACCCAAACTCCATTTCACATACATTGAGATCCTTATTTTTCTCTGTCTTTTTGCTCCACTTTTTTCCTTAGCCTTAGGGTCTCCAAAGTAGTCTTTTGCTCTTTCCCAATGTTCTCTTTAACCTTCTCTTGCAATGTATCCTTCGTTCCTTTTGCGGCCCATTCTAGGTGTGTGGCCCCCCGCTTTTGTTCCTGTGTGATCTGCGCACTTGATGCTGCTCCTTACGACGACCTCGCCTTTTTTTGGGGGGCCACCCTCCTGCTGAGGTGCGCAAACGAATTGCTGATTGGCTTGATTTGTTGTCCTGTGATCAGGACCTCTGCTTGAGACCGAGCGTCTCCCGGACATGAGGGCCTTGAGCATGCTATGCCTACTTTGAACATGTTGGAGACTATGGCACCCTCCCCCACGTGAAGGACTCCCCTTGGCCAGACTCTCCATAACCCCCCACGGCACACACCACAACAACCAGAATGATTCTTTGACATCAACACAGGTACCTTTGCCATTTACGTTCATTAACTACTTGATAGTTGCCTCCAAATTCAATGGTCTTGAAACAGCATTAGCAACTCATGTCGGTACGCGCTACCTGAAAAACGTGTGGGACACTATGGACTGTCGGGGAAATCACGACTCGCAATGGCTTATGTTTTCATTCACCACCAGCTGAACTCGCCACAAATGTTTCACCTATTAACTTTAAAAAATACAAATTTAAGCATAAAACCTGAGTCAGCAGGCAATAACTTAAGAAATGCTTAAATGCTGCTTACCTCTGCTTCTTAAAGTAATTACTCACTATTTGTCGTGTTTTGTGCACGTCCCCGCCTGATCGGGGGACCCCCGCACACTAGCGGGCCCGTTAGAAAAGCCAGTTTGACCTGTGCAGTTGAATGAACACACCAAATTACCTCTCTCCTCATTTCTTCTGGTTTTTCTTCCCTAGCCCTTTCAAATCCTGTTTCTAACCATGCTTTTCCTCGCTCTTTCTCCCTCCCTCTTATCTCCCCCCACACAATTTTAGGATCCCCTCTGCGCGAAACAGTTGCGTCAGCTGGTGATATTCCGGATCCTGATCGTGGGTATAGTGGGAGAGAAGGTGTACGAGGACGAACAGATTATGTTTATCTGTAACACGCTGCAACCGGGTTGCAACCAGGCCTGCTACGATAAAGCCTTCCCCATCTCCCATATCCGTTACTGGGTTTTCCAGATCATCTTGGTGTGTACGCCCAGCCTCTGTTTTATCACTTACTCCGTGCACCAGTCTGCCAAGCACAAAGATCGCAGTTACACCCTAATGCATGGCCCGTACATCGACCACGGACATGGGCTGAGCCGCAAACTCCGCAACATCAACGGTATCCTGGTGCACCCGGAAAGCAAAGACGACCGCGACTGTCTGGATTTGAAAGACATTCCCAACATTCCGCAAGGGGTCACATACTCCAAAAGTGCCAAGATCCGTCAGCAGGAGGGCATCTCCCGTTTCTATGTCATACAAGTGGTGTTCCGGAACGTTCTGGAAATCGGTTTTCTCGCCGGCCAGTACTTCCTGTATGGATTCAACGTCCCCGCCATGTTTGAGTGCGACCGCTACCCTTGCGTGAAGGAGGTTGAATGCTACGTGTCACGTCCCACGGAGAAGACAGTTTTCCTGGTGTTCATGTTCGCAGTTAGCGGGATCTGCGTAGTGCTAAATTTGGCTGAGCTCAACCATCTGGGCTGGCGGAAGATTAAGACGGCCATCCGCGGTGTCCAGGCTCGCAGGAAGTCCATTTGTGAGATCCGGAAAAAGGATGTGTCCCACCTTTCCTCTGTGCCCAACCTGGGCCGAACCCAGTCTAGTGAATCTGCCTATGTCTGACAGCGAATAGGGGAGGGGCTTAGACGAGGTTGGGAGTGGCTGACGAGGCGACGGCCACGCCCTGTGCTGCAGACTTGACATTGCAAATTTTATGCATAGTTTGGACAGGGTGCGAGAGGGGTAGGGTGAAAACTAAAAATCAGATTTGGCATTCTAAACTTTATGGAGAATAAAACTGCTTTTTCGGACTTTAATGATGAGCGCTGGGGAACAGAGCGGGACTCATACTTAGTAGACAAACACATTTATACCACACACACTCACACAATTAAGGTTTTATCCCTGCAGCCCCACCCTGGCCATTGCCCAACACCTTCCCTCACAACAGCAGATCCATTCCACAACAGAAAAAGAAAAATTTAAGAAACAAAACTGATTTGAGTTGCTTGATGTCAAAAGAGATAGAAAGATGGAGGGATGAAGCTAGAGGGCAGCTCAGCATGTGACTCAGAAGCATTGTAAAGTATGAAAAATGTCCTCCAGGGTCAATGCTGAGACATCCCTCACATTTTGAAAGAGAAAAAAGGATGACAAACAAAAGAGTATCAAACTGTACCTCAGCACAGACACCTCTACGCCTCTCCCCCACTTGCTTTCTTTCATTTTCTGTCTCTTTCTGCATAGTTTTATAGATATAGATATTAAGTATACAAGGCAAGAAGAGAAAACGAACATTCATCTACTGATAAGCCACCCCCACGTTTGCTGGAGGGCCATAAGAGATTCCATCCTCATGCAAAAATCAACATTGACACACCACAGTCCCCAGTCCAAATCCCGGAATTCCTTTCTCCAACCCCTCCATTCATTACTGTACATATCTCAGAATATCGATATTACATCATCAATGTATTTCACACATTGAAGTGTAGCTTTTGCCATTATTTAAAAATAATTACACATTGATTGCCAAAAAGAAAAAAGAAAGAAAAAAAAAGACTAAATTGTGTTGTTTATCTGCATTTGTTCTGTAATGGACAGAAAAAATAGCGATTTTATACTATGGGCATTTCCAGACAAAGGCATGTTACGAAGCATCATTAGAATGGCTAGATAATGTTACGAGCTGTGTATAGAAACAGACTGTTTCTTATTTGCACCCAATATTTTTGAGGTGTATTCTGAAGCATGCGGGAGGAGATCTATAGCTCTATGGGAATGGCAGAGAGAGTCTATACTGAGTAAGGCTCCAATGCAGCAATAATATATAAAGATATACATAAATTATAAATAAATATATGTCATAAAAATAAATGAATAAACTATTAAATAAATAAATGAAATATAATGGCATAACGATTTCTTTGTCACTTGATTCTATGCATGCGTGTCCACAAATGTGTATTTCCATCTAAGTGGGCATGCTATGCTGGAGGGTTTTTGTCTAGGATGCAATCATTTCAGGGATGAAGGCGGTGAAAGCATAACTCACAAACCAATACACAGCACTGGATCACCTTCATAGATGCTCTCTGAACGACAGAAAGTGTGCGCGTGTGTGTGTATGTGTGTTTTACCTTGACCAAATTGGAAAAGCATTCACACACTAAATAGGTTTACACTAGTTGGGTTTCAATCCAAATGTTTCACAAAGAGAATGTGCAACATTATATGTGTTTTTATCAACTATGCAGCCTCTCTGTCGGCATCTTTGTTGCCAGTAAGAGCAGAAACACATGCTTAAATAGTCTTAAATAATTGTAAAAAAAATTAAAGATTCCATCAATTTAATGTGATTGTTGACATGAGAAAACCCACCTCAGTACAGAACTGCGCATTTTGGAGTTTATGCATATATCAAGCTTTTATATTCAGGATTTCTAAATTCAGAATTTACATAAAAATTGTTGGATAGAAACGTACTGAGTGTGAGCCACGAATAGCCAAATTAATCCCATGAGCTTGCCTAACACATTACCAGTAAAGAGAGAAGCTGCTAAATTAAGACATTAGAAATGAAATGAAAATGAGTGTAGATAAGACAATGTAATGGTTGCTAACTAATGTGGAATGAGTCAGAGCTCTTACACAAGCTAAGTATAGCGCCTATTGTCTGTGCTGCTGGCATCTTTTTTTCATATAGAATACAAATGATTTTGCACTGCAACTAGGCCTATGTTTTATTCAGGATAAGCACCATCTTCAAAATGATTTCCATTTTAAATCATTAATACAGTTAAATAAATGTTTGGAAATAGGTATTCTATCATATTTATAGTTGTTACTTGTAGATGATATCAGAATATCGTAATTCTAATGAAGATTGAAGTTTGAAAGACAAATACAGCTCTTCAGATTAACTAACACACACAAATACAAAAAACATGACAGTGCCTATATTTTTCCCTTTTCTCATATCATCTAGCACACCTGATCATTTGAGACTTCTACAAAAAGCTATGGGCTTTGGTCACATAATGACACTTGTTTCCTTCTATTATATAGTGACTTTCCATTGACTTCTGTTGTTGTTATATTGAGTCAAACATGTTTTCTTTCCACTCCCCTTAAATCTAACCATTACATGAACCTTTCTGCATTTTATTACTTTCATTTAAACATTATTTATTGTGTTTATTGAGCTGTTTTCCTCCTTTGGTCCACACAATGTAGGCAAAAAACTTATCCAAACACGCAATTATTCTAACAAAACTCTTCTTCAAAAAGCTGCTTGTAGCTGTAAAACACCTCCAAATGGATCCCACTTGTAAACTCTGCAATGCGTGTAGTCAGTGAAGAAAACCTTTTATAGAAATAGTTGTTAAATTCATTTCAAGCTGTTTTCTTAGTATAAAATCTGCCAACAATGTACTTTGCGTTAACACTGACAGTAGTTTTTGGTGACTCATGTCCTTACTAAGAAATGCATGCTGCTGTGAGCACCAAGTTGTGCTGAGGAACACTTAGAGTTTCAATAATACCAGAAACATCTATTATTTACACTACAACAGTGATACTGCAATCGCACCCTCCTGTACACACCAAATGACTCAGCATTAAAAATTAACTCCTACTGAGAGAGAGAGTGAAAGAGAAAGGCAACGGCAGAATGTGTGCCGCTATAAATGAAATAGAGAGTAGAGTGGCATGTGTATTTGGCTGCTAAACAAGTGAAAATTAAAGATGCACAGTATAACATGAACCTCTCTGACCTTTGATCTTGCTGACCTTTGACAGTGAAGCAAAATCTATTTTGGTCTGTAATGCAAAGCAGTAAAACAACAGTAAACAGAAGGAGCATTTGTGATGTGGTCATCAATATCAGTTTACTTTGCTATTTCTTGATGTTTTCTGACATGAACTCTCTTTAATTAAAAAAGAAAGATAACATAATATTATGGCCAGTGCATAAAAAGCTTGAAGTGAAAACTGACAATTTTAATAATAATATAATTATAAGAGGGAGTTGGGTATCATCAGTGGGAAAGCGGGAATATTTCTAAATCGATTTTTCCTGTAATATTTCATTTTTATATTATTATAATCCTAATCCTCAAATCATGTTATCTAAATGAGGATGACATTATAAGAGACAGTTCATGGATTTGGAGGGCAAACAGAGAGAGGGACAAAGGGAAAAGAGACAGAAAGAGAGATGGTGAGAGCATTAAAGGAGGTTAAAACACAAAGGAGGAAATGAACGGAACAGAATTACAGGAAAACAGTGGCACCTGTCATGATACTGGTCAGCCATTGATGGAGGAGAGATAATGGCTTTTGTTTAATTGAACATCATTAATAAAATGAACAGGGGACAAATTAATATTAAATGAAAACAACAACAACACTGTTCATTAATGTTATACAATGTCTAAACACTGTTAAATTTGGGAAAGAGTTTCACTTGTGTGTGAATAATAAATATAAAGTTAAGCTTTAACTGTAATGGAACTGACCTGAAAATCCATACATCAATGCAATGAGAACCACATTAAAATGAAAAATCAATGTATTGAAATCAATCAGGAATAATTATTTATACTGCACACACACAAACCACAACAACCCACACACACCACAACACACACACACACACACACACACAGAGAGAGAGAGAGAGAATTAAGTCTTTCTCACATTTAGATACAAAATGGCTTTGAAAGAACAAATGTTAAAGATCAACAAGAATTTCTTTCTAAGTGATCTAAGGAGAGGAGATTCACCATAGAGAGAGAGAGCGAGAGAGAGAGAGATGAAGGAAGAAAAATGAAGAAAAGGGAATCAGAAAGAATCACATCAGAGAAGAAAAGCAGACCTAAGTGCTCACTGCTAATCTGCTGCACTCCAACTCCCAGACAAAACCGTACAGTCATGCATACACACACGAGCGCTTAACACACTGTCTCTTCAGCTTCACATGTTCAGTGCTTTAAGTATTCTAGACCTGTCATGAATTTCCCTGTGTCTGCCAGCACGCTCTTGAGATGGTTTTCCTGAATCTGAGTGTGAAGTATTACACCATACCTTTCCACAAAACAGTGAATGCAAACACCAGAAAGATGTTTCTCTGGAACAAGAACCACAGTGTGATGAAAGTGTGTTCAGACAGGCATATAACAGCAAACAGCATCAAATATTTACCAGTAGAGGGAAAGTTACAGTCTAATCCCAGCTGTACTTGAGCAGCAGAACCAGACATTACGGTCCTTACATGACTCATGTGAATGATAAGAGAGCGGAGAGAGATCAAGTTAGAGAGAGATGATAGATAGAGACAGTAAAGATGTTCTGACATTCAGAAATGGATCTTGAGGCGAAGACTACCACATAAACCCATCAACAACACACACACATAAAAGGCCACATGTATAAAAACCCCATCAAATCAAAATGATCTATATCATCAAAAAGTTAAGAGTATGTGTACCATGAGCCTAACTGCTATTAAAAATGAGCCTTTTGATAAGGCCCACCCAAACGTCATGTCAACACAGGACAGAAAGCTGCATTTTTGGCATTTTGTGTGTGTGTGTGTGTGTGTGTATGTGTGTGTGTATGTGTGTGTGTATGTTTTGTGATTCGATTTAACATACAGTACAGTGATTATTACTTTACTGTTTTTTTCTTTTATTCCACAAATCCTCCCTAAATTCTTCCGATTCTCATTGATATTTAAAACTTGAATATACAGCTTACTATTCAAGCTCTATTGCTACAAATGTGAGGCAGTGGCCTACCCACTTTATTTTTTCATTATGAAAGTAAGCTATTTCTGTGCGAGACTGTTTTTGTAGAACTAAAATAACTGGAAATGGCGAATAAGGGAAGCTTTGCACATTCAAGTTGCAAATGACCAAGTCTGTTCTTAGGTTAAAAATAAGGTGGATAGAGTGTTCAGTGCTAGATTGATTTAATAAATGGTGCAGAATAACCTGCACTTGGACAGGCCATCAAGATGCCCTTTTGGCAGGTGTGACTGCAAACAAACATAAACAGAGATCGACTGCCAAGGTCACTGCAAGGTAACAATGGGGAGAGTTGTTAATATGAGTTCTGTGAGCAGTGATGTGATTGGTGAGTTTTTGAAAAGTGGACCAGTGAACACTAGAGGTGTGTTACTCATTATCATTCTTAATTAGGTCACCTCTGCACTCAGATAACCTTTATAATCAACAGGTCACAGAGAGTTATTGGTTTATTTTCGATTACTCTTCATTTAGCTTCTGAACAGGATTGAAGGAAGGTTAGCACAAAAATTTGGATTTTTACCTAGGGGATGGGAAAGTACTGCAGTTGGTTTGCAGAGATGTTTATTAAGCATATATAAATTAGTTTCATAACATTTCTAACAATTTAATCAACTGTTTTAATAAACATAAAGATAAATTAAAGTCACATTAAAGTTCCATTGGAAGGGGACAAAATTACCTATTGTCTCCTAACAAATGCAAATACATGGGAAAAAAATTAATGGGGTTTTTGAGAGGTTAACACGTAGGGAATAGGGATCTATGTTAATAAAGTAATTTTGGTTTTGATGACATGCAAGTCAACATATTTAATAAGGTTAGAAAAAAAATGACATTTATGAATTTATGAATGGTAAAAAATAGAAATGAGTTTAAGGGGGCAAATATCATTCCTTAACAGAAAAATGAATTTCTGTCACTGCTGTCATGACCACTGAATAGAAAACAAAATATATGAAAAGCTTCAGAGTAGGTGTGCATGACGGGCCCAGATCAGCCAAAATACAACACACACACACACAAATTAAAGCAGCAAGCAGCGTTGAAAGGGCACTCGCGAGTTCACCGCCACCCGGTGGCTTTAGGAAAAGAGTGAGCGGTGAGCAATATGCATTTAAAGCAGTAAATATAGGAGGAGAATAATGTCAAAGTCATTTAAATGTG
>JADLZN010002239.1:1392500-1487500 GCA_018155175.1 Sinocyclocheilus anophthalmus | reverse complement strand
AGATTGTTCCTTAATTAATACAAAATAGATCACAAAAATACATGAACAATGACATCATCCTGCCACTGGTGAGGATTAATTCTTTTGTTTACCAGATATAGCGACACAAATATGAAATTAGCATATACACTGCCACCTGGTGTCGGATATGATTAAAAAACCACACACTATCCTTTCTAAATTTCCTGCCCTGTAAGATTGCATTTTATTCCATTACTTTGATGAAAAGTGCTAGTAGAGAGAACTGACAATAGTAAATAAAGTTAGAGGAGGCCTGAGGAGTGTTGTAATACGGGGTGAATCGTAACACTATTAGTTAGAAACGAGCTGCAATCGTGAAATCACCATGACCACCATATCCTCCTAAAATGACAGGAGAAGGTGCAACACCATATTTACAGCACACAAAAAATAATAATAAAATAAAAATACATCTACAGGAAAAACGATAGCACCTATAATTTTAACTCTGTCATAGGTTTGATTGTTTTGCATGAGCAGATTATTCTTGTTCAATTCCATCAATATCCCCAGCTTTCTCTTCCTATGCCCCCTACAAAACCAGAAATACATAGTCTGTGCAGACTGAGAGGGTTTTAACACTTGTATTTTTGCTAGAGTTACATCCACAAACGGACATTAATGTTATATTATTATCATGGATTATTTAATGTATTATTATTGTTATTTTATTTGGGTTTTGATTTAACAGTGTTTTCCTTATGATTTTTTAGCATTTGTATTAAAATAGGCTTTTAAGGCCTATGTCCTATGTATATAGTTGTTAATGTGATCCTGGACCACAAAACCATCATAAGTTAGCACAGTATATTTGTAAGCCAATAGCCAACAATATTTTGTAGGGTTCAAAATGATCGATTTCTTTTATCCAAAATCATTAGTACAGATCCATGTTCCATTAAGTATTCTGTAATTCCAACCGTAAATATATCAAAACTTGAATTTGTTTACTAATATACATTACTACGGTCTTCTTCAAGGCGATTTTCTCAATATTTAGATTTTATTTTTTTTTGCAATAAACGCCTCAGATTCTAGATTTTTTGGACACTGGGTGAGTTTTTGTGGTCCAGGTTCCACATAGTCTGTTTTTCGAGACCTATGTGCAATGTGGCCCAACCCTTCTCTGGCGATCGACTGTCCTGGCCCAGTTCAGCTCCAACCCTAATCAACACACCTGAAGCAACTAATAAGTCTTCAGATCACTTAAATTAAAAGGCAGTGTGTTTGGATTAGAGTTGGAGCTAAACTTTTGCAGGCAGTCGATCGCCGGAGCAGGGTTTTGGGCACCCCTGCCTAGTGCAGGGTGCCTCAAATCTCGCCCTGAGTGCCATGCGCTGCAGAGTTAGCTCCAACCCTAATCAAACTCAGCTACCTGTGATTTTCTAATGAGCCTGAAGACATTGGTTAGCATGCTCAGGTGTGTTTGAAAAGGGTTACAGCTAAACTGCAGGGAAGTGGATTTTGTGGGCCAGATTTGAGGATCCCTGGCCTAGTGTTACAACTCATCCTGGCAGTGCAGTGGCTTGTAACAACAACACTCTTTACACTTGACACTAATTTCTAGTTTATATATTTTTAACTACTGTAATTGTAGCAGACAAAAATAAAACTTCCAAAAACAAAACTCCTATTGTTATCTGGGTATTATTAATTTAACTCACCGAAGCTGCATAAGATGTCATGCAAAATAAACCATAAAACAACGCCTTGTTTTTTAAATGCCAGCTCAAATTAATAGCCACTTGAAATTCCTCCAACAAACGCAACGCGTTGGAATTCCCGATGAAACTAATGTAACAGACAATTAATTATGAGTGCAACGCATGCGCGCTCTGAGCCCTACGCATGCGCAGTCCCGCACGGTGTCTGGTTACGAGAGTGGCTTTGGGAATTCCCCAGGAAAACACCTACGCAGCCACAAGGCCTTTTCTGGACAAACTGGCCAACAGCAAGCCGCTCACAAGGTGAGCAATTTGTAGTTTTATAATGCTCCGGAAATGGAGGGAATCTGAGGCTTGTGCGACAGCGCTTGCCGCTGTTGTTTGGGAATTTGTCCAGAAAGAGCTCATCTTGTTCCCCTAAAAACATCAACAACCGTCAGACAAGATCCATCTGGATAGAAGCGAAAACGGCGCAACAGATAGTTTGTCAGGAAAGGCCGTTTCTCTTGTTACAGCTGTCATCATTTAAACGGCGCATTCATATATAAATGGAGGGGACGCAAGAAATTCACGGTGAATCCCGGAGACAGAATGCACGGCCTGGACCGAGCTACGCTATGGAGAAAAGGGGCGCCGTGGACTCTGTCCCGGAGGACTGGTGTGACAGCGGGTTAGACTCCTTATGCGGGGTCGGACTCGGTTTTGAGGTTCCCTACAGCACGGACACCGAGGCCGAACAGATGTGGACACCTGGTCGGTCTGACGTCCCTCCGTCGGACGAGTCCGACAACAGGAGTACCGTGGATTGTGTGTCGATTGGCGGGGGAGAGAGGCTCGACTCTGCCATAGGGGACTCGATTAATGAGGATGCGATGGTGGGGTGCCTCTCCGACGGGATCGGCACCATGATCCTGGGCGAGCCTGCAGGTTCAGACAGACTGGCGGTTTCAAACACTGAGGAGGGTCGGCAGCGAAGGGAAGAGCTCTTCAACACGCTCAACTTTCTGTCAGAGGACGGTGACACGTAAGTCTTTGTAGTTTTCTATTACCTGTACATTTGAACAGTTTGGAAGGCTATTAGATTTAGGCTGTAAACATTTCCTCTCGTCTCTCAGGGTACTTCATTTGGCGCTAATTCATGAGCAGTGGGGTGTTGTTCAGTGCCTGCTTGAAGAAATTGTGGTGGACAACACCTGGATTCCTTACCTGGACATCCAAAATGACCTGGGTCAGGTAAATGTACAACAGTGTTGCCAGATCCCTCTAGAAAAACAAACAACCTGCTCTAACAAGCCAGCACCTGTGGATCAAGAAGAATTGCTTTACTTCCAGTGATTTATTTTTTGCATAAAACATTACATATTAAACGAACCAATACATTTCATCGTGCTGTTGAAGTCACCATAAAAGCAAACTTTACAATAACTTATTTTTTTATGGAATATTGCAGTGTTTATCATAAAGGATTTATGCATTCCTGTAATTGTTTCTTTAATAATATTGTTTTTAATAATTAAAATTCTTTCATGTACAACTCAAATTTTCTCATGCCTATACACCTATAGGGAAACAGAAACCAAGACCTAGCAAGCCCTAATACACAGTTATACTTTGGAAATAATGCAAGCTGTAACTGACTAAACAAACAAGGCCTGAGTGGTAACACTAGTGGCAACCTATCTCTAACTTTTTCCACCCTCCCTCCCTCTTTGCTCAGACCGCTCTACATTTAGCAGTCATCGTAGACCAGAGTGAGTGTGTTCGGGCACTGTTGTGGAGTGGAGCCAGTGCGGAGATCCAAGAGAGGGGTGGAAACACACCTTTACACCTGGCTGTCAGAGAGCTTCGCACAGAGTGTGTGAGAGAGCTGACCAGCTGCTCACGGACCCCACCGGTCCTTAGAGCCACCCGACCCACCAATTTCACGTTTGCGCAGTTACGTCGCTAACACATTCCAGGCCAAATATAAAAGTAACAGATCTCGCACTAATCCGTAGCCAATTAGACAATCCTCTCAAGGCCATTTGGTGTGTGGTAGTAAGTAGTCTCAATCGATAGGGGTACATAGAGCCAATAACCTGTTCGGGCTCGTGTTCGTCGGATATGCTCAGTGATGGTGTTGCTTTTGCGCGTGTTGGCGTACGATTCTTAATCAATTAAACCTCCCTAAGGTGTGAGTGCGCTGCACCTGGCTGTACATAGGGGCAATTGTGAGATCATCAAAATGCTGTTGGAGGCAGGAGCAGATGTAAATCAACGGGTGAGAAGTTAGCTTTTGATTTAAATAAGGGTTATAGCAGCTAACTGAAACTAAAATGAAAACCAGTAAAAACTTTGTTACTTGGAAAAAAACATTAATTGAATTCGCAGTGTTAACAACCGTATCTTTTTCTATGTTTCTATTCTAAGTGTTGTGGGGTCGCAAGGGTGGGATGGGCTGTGTGCGCGAGGTGGTGGTCTCATTTTAATTTACGTAAATTGATGGCCTCAATAACTTAAGTAAAGGAAAAACAAGATACACATTAATAAGACACAAGAAGAACTTACTAAAATTACTAAAATTAAAACAAATCTAAAGAGCAAAACTGATTCAAATGTTAATAAAAAAACTATAATAATCCTCAATGACACAAAAAAACTCCAATTTAATAGACAACCATATTGTTATGAAAGAACTAGGGTTCCTCAGGGGTGTGTTGTTCTTGGATATGTTGGTGTCGTGGTTCTAAGTTCTATTCCTTACTGATTGGCTAAAATCTGCTCTACAACTGCTGTTTGGTTTCCCCTTCTACATATGGTTCCTCTCTTTTTCTTGTGTCTGATTTTTCTGTCGTCGATTGTTCTTTCTTTTGTGTCTATCATCTGTATCCTCTCACAGAGGTCAGTGCTTGTGGGGTGTGGGGGTCGTGGTGTGGTGGTATTCGGGTTTCACATTGGTGGTGGGCGTTGGGGCGTGTTGCATTGGTGAATCAGCGCTCATATGCAGGCCACACCCCATTCTACTGTGCCCTTTACCGAGGCTGTGTGTGGGCAACAAGCTGAGTTTTGTGTCAGTGGTGGGGTGGCGCGTCGGTACGGTTGGGCCTGGTGCGTCGGCTTATGGGCCACATACACACAGGACAGATGTGTAAGAAGAGGAGGAGTACCCCCAGAGCTGAGTTGATGTCGGAGTGATGGCCTCTCCACCCCCTCACATTTGTCGGGTATAATCGGTGGCGCTGTTGCTGTCATGTGAGGGGTTTGGCCTGCGTCTGGGGAGCGTTATCATTGTGCGGTGCTGTTTCGGGGGCTGTCCAGGAAGGATTTGATGATGTCCGCAGAAATGGAGCGTGCGGGGGGTGTGGTTTTGGGAGCTGCAAACATGGACACGACTCTGCCTTAGACCCTTGGTTAAGTGCGTCAATCTTACGACTGGGTGTCTGAGTGGTAGAATTAGTATTGGTGTGTGGGTGGGGCATTGGTGAGATGGGAGTGTCGATGCTGGAGTGTTGGTGGGTGATTGTTATTATCTTTAAGGTACAATGGGGGATGCGGTTCATACACTGGTTTTGGGGACTGGATGTGGAGGGTTAACTAATTCGTTACCGTGGAGGATCGAATTTATTTAACCGGACTCACGCAAAGCCGTTTAAAGCATAACAATGGAGGCCCTTTTCAGTAGAAAAACCTCCCCTTTTCATTGGCTCATCTCATTTAGGTATCATAGGATAGTTCACCTAAAGTGAATGAGTGGCTGCGTGGGTGTGCACCTTGCCTAATGTGTGGGTGTTGTGCAAGCTATACTTTGTCTGCGGAAATAAATAAGGTATCTGTTTTTGCTTGGGGTGTCTTTTATTTGGGTTGGGTCAAAGCGTTTGTGTTTTAGGTTGTGTGCACACATTTCGTATGAGTGCGTTGTGTCCAAGTGGGGTGTTGGGGTATTGGTCACTATATCATCCTTACGGTACTTTGTGTCTCGCCATACATTTTTCCACATAAGACAGAACAAGCATTTAGTTTTGGAATGACTAGTGTGAGTAAGTATCTTATTTTGGTAATTATCTCTTTACGAACCAAATTCCCTCAAGATACCAAACAAGGTCATTGTGATTTCCACTAGGAAAGATTCATTATTCTCCAAATATATTGACACCTCTTTCTCATGGTTAAAAGGAATGAGTAGCCAGTACGAGAAAAATCTAAAAGTGAAGGTGGTGTGGTTTTAATGACAATCTTGAGTGTGACTCATTACGGGGGGTGCGGTGCTCGGCGGTCACCTGACCCGATTGGCTGTTAGTGAGGGTGGTCACCAAACAGGGTAGTTGGGTTGGTGATTATGTGAGAAACATCAAAAAATGCCACTCGGTGTTGACCGCTCAAGGTGGGTTTTTTTTTTGCTTTTACAGTAGATGTTTTTCTTTTCCTATAATGGGTCCTGGGGTGAATATGATAGACAGGCGGATATACAGTCGGTCAGACAGAGATAAGTGTTTAGAGCACGGACTCAAAAAAATTGATGAAATTACAGACGGCACAGAATACTACAATACAAATAGCAACTCAAACTTTGAATTGGATGCAAAAAAATAGAATTCGAGGTAAATTTTTGATTTAGGGACACTCATACTTCAGACTCAACAAACCACTTACGGTCACACCAGCATAGTAGCTGAGCTGTGAAGCATCTAACAAACATTCCAAATTATACTAAACAGGACAACACAACACTTTTTTTAAAATCTTAAAACATAAAAAAATATATATTTTAAGTATAAAATGATATGTAAATTATAATAGAAAACAGATCTGATTTAACTGGTTCTGTCTGACATTTATGTTATGAATTGTTATGAAAGTGGAGATTGATCTCTATTCACTCGTGTGGGGGCATTATGGTCGTGGACATTTACAATCACTTATTTATAGGCCCATTTCAATTTTTCAGTTTGTTGGGGTGAACAAGAATATTTTTCGGTGATGATGATTGGTTCCCTCTGTTGTAATATTGAGACTCTGGGGCTTTTGGGAATCAGATTTGGGCTCGTTTTTGTCATTCCTTCTTCTTCTTGTGTGTTTGCGGCTACAGGTACTTGTGCCACTGTGAGGTTGACGACTGTTGAGCAGTAAGATTGTCCGGGGGTAAATGACAAGGTGCATGAGTAGGCACCGTTGATAATTACTTGTTGACCTTATGCTTAGGAAATGAGCACAGTAACACTTGGGTAGATTAAGACACGGAAATGTTGGAGAGTCATGAGTGCTTAATGTGCGGCACATTTAGGGATTAATAAAGCTGTTGGCGTAGTGGGCCAGTCCTAAAAGGTACGGGGTCGGTGTTTCTCTGTTGGGTTAGTGTGTGGGGTGAAGGGGAAGCTGGATTTGCATTTGAATGTTTCTAATCAATGTAAAAAGAAACAGAGTGACAGATCGTTCCTCTTATCTGTACATATTTCTGTTTACTTGGTGATGGGTGAAATGACTGAAAAGCTCTTAGAAACCATTCAAATGAACAATAAACAATAATGACAAGACGGCTTATTTTATTTACATGCTCATAATCACACAAATACACACTTTTCTCATGATGTTGCTGTATCTTCTGACTTATCTAAACCCAAAGATTGCAGAATGTGTATTAGGTTTGACTGGCTGCAGGTTTTGACATGACACATCATAAAAAAAAAGATTATTTAAAGAGATTGTCTTGACTGGATTAGCTTGCTTTGTTATTTTTAAACATATTTACTGCCACTTTTTTTTAGGAATCTCACAAAAATGGTTACAAAAATGTCCCATTTTAACACCCATTTCCATTCTATTTAAATGATGATTCTCATTTCTAGCACTATATTTAATGGTTGATATGAAATTAAATCAAGGCTGTGAGGTAAGCACAGTGTCTTCATTATTTCAATTACTAATTGATTTTAAAAGGCAGTATCAGTATTTGTCATGTGAGAATGAGAGGATGTTTTTGAATTACATTAATAAGATTTGGGGGGTAAAATGAGCCTAATTCTGCTGAAAATACTATTAGTCACAATGCAAAGAATCCTAATAGTGGACTTTTTCTTTATGTAAAATAATATCTATTTTTTTCTTTCTTACATGGCAAAATGTGACCTTGAAATGTCTTTGTGTCTTCAATTCAATATGATTCTTTAAATTTTGCCTGTTTGACTGTTCACCCTTCCCAGACTCTGAAAGAGCTCAGGGTCAAAGCTCAGCTCAGAACCTATTAGTGGTATGTTTGGTGGTTCTTCTCCAGCATGCACAGAGTTACAGACGATCCAACGCCAAACCCAGCATACAGTGCTTCTGAGAACTTGGCTTTAAATCTGTGGATGAGCTCCATTGTCTCAGAAACAGAGTAAAAGGACGCAGATCCTCCGGCGTAATCTAGGTACACACCGATCCGTGAGGCACGAGCTGCACCCAGTAGATCTTTATCCATCTTATTGTGCCAGGCAGAGTATCCTGATTCTGAGCATAGGAGGCTCCAAGATTTATCATTGTATCCCAGAAGGCTGTTTGAGTTCTTACCTTTGCGGCTAATGCTCTTGTATGCAACTCCAATGGAAAATTCACCATTCCACTCCGCCTCCCAGTAATGCCGCATTCCGCTGAGTGGCTCCTTGCACAGGATCTGGCAAAACCCATCAAACCGCTCCGGGTGATCTGGGTAAAACTGGGTTGTTCTCTTCCGGATCACCCGGCGATTCCCGTCTGAAAGGACCAGCTCTTTATAGGCAGTGTTGAGATCAAAAGTAAGTTTAGAAGAATCTGTTAAATGAAATTGTTGAGAAAAGAGGTTCATTCAGCATTTAGAAGAAACAAAAAGGGTATATGTTATCATCTGTAAAGTGAATTAGATTAATTAATGATGTGGAATTGTCTATACACTCACATTTGAGGAAATCCAGTCTTGTTTTAGGCTCTGGCAAATCAGTTCTTATCAGAGCTGAAAATATGGTATACAGAGTTGTTCTGTAACATACTTTATTCTACATAAAGTTAAATAAAGTGTAGATTAAACCTCAGGAAGTCCTCTCACCATTCAAATGTCCTCCAGATCTCGGAATCAGGATATAGATTGAGATGTCACTCACTAAGATGAAACAGTTATGAATATCATGCAAATGCATAAATGAATAGTAGATAAAATATAGCTTTATATGCTCTACTGATCAAAAGATTGGGGTCAGTAGGATTTTTTAATCATACATGATTCGCAATAAAGTAATCTACGATCTCCTCGAATACCCGGGGGATGCATTAATTTGTTTAACAACACACCAATATTCAACGGTCGAAACGTCGTTTTAAAAAAAACATTCACTAACAAAAACTCCATAACCCAGTTGTGAATTTTGAACACATGATCTAGGAACCGTTATTTACGTGCCGTCAGTGTACAAACTGAAAAAGAAAAAAGGTATCATTTTCCTCACACAAAATATTAAGCAACACACTATTTTCGACATTGGTTTCTGCTCTCCTTGACCTTCTATTCTTGTTTTCTTCTGATGCGAGTATATTAAAATGTTTTTCTGAAGGATCGGGATATTTAAGACTGGGGTAATGGCGCTAAAATTCAGCTGTTACCTTTCTCATCCCCTCCTCCTCGACCCACCAAAAATGACATTTTAAATGATTCAATCGAAAACAAGCTTAATAAACCATTGTAATGAAGGGCACAATATTACAGTTTTTATTGTTTTTGCGATCAAGTTAACACAGCTCTAGTAAGCAAAAGATATGTCTTTCAAAAACATTTGAAAAATCCTACCGACCAACGTCTGAACGGTAGTGTAATTACGTCTCTGCATCTGCATTTACAATCCATAATTGTAGGTTGCAGAGCTAATTAGATATACTAAGGGGTGGGGTTCTTGTGGGGGGGTGGGGGGGGGAAAGGGTGTGGGGGTGGGGGGAAGAAAGAATTGGGGGAGATTCTTTTGTGTGTCTGATGCAGAGCAATGCCTTCCATCTCTGCTTAACATCTACATTATTTTGACCATTTTAGACATAGATATAATAAAGCCAAAACAGAGGTAAATGTCTGTTTCACAGTCTCACAGTGGTTATAGTCTTCGTGGTCAAGACCCAAACTAGAGATCGTTTTTGGAGATGTGTCCCAGCGAAAATCAGTGTCTTCACGGTCCTGTAGAGAGCTTCAGCAAACAGCGGGTGAGCTAAATCGGCTGGGGCAGCCAAGGTCTCATCCGAAATAGGGGGGGCGGTGCCGAGGGTGTAACGGCCTCCAGCAATAGTGACAGGTTATGAAGCTGCTTTCTGCAAAGGGGCAAAGCAGACATTCTTTTCTGAGAGCTCACGGGGTAACCAGTGGAATGGGGAAAGGGTGACGACCGGCCTAATGACAGACAAACGGCAGAGGCATTTGCCGTCAAACTAGACAAATTAAGACAGAAAATCAAAAAAAAAACTCAATACTTACACAGCACGCCATAGTCCATCCAACAAAGCGACGTGTGGGTCGTGTGTGCAATTGCTGCCGGCGCGTGTCAGAGATGGACAGAGTGGGTCGGCCATCACTGTGGTCGAAGGGGGTTTGGGACAAGTCTATCTGAGGGGTTTTGCCACTCTAGTCATATGGGGTCAAACCGCTGGCGCGGGCAAGGCTTGGATTCCACTCCCAGAGTCATGGAGGCGTGTCACGTCACCAGGCAAACTGATTAAATTCAAGCTGTATGATTGTGACCAAAGCTTAAACTTGAAATTGGATTTGAGCTATGGCTCGTGAAAATCGTTTTGTATGACGTTAATGCAAGTGATTCTACAAGGTCCATCAATTCTAGAACTTCAGCTGCAGAAACGTACAGAGCAAAATCTCATTGTAGAAGTCTAATTCAGGGGTTTTCAATCTTTTTAATAGCAAGGACCACCAAACAAATAATGACATAACCAATACTTCTTCACAAAACTACACGCAGATTTTTTTTATGTGATTTTCAACAACAAGACATTGAGAAAGTAAAATTAAACAAAATCTAAAAACAAATTATATTTATTCAGCCTTAAATTGATCAAAAGTGACAGTAAAGACAGTTTAAACTGTTCTCAGCATTGACAATATTTCTAGAGCACCAAATTAGCATAATAGAATAATTGTGAAAGATCATGTGACACTGTGAAGACTGGAGAAAAATCTACTTTCATATAAATCAAACAAATAAATCAAATTTCAAAAATAGATAGATATTATATATTATTAGAAAATATAAAAAAATTGCAATAATACACACACTTAGTATTTTATTTGTTCATTCATTTATTCTTTTTTTCACTTAATTTTCAGAGACTTTACAGCAGTTACCTGATGCCTCCTGGAAGTTCCCTGACCCCACTTTGACACTTGGAAGTGCTTTTGTTGCAAGTTACAGCACGAAAAAAAAATCCATACTCATTGTAGTATTTTTCTTAAAAACGCCATATATTAAGTCAGTGACTCGACTGGGTAACATCCAACCCTTCTCTTTCACACACACACACTGTATAATCAGTCTGTAAGTCATCTTGATTTGTACAAAGGGACATGTTGAGATTCTTACCTGGGCGATGTTTTTGTTGAGCAAATAGACACCGTATTCAAACTGGAAACGCTCTCCTCTGGGGAAAAGAGGGAACCTGCAAACAAGAGCAGCAAAGAGGCATCATGAGAAAGAGTCTCAGCACTCACCTCTGAACTATTGCACATGGTTCCCATATTAAACACAAAGTGAAGAACATTTTTATGAGGTCGTAATCAGTTCATAACTTTGCACAGGACAACCTCACACCAAACAACAAAAACAGCAGGTCATCTGGATAAACAGCTAACCAACAGAGCGAACCCTGAAACTAATAACTGGATTTACAAACCAACGCTCAGATTCAGGAATCTTTCAGTGTTTAAGGGTATTTATGTCCAGTGAAGTTAACCGAGCAATGATGATGCCTCAAACTCTTCAAAAACTCTGCGAGGCAACAGGCTCTTCCTGACGTAAGACATTTCAGCAGATGTTAAGAGACCGCCTGGTGCTCTGGAGGTCTGGTTCTGATCCGCTTCTCAAATGCATGTCTGAAACACAATCTATTATCCATTAAAATCATTCTGGCTTGTTTCTTTCGGTCAGTTCTCATTTAAACCACAAGCGTAATCATGATTCAGAAATGGCCGAACGGCACACAATATCAATGTCTACATCAGAGCAACGTATAATGAACTCACCAGTCAAGATTCACAACAGATGAACACGCTGGACTATTATTGTAATTCTGAAGGGTGCACATTGAAGCATTTACTGAGAACTTAAGACTTCAGAAAAAGCTTTAATTATTAAAAATAGTGCTAATACAATAGGGTACACGTTCCAGAGATCACTGGAAGTCTGTGATGTGGACAACACTCATCTTTAGCTGATCCATTCATCATATTGAAGCAATACATCTATATAAATACTGATCAGCCAATAACTAAATTTGCAACTTCTAAGTAAGAAACAGAAGTGCTTGCAATGCACCAAAAGAGTAGTATTAAAGTTTAACAGTGTTAAAGTTATCTTAGGTTTAGGCGTGAGCAGTGTAAGTCAGAAGTGTGAAATAAAATAAAAACAATGGAATAAAATACAAGATACAAAAGAAAAATGAAATTAATACATACAATTGAAATTAATAGGAAGAACAAGGAATAGAGGCACCAATGAAATATAAGTAATTGCAAGCGACCAGAATCATAGCATTAAAGTGAATAGTATAAAGGGACGCTCAGGGTTTGAGGCTTTGGTTATAAAATATTACGAATAAATAAAAGTACAAATAAAAACAAACAGAACATAAGAAGAGATAAAGGAACTAAAGACAGAATAAAAGTAACCTAGCATAAGAACGAGATTGTACATGATCAATAAGGAAAATATAAGTGTTGCAAAGCAACCAAAATAGGTATTAAATGAGTATTAAGTTGATAGTGTGCACGACTGCTCGGTAGAGGGATGGGCGAGGACTCAGTATTGCAAGAAGGAAAGGGGTTTATTGGTAATAAAAAATAACACCGCAGCACACACGTCGGGGCATTGCGGACGCATCCTCGGCGACAACACGGGGAGCTGCAGCTCCAGCCACATCGTCGGGGCAAAGCAGCCTCTCAGTGCCCTAGGGGTGGTGGGCCGTACCCATTCCTCCTCCTTCTCCGAGAACGGGCACTGCACCTCATCGGCCACATCTGGGGGGCTGCGATTCCTCAGGCAGACGCTGGGGCGCTGCAGCCTCTAACGGCCGTTGCTGGGGGCGCTAACAGGCCTCTTCAGCAGAGGATTACCTGTGTGGGCAGGATATCGATGAACCTCAAACGAAAGGTGGTGCCAACCCTCGTAAAATCCACCAGTTGAGGGGCTGCACCCGGCGTAGACAAAAGAGGTCGCTTGCGGGCGGCATCGTAAACCCCAAACGCCTACTGTGCCGCACCCGTGGAAGACGTCAGGGCAAGAACGTGCCTCACGGTTCAGCCACCGTGACGGAGGGGAGCCTCAGAAGGTACAGGGAAAATTGGAGCATGAGTGTAGGGGGGCTGGAGGAGAGTGGAGGATGGTGGAATGGCGAAAACATTTCTTCCAGCATGAGTCCTCATTCATGGTCCCCCCCCCCCCCCCTCGTACTTCAGGGTTCCGGGATAGAGGGGGATGAGGCGAGGAAGTCAGTATTGGACGAGGAAGAATGGGCTTTATTGATGATAAAAATAAACAAAACAGCTACAAAAACTATCCCGTGGGGAAAAAACAGGCTGGCAAGGCAAGACAAGACAAGACAAGACAAGACAAGACAAGGCAAGGCAAGGCAAGGCAAGGCAGCGGCAAGGCAAGATCCAGACACATCCAGGGAGAGATGAAGACGAACTGACGCAGGACTGAAAACACAAGGAGAATAAATGGAGAGCAAATGAGGAAGGTAACGAGGGACCACATGTGGGGCAAAATAACTAATAATCAGGTAACAAGATGGGAGGAGTCAAGACAATTGACATGAGCACATGGCACACAGAATCAAAGACAAAAGCCATGTGCTCACACAAAACAAAAAACAAGCACATGGACAGCAAACAAATCACCAAGCCATGTGCATAGAACAAAAGACACGGAACCAGCAGGCTAATGAGAAAACTCATAGCCGCGTGTTCACACACCCCCCCCACAACAACACAAGACAACAAGAAAAGCACGCGGCTGAACACAATCCGCGTGCTTCACAAAACACAACACAAGTGGACAGAAGAGCGCACGGCCGGGCGAACTCGAGACCTCACGCTCCCACAACAGACAGAACATGGGGCGCGAGTGTCCGGACCCCGACACGAAGCCGAAACTCAAGACATGAGTGCCGGGGTCTGAACACCACGTTCCAACATGAAACAGTACACGCAGACGGGAGCGCACGGCTCGAGCACACTCGACGCCGCACGCTCACATGAAAACAATGACAAGACGCGAGTGTCAGGGCTCTGTCACAAAACCATGAATTGTAGCAGTAGAAGCACCAACCTCGGCCCCCGAAGTGACAGAACCCTGACACTAGCCCCACTCAAAAGGGACGCCACCTGGCGTCCCTAACGAGACACAGCAAAAACAAGACAGGAACATGACAGAACAACATGACAACACAAGACCGCTACATAACAGGAAACACAAGACAGGAAAACTCAAAACACTGGGACAAAGGGGGGAGGGAGGGAGGGAGGGGAACCAAGCCAGTGCCAGCAGTACAACCCAGAAAGTCATAACAGGAACCAGGGAGGGGCGGGAGGGTTGAGCCATGGAGGCTCAGGCAGCCCAGGAATCTCGGGGAGCCAGGACGGGACCGGAGGAACAGACCAGGGAGGCCCCGGCCTAACAAGAACCAGGAACCAGGGAGGGGGGGGAGGGTTGAGCCAGGGAGGCTCAGACAGTCCGGGAGTCCCGGGGAGCCAGGGCGGAGCCGGAGGGACGGACCAAGGAGGCTCCGGCTTAACAAGAACCCCAGTAGACCACCAGGGCGGAGCCGGAGGGAGCTTGGGCAGGGCCGGCAGGGCAAGGAGCCCGGGAGGGGCCGGCAGGGCAAGGAGCCCGGGCAGGGCAAGGAGCCTGCGGCGGGGCGGCGGGCAAGAGATTGGCGGGGCAAGGAGCCTGGGACGGGGCGGCAGGGCAGGCGCTTGGGCGGGGAAGGCTAGGGCAAGGGCCCGGGAGGCCGGCAGGGCAAGGAGCGGGAGGGCGGCAGGGAAGAGCATGGGCGGGCCGGAGGGAAAGAGCCTGGGCGGGGGCCGCAGGCGAAAGGAGCTGGGCAGGGACCGGCAGGGAGAGGAGCATGGGCTGGGCAAGGAGACTGGGCGGGGCCGGCAGGGCAAGGAGCTTGGGAGGGTCTGGGACGGCCTCCAGGCCAGCAACAGCGTGCTCCTGGATGGCCTCCAGGCCATGTGGGGTGGAGGAAGCCCTTCTCCTCCTCCTCCTCCGCCTCCGAGAGTGGAGCACTGCCACTTCATCGGCCACCTCTTGGGGCGCAGCCGCCTCTTCGGCTGTCACTGGGACCGCTGCAGCCTCTCCGTCCATCACTGGGGGCGCTGCAGCTTTTTCGGCCGCTTCCGGGGCCGCTGCAGCTTCTCCGGCCATCACTGGGGCCGCTGCAGCTTCTCCGGCCATCACTGGGGGCGCTGCAGCCTCATCAGCCACCCTCGGGGGCATTGCAGCCTCCTCGGCCGCCACACGGGAGCTGCAGCCTCATCAGCCACCTCTAGAGGCACAGCAGCCTCTTCAGCTGCCTCTAGGGGAGGTGAGGCGTACCCATTCCTCCTCCGGCGTCGAGGAGGGAGGAAAGAGGGGGGGCGGGGCACTGCCACTTCATCGGCCACCTCTGGGGGCGCTGCAGATTCCTCAGCAGACGCTGGGGGCGCTGCAGCCTCTTCGGCCGTCTCTGGGGGCGCTACAGCCTCTTCAGCCAGAGGATTCCCCTGTCAGGCTAGGAATTCGATGAAGCCCTCAAACGACAGGTGGTCCAACCCTCTCATCATCCACCAATTGAGGGGCTCATCCAGGGTGTAGCAGAAGAGGTCCTTGAGGGCCGCATAATTAAACCCCAACCCCTCTGCCGCCCCTCTGAACTCCAGGGCAAACTTCCTCACGTCAGCCCCCTGTTGACAGAGGGAGCTCAAGGTCCTAAATTGGAGCATGCGCTGGTAGTGGGGGCTGAAGAGAGTGGAGGCTGGTGGATGGCGCAAACCCTTCTTCCGCTGAGTCCTCATCTTGGTCAGTTCGTACTGTCAGGGTTCCGGGTAGAGGGATGAGGCGAGGACTCAGTACTGCAGAAGAAAGGGTTTTATTGGTAATAAAAATAAACAAAACGGTAACACAAACTACCCTGTGGGGGAAAAACAGGCTGGCAAGGCTAGGCAAGGCAGGATCTGGACACGACATGACACATCCAGGGAGAAATGACGATGAACTGACGCAGGACTGCAAACACAAGGAGAATAAAAGGAGAGCAAATGAGGAGGGTAACGAGGGAGCACATGTGGGGCAAATTAACTAATAAACAGGTAACAAGATGGGAGGGGTCAAGACAATTGACATGAGCACATGGCCAGCAAAACAAGACAACGACATGTGCTCACACAAAAACAAAACACAAGCACATGGCCAGCAAACCAAATCACAAGCCATGTGCTAGAACAAAAAGACACGAACACGCAGCTAATGAAAAAACTCATAAGCCGCGTGTTCACACAAAACAACAAGAAAAACACGCGGCTGAACACAAACCGCGTGCATCACAAAACACAACACACGTGGACAGAAGAGCGCACGGCCGGGCGAACTCGAGACCGCACGCTCCCACAACAAACAGAACATGGAGTGCGAGTGTCCGGACCCCGACACGAAACCGAAACTCAAGACATGAGTGCCGGGATCTGAACACCACGCTCCAACATGAAACAGTACACGCAGACGAGAGCGCACGGCTCGAGCACACTCGAAGCCGCACGCTCACATGAAAACAATGACATGACGCGAGTGTCAGGGCTCTGTCACAAAACCATGAATTACACTAGACCGAAGTGACAGAACCCTGACAGATAGTGCAGTAAGTGACTTCTACGAATTAGAATAGAATAGAATAGAATAGAAAAACTTGGAAAATGGAAAAAAGGAGTAAATGTGGAGAGCGTCAAAAACAGTAAAATATCTTTTAATGCTAATAGTTTTTATTTTATTTTATTTTTTCAGTGATGGTCAAAGGGGGAATTTCAAGCTTTAATCTGAAATTTTTTAGAAAGTCTTACATTTATCAAAAACTATTTTTACTATATTTTTTTAGAAAATTGCGGAAAAGAACAATAAAAACAGAATGTATGAGGAAGATCAAAATTATCCAATTGTGTCAGCAGTTCATTCTCTGAGTTTTGTAGCAATGGACTCGATTCATAAACACGCAGACCTCCTGAACCGAACATCCTATTAGTTTTATTGGAGAACATGGCCTGAAAAAGTTGGAAAGTCCCTCTGAGAAAACTTAGGATGGAAAAGGTTCAACAAACAGACAAAAAGTCAACTCGTGAATATTCTGCACCCTCCTCGAAGCTGCTCCCACTGACACCTGACATAACTTCAGCCTCCTAATATCAGAGTACAACATTACTGCCCTGTTATTAAGAGCTTACAGGGAGGCAGAAAATCAGCGAGAGAGAGAGAGAGAGACACAACAAGAAGAGGACAGAAAAGCCTCCAGCTTAACCCCCTGTGATCAACAAAAACATCACCACTTTAACCACAAAGCTCTCCTGACAGCACTGTCAGGCTTGATAAAACACCGCATGTGTGTTTTCAAGACTCCATACCTGAGCAGACACCTACAACCCAGACTTGCGAGCGATCTTCCAGACGTTCCTCTGTAATCCGTGAGGACTTTTTGTCAGTAGCACCTGGAACTCGTGCTTTTAATCGCGGAAGAGTGGAGACAGACCCAGCAATTCCCTCAACTTCCTGTCTTAACAATTCTGTCTCTCATACACACACACACTCACATACTTACTGTCTGACCCATAAGACCCAGGGGGCATAATCTTGAAGCAGGTGCACACTTAAAACCCTCAATGGACTCAACACACACACACACACACACACACTTCAGCATGTCATTCATGTCACTTTGAGTGTAAAAGAGCAGAACAAGGTACAGTGGTACATCTTATTCCTCACACACACCTAGTGAGCTTCCTCGCTGCCTTCCAAGATAACATCCTAATAAACATAGAAACTCATAAGCAGCGGAGGTAGAAGACCTTATATTGGAAGCAACAAAACAGCAATATAGGCTAATTATATAACATTATTTACATATAAAAAAAAAAGTTACATTTTGAAATAATGTAAAATATCAGTAAACAAAACAAAACACTTACAAACATTATAAACACTATAAACGTGCATTTTAGTTCCCCTAAGGATTCAGAACAGAACAGGAAAGAAAGATAAATATAAACATAATTTAAACATAAATTACAGTGGCATTCATTATAAAAAAACATTTATTAAAAATGGCAAGCCTAAACAAAATTTACTTTAAAGTGAAACTGAAATTACAGAACTAAACAAATTAAACTTTTAATCAATATTCTCTCACTTCCTTAATTTGTTTAGTATTTACATTTTTGGAAAAACTAAATATAAGTGCATTGCCAAACAGTGAGATCATTTCAATAACGAATATATTTAAAACAGTTCTTGTTAAAAAAATAATAATAATTATGTTTACAATTATGTAAATGTAATCCAATAACTTCTTGCCTAAACTAAAAAATAATAATAAAAATTAATATTTATTACAATTTTAAATACTTTCTACTGAAAAGGCCTCAGTTACAGTTGTATTGTTTGAATCACTAAAAAGAACCAGTTCATTTACAGTAGAGTCATTCATTCTGTAATAGGATTACACAGGTAGCTCTTTATGTTTTTGATTCATTGTAAAGAACCAGCTCATTAGAGTCATTCTTTTGTGACTCGGACTGCACTGGTTATACTGTATAGTTTTGATTCACTAAAACGAACTGGCTCATAATAGTAATCTGTAAATTTGTTAAGTCAGATTACACTGGTTGCGCTGTACTGTATGTTTTTGATTCATAAGACTAATTCATTCATTCATTACTTCACACTCATTTAGATTCATTCATTCTGTAATGGGACTACACTGGCTCATAAGAGTGATTCTTTCGGAAATCAGATTACACTGGTTATGCGGTTTTTATTCACTAAATACAATTGGCTCAGGAGAGTCATTCGTGAGTCAGACTACACTTGTTGCACTGTGGTTCACTAAAAAGAATCGACTCGGAGTCAGTTGTTTGGGAATTAGAATTTACTCTCCGTGCTGTATATTTTTAATTCACTAAAAAGTACCGGCTCATTCATAGGAGAATTGGACTACACTGGTCGTGCTGTATGCTTCACGCTGTAGATTTAATAGCGGTGTTGCGTCACAACTAAATGAGAAGTGCAAGATACTCCATCAGAGTATTTCAGTACAGTATTCTGCCTCAAATTGAGCAAGAACCGGAATCGAACATTGCTTGGCTGCCAATCATATCCTCGCAAGCCACATCTTACCACATTCCATAGAAATACATCATCATCTCATAGAGAAACAACCACAGTTAGACGCTGCCAAAATCCACTCGCACACGACACAAAATAATGCCACACACGGGTCTAGAGACGTGCACACACACACACACACAGTCACCTAACAGTGATTAATGAGCGCTCTCCAGTGTGTGTGTGAGATCATACTGCTGTGACTCTGGTTCACAGAGCACCAGGAATTCCTCAAGGGAATGTCCAGTCAAATATATTATAACAGAGCAACAGGAGGCAAGAAGAGAGTATTCGTGTATGTGTGTGTGTGTGTGCGTAAGCATGTGTACGAACATATGTGAAAAAGTGCGTTGAGGTAACAGGACAGAAAGCGAGAGAAATGGAAAGGAAATGAGAGTGGTTTTTATCACTATTGGAAATGTGAAGGATTACAGTGAGACCTGGAGAAATGTTCACTCTCACTCTCACATGGCAGGATAACACTTACATTCACCCCACACCTCACAAAATGTCACACAAAACAAGGCACACCGCAAATGGATGAGTATAGCTAGATATCAGTTTTACAGTGACCCATATTTCTCGTTCGCCCAAAATAGTGCTGGTGCTCCGTCTCAGAACAGGGCAGAACCATTGACTAGAGAACAAAAAAAATGATTTAACTGAATGTTATAATATAATATAATTAATATAATCCTAGGCACGCTGCTACTTGTTGACGGAGCGGCAATCATACCTAGTTTTAAAAGAAAATCATAATTTTATAAATCTTTTATATCATAATTTTTTTAGATTGTTTTAAAATTATAAATACACAAAATCAGCGTCGCTGTGCTGAACCTTTTTTTTGGTGTCAAAAAAAAATATCTCTTCAAGTTCCTCAAAAGTGATCAAACATTGTAAAATCTTAGTATTGCTTTAAAAATAAAAAAAGTTAAATACTTGGGTGGTCTTTTTAAGAAGTGCTTAAATAAACGCATATAAAACAAAATGTGACATTTTAACAATTTAATATGTTAATGAAATTGGGCTTTATAATTCTAATAACAAATATATATCTTATTCATGAAACATCTTAAGACCCCCAACCCTCCTCTAATTTTTATAGCATAATTAATAGCTTTTAACTGATAGTTTAATAATAAAATATATATATATACTTATATATATATACACCCCCCGCACCTACTATGTGTGTGCTGCAGTATGGCTGTGCATCGGGGCAAATATCTCAATTGTGCGATTTTTTTGCGCCAGATTTTCGATGCGATTTGATTCTGGCGATTTTAAATTTGTCAATAAGTCAAGCTTCAGCTCAATATTGTCAATAATGTGCAGCACAGTGTGTGTATCATTACCCTGCTGAAATAAACAATAGAAACCATCACAGAAATTATTATAGTTTCCATTAAACCATTACAAAATTTCTTTTTGTTTTGGGCATTATTCCAATTGGAATTACTGTTGTTCTATTGGTTGCTATCTGCCAGATTACATCCCACCAATAGATTCCATCAAATAGACACCATTATAGTTGACATTAAAACCAGTTCCCGTTATAACCCTGGAATCCATTACATTTGTTATTGTGTTTTTGGAGGGGTTCTATTGTTTTTTTCTTCAGGAGGGGGCGTCGGCAAGATTCATACCTGGTGATACCCCGTACATACTTTTAACAGAATTAACTTAATTACTGAATTTCACAGAAAAAATTTGTTTATTTTTTGTAAATAAAGAACTGTATTTATTAAGTCAATTATTAAAGTATTACATATGTAACATAGGCTGATTTATTAATTTTGAGTATTTGGGATTTTAAGAGCAAGTGGAAAATGTGCTGAATGTTTCATTTCATCAAAGTGAAATTAGCAAGCAGTTAGAGCAAGATAACGTTCACGTACTAACCAAAATATCTAAGAATGTATCTTTTATTCTTCAGTACTGAAAACGCAGCTCTTGGAAATTACCTTTTTTGTTCGTTGTCTGCCATTTCGAAGCTTAAGTTACATACGGTTTTCTTTAGTTTTAATTTGCATAACTATCGATCTGACCCAGTAGACGCCATAATCCCACTCTGTCTCTCTCCCGCGTTCTTTTTTTTTTAATGGTGGGTGTTTACGCATTTGGCTAGAGCAGTGCTGATTGGGGAAAACGGAGGTGCGCTCACTCTTTTGGTTAGTAAGACTGCCACTCAAGGCTGGCAGTCATGCATATGCTCTGGAACAAAGTAATATCGCGTCCATATCGCAAGCTTTGCGATTAGGAAATCGCAACGTCTCAAATCGCGATTTCGATTGGCTATTTCTGATTAATCGCACAGCCCTAGACTGAAGCCGACGTTATATCACGCTCCTCACCTTAGACCCGCCTCTACCACGCCTCTTCCAACCATTCTTTTGAAGGTCCGGCACTGTGTGAAGACAATTCTTTGTACCCATTCATCCCAGGTCTAACGCCCCCGCTTACCTAAACTCCCTCGATAGAGAGGCGACATGGCCCTTGCGCGTTACTCGTTCTCGCCCCCTCCGCCGAGGTTGGCCTCAAACTCTCTTCTCGGCCCTGCCACTTAGATAGGCCTTAAGCCTTTCATCGTTGTCCCACCTCAAACGCAGGGGGTCACCAGTAGCTGTACTTTTCCAGTAAATGTTTGTGACGAGATAAGGCAACCGCAAGAACACGGCTCCATGTTTCCACATTTGCTGAAACTTCCTTCTGAAGCATGATCTGGAACGTTACTCAATAAAAAAAAAGGGGTTTGATAATTGAACATGACAGCGACACAGATTCTCATTCGTTTTCCTTCTGACAGTTTCCATCTTCTCTCCCTCACTCCAGTGTAAAAAATGATTTATTCAAGTTGCAAATAAAACACGATTCGAACACAAAAACAAGATTACCCGGAGTATGTTTTACAAGAAATTAGTTAAGAATTTCATTTTTTCTACTTCAAAATTTCTTGTTCAATTTAATATGTTACTTGCCTTTTCTTTGTAATTGTGTAAGTTACCAGCCATTTCTACGCCAAGTAATAACTCCTACAACAACAGTTATTTTTTTTGGGGGCATGCTTTTTTTTTTTTTTTTTTTTACAAAGAAGGAGTGCGATATAATCAAGTAACTAAACAAGAGGAAAAGAGAGACGAGACGGGCATGTACAATTACAAAAAGCTCCTTTATGAGACCGGATATTTACATATACTTTGAGTGAGTGTATGTTTTGTGTGCGGCATCTCAAAATCATTTCATGACCTCATATTAGCACACAAGCTCTATGTTCTGTTTAACCACTCTATGACAAAGTGAGGGCGCTCAGCCAAGAATTGACCACTCTAAAGCAGACTCAACAAACTAACCGAACTCCTAATGCAATCACTTCTGATTTATCACATACTCACAAACAGGAAATCAGCTTCATTCAACAGTACATCTGAGGATCTTTTGTTACAAAAAAAAGTAAATCTTGCAATAAAAAGAGTGGAGACTGTGGTTATATTGATGAGAGGTATTTTGTACCTACCATATTTCTGTGACAAGTTTTGCTGTAAAAATTTGCTTGTGCTGTCTTTCATTAAAAGTGGTAGAGAAACCGAAATAGTGACAGATTTTCATAGTGTAAAAAAAAAAGTGATCTTATTCACAATAAGATCTAGACTATAACTTTCATTTAATGCTGACTTTAAAATAAATAACACTTATTGAGCTATGCTATATAATGCAAACACATTCCTACATATTTAAGTGTGACACAAGTGTCCAAATACTTTCAGGGCCACTGTAATTTATACTACAGTTTGTTTAGTCCTGCTTTGATCATTTTAAAATCATCTACAAACGTTATTATGCAAACAAACATTGCACACGCACCAGCAATAGAAATGTTTCACTTATTACATGGTATATATGAGAAAGTTCAGATAGATAGCATAATAAATAACTATAACATACAGTAAAAAGTGTTCCCTTCCTGTTCTCCAGCCTCATTTCTGGTTTTAATTAAACAGCTGGGGGGGAGAAAAATGCACCTTGTTCTCTTACACCAGTTCATAAAGAAACTCAGATGACAGGTTAAGTGACCCACAAATTCCTTTTGGACCTTTTCAAGACAAAGGTATACTTTAAAAGAGAGGCTGGAAATGTCAGAACGGTTACAGCCAGGGCTATCGGCTGTGCCTGGACCATTAAAACAGCATTGCATGGCAGATGCTCAGTGTAATCGTTTCTATGATATTGGGAGTTACAGCTATGGTTGATTTATACGGCAAGTGCTGCCATTAGCTGTGACAGTTTGGAGGCAGGTGTTTGTTTAAAAGCAGCTAGGTTGATTTATGACTCCCAACGCCTGAAACTGCATTAAAAACAATGTAGTTATGGGGAAAGTTCTCTATTTCAATGGCGAATGAATGAACAATGTGCAGAGTGGGCACGCTGAAAGGTATGTTGCATATTTGTGCGATCAGAAAATGAGATAGAAGTAACAAGTGTGTGTGCCAGAAAGAACCAAAGATTGTGAGAAAATGTGCATGCAAAATGTGTTAATACATAAATATGGGATGTTCACAAATGGAGAGAGAATATGCACCAGCACGAAACAGCGCGAGGATGACATGGTTATGTACGTTTGGAGTATCAATTATTATATGTAAACAGGCAGGCGGAACACATGTGCCGAGGCTTGTAGAGAGTATACATTAGTGCAGGTCATTTGGAGTAGCTGGGAAGATTTTCAACAGTTCCTGGACTTATGCATGATCTGCTCCGACCACCCACCAAATGGCAGGCTGCTGCAGTATTCCCTTAACTATCATCGAGGCCAAGTCGCACGCCAGGCGGATGCAAAGAGTGAAACTTCATAATGAAGATCATGGCTAGCCTGGAAAACGGCAGCATGAGTATGACAATTCTCAGTCAAATACCAGAAGACCAAAGGGAGATCTGAACAACAATCAAAAGTTGGATAAAAAGTTGCGTTGGTCAGTTTTTTCCTATGAAGATACAAAAAATAAAATTTATATGAAGATCATAAGATCTAAGGATGCACCGATATAAATTTTCTGACCAATAAAATGCAATATTCATATAAATTAAATAATTTTATACATATACAAAATTATAAAAAATAACCTAACCAGTCAATAACCGATTTTGTATCAATAAATTGTGTAGCTTTAATAAGCGTAAACATAATGAAGATTGTATAATATATCATATTAAATAATTTCATCATTATATAATATAATCCTAGCCTTTGCCTAATAAGCACAAAACTAGGGGTGCATAAAGAAGATCTGTAAAGTTTGCAAAGACTAAAGTCTCAAATCCAAAGAGATACTCTTTATAAAATTAAGCGAGTCAAAAACCCCTAACTAAAACGGCTCATCTAACACGCCCCCACAGCCACATGTCTACTTCACGATGTGGGAAGATTTGCATAACGCTGTCCAAATGTTCACTCAAAGAAAGAAGGCGTTACTTTTATTCTTGCTGTAGTATTGTTGCCCGCACAGCTGCCAGCCGTCATTGGGTCCGTTCAAGACACCTCTGTGTGTTTCTTTGTGAAAGCGAAACGACTTTGTTTGGCCTTTCAAAAGAGGACGATATCCGCTTCGTCTTGTCTGGAGCTGATCTGTGCTGGTCGCTGGAGGAAATACATCAACTTTGCACACCGGTGGACAAAGCGAAGATAAACGACCGAACGCCAGAGGGTTGTACATGTGGTTGCCAACAAGGCCGCGCTGCGCGCTATCCGCCTTCCTTCGTTCGAAACCGGGTGCCGGCGCTGCCTGTGCCATTCTCAAGCCCCGGCCTCTCCCAGGTGGGGGGGGCGGGGGGGGGGGGGGGGGGGTTCCCTGATGGTCCCTCATCACTTAGGGCCCTGCCGGCCATTCCTCCACTCTAAAATAGCCTTCCCAGGCCTCTGGCTGCAGCACTATCCGGGCTAGCCGCGCCGTCTCCGCTCCCGTCTCAGTCCGCGCCGTGTGTGACGCGGTGTTTTGTTGTGAAAGCGAAACTACGTTGTTTGGCCTTCCAAAAGAGGACACGACTAAAAATCAGTGGTTAAGTTTTATTTACAATACTGTTCCAGAACAGTTTAACTCAAATATTCAGATGTGTGCAGCATATTTTATGCAGGACTGTTTCCTGATCCTGGAAGAGTAGACTACAATGCCGGCTGTTTCTGACTCACAGACTGTAAGTACGTTTTATATTTAAAGAATTTGCCACTGATGATTCAAACGTGAGTTTTTTTGGGCAGTGTAGAGTAGGGCTTGTTGTATGTCATTTCTCCGATCACAAATGCAGAAAATGCATTTTATGTTTACGTGGCGCGATGCAAAGCAACACGTAAAAAGACAGTAAAAGTCATTATAATCCGTAATATGTCCCCACTGGATGCAACAAACGCCTCGTTTATAATGGATTTTCATGTTTTTGAATCGTCGCTCTGGCCGGACAGGGCATCACAGTATGGTAGGGGCGTAACATTTCCGTCACACGCTTGATATCAAATCGAGTCGAAAAATAAAAAAAAAATAAAAAACAAAAAAAAAAAAAAAAAAACCAATCACAAGTCACTGGATAGCTGGCCAATCACAGCACAACTCGCTTTTTCAGACCGATTAGCTTTGTAAAAATCGATGCGTTTCAGAAAGGCGGGGCATAGAGGAGAAACAATAATGTACTTTTTGTGGAAAATAATGTGTTTTTTTAACCTTAAACCACATAAACACATTTCATTACACCAAATACACAAAATAATGTTCTTTTTAGCAGCATCATATGACCCCTTTAAGACCAACACCTAAAAACAAGATCATTTTTTAACAAACAAGATTGTTGACAATTTTAAGAAAAATAAACTGAGCAATCAAAATAAGCCATTTCAATATGGCTTTCCTTCAACATTCATAACTGGTATCTCCAACATATACAAGTTTAATCTGGCTACTCAAAAATGCTCAAAGATGGAGACAATTTGGACCTGAAGATAAAAACAAGAGCTGAATGATTTCAAGAATGATGAAAACATGGCACGATCCACAACTCAAGAACATTTAGAAGACAGAGGGATGGAAACGAGCAGAAGACAGCCAGAGGGATGAGGTATTCAGCTGCCGGGTACAGCCTGGCTCCAGCCTTCTGTCTTTATGATGAGCGCTTTTATCAACTTTCAGCCCCATCAAACTGATTCTGGCAGAGCCAGGCTTCATCCCTGAGGGCCAAATGAAAGACTGACGAGTCTTTCCACTGTCTTCAGATGATATCAGCCCTTCAAGAAGTCATTATGTTATGAATCACACTGCTCACAAAATGCAATGGTTTGATTGGTATTTCTCTAATTTTTTGACATGTCTGCAATTCGGAGCTGCTCATGATAAGCATCCGGACAAGGAGGAACTAAGCTGCGATCCCTTCAAAAGATGAAAATAAAATACAACCAGTCAACCCTAAAAAGGAAGTACATCTCATCTTAGCAGACATCATCAAAAAAAATATTTTCCTTTCCTTTGAGCTCACAACCACCCTCTCTGGTTTGGGAGCCCAAGCTGGCAACTCCGCAACTCATGGAGCGACGTGTCAATTCCTACTTCCATTTTTATGCTTGTCATAAATTCCTTCTGAAAAGTGGACAGTGCCATCATACAGTTCCCAATAAAAGCCAATATGAGAGGGGGGCTTGGGTTTAACGGGCCAATCTCTGGACTCCATCACCCAGAGTACATCTGGATCGCATCTCCAGGCCTCTCCGAGCTCTGCGGCAATCAGCCGTGCTGCGATTGGCTTGGGTGCAACGTGTTAGAGTCCCCTGCATTTCAAGAATGCACCAGGGGGACAGAAAGAAGCTTCCAAGATTGCAAAGAACATTATGGAAAAAGAACTGTGTAAGAATTGTGTAGTGCTACATTAACAGAAGAGAAGGGTCAAGGGATAGAAGACCAAATTGGTATAGGAGCGAAAAAACTCCAAACCGTATCATTTGGGCACAGATGAGGCATCCCAGGTGGAGAAGGAAAGAAGGAACCGCAGAACTGCAGTCCAAGATTGTCTCACTGGGACACAATCGCTCTAATATGCATGGAAAGAAAAGGAAAATAAAGCAAAGGCCTGGGGTGGTGGAAGCTTAATGGTCAGAGCTGCTAACCTTAAGTTTACACCTTCAATCCCATGTAGGCCTGACCTTTGATCCGGAAAGTTATTGAGAGCCAATTCCTGTCCGTCCAATTAGTGCATTTTAAGTCACATTGGATGGAAGTTTTGGCTAAATAACAAGTAAAAGTAGTGGATAGAAGAGTGTTCATAAGAAGCAAAGAAGGCTGCATGTCGAAAATTATTGTTTTATGGTCAGAATGGGATTCGTCAGATTTCATTTACGAGACTGGTGGGTTGACATTACAGCGAATGTTCAGGTTTAATGGATGAGCCCTGCACAATTTAAGCAGCTGTAAAATCAAGTAAATATGGAAATGACTTAGAATGTGACTTTGGAATGTGGCCTGACACTATGATTACAGCTAAAGGGACATACAGATCTACATAATAATATAGGGGGGAAATCCATGACAAGAAAACATCTGCTCTGTTTCACAACCTGGTGTGCTGCCTTACCGTATACTTTCTACATATGCAGCATAATAACAAAAATGGAACCTCAGAAGAGAGTGATTTGAATACATACAGTAGGAAGCAACTCTGTTAACAGTCACACACACATCAAATAATTTCATGTTAAACAACACCCAACACTTCAGCATTACACCTGAGATCTGCTGAGCTAACAATTTGATACTTCATCAAGCACAAAAAAAATTGTGTAAAATACAAATGAAATAACACCACACTTTTTAGCACCACTTTTTAACAGTTGAAAAGTTCACTTGGTAAAGAAACAAAGTTTTTCTTCTGATTTCTTGCATCAAGATAACTACTCAGTGTTTTAAGCATTCTACCTTGATTGCATTATCCATAAAAAATTTTTATTTGATGCTGCCTCAGAACTAGTCTTAAATTAGCTTTCTCAGAAAGTAGCCTTATTTTGCTGCTTACAATTTGGAACAACTTTTGCAGTGAGAGTGCATAAGATACCTTAACATGATTTCAAGGTTAGGTAGTCTGTTCACTAGGATCTGAAACAGAGCCATTATAATTAAAAAAATTGACAGTATAGAAAAACAAGATCTCCAAATGCTTCACAGTTATGACACTGGGCATGTGGCCTGACAATTCTAGATCTCAATTTATGTACACAGTAGGCTGGAAATTCAAGAATGTTGACATCAACTGTTAAGTTCTGAAGATAACACTATCATTTCAGTAACTGACCGCATAGAAAAACAGGTCACATTTTTAATAACATCTCTCCAACATCTCATTAATCATGGATCAGTTAAGCCTAGTCCTATAGAACCAGGTCAAAAGTGACTGGATATGGAAAATGATGGAATAATTCTTAATTTGAGTCCAGCTAACCAATTCAATGAGTTATCAAATGTCGAGTTCATCTAATAAAGCTCTCAAGGAAGATTTTTGGCTCTATAATTGTACTTCAGTGATAAATGACTAGTGATTATCGCCACAATACTCGCACTTCACTCATCTTTATTCACAATCATTGTCCTGACAGCTTTATCATCAGATGGATAAATCTTGGTCACATCAATTTGAAGGAGGTGAGGTCAGAGGTTGTTCCAGCTTATGGGCCACCTCACTGACAACTAGAAGGAGCCTGGATGAAGCCGAGGAAAGATGATGTACAGATTGTGGGAACGGTTATGGTCTTGTTATGCACAATAGTAAGAAATGTCTAAAAACTGGAGGTCAAAGGGCATAGTGGTAAAAGGTCTGAGCTGGTAACCAAAAGGTTGTGATTTTGACCCTGACAACAGGAAATCTATGATTGTGCGGCTTTCAGAATCGGACTATGAATGACTTATCATTCAAACTTCTGAGTTTGAACCGAATTTGAATAGGAAGTAACAAACAGGATGAACGACAATGTAAGGAAGTCAAAGAAATTAATATACATCTAATTGTAATTTGTAACTAGAAAAGCAAAGTTTGTCTTTTTTCAAAGTTTTGAGTTTGTTTTGTTTCAAAGTTTGAAAGTTTCTAGAGTTTAGAGGAAAAACTGATAGAACAACAGACAGACAGAATAAAAAAAACACTAGAATAACAGCCAGAAGGACGGACAGAATGAAAAAAATACAGATAGAAAAAAAAATTATAGAACGATAAACAGACAGATAAACAGAATGTGATTCACATGTATTTGATTCGCACAGACAGACAGAACTGAGTAAGTGATAGACAGACAGACAGAAAAAACAATAAAACAGAAAGACAGATGTGGTCAAATCCATTCAAATTCATGCTAATGAACTGAAAGGGAGTCAATTCTTCAATTCTGAATTTTGCACAGCCCTGCCTTCAGCGAGCGCCTGTAATAAGTGTACTTCAAGTCTCTTTGGATAAAAGCATCTGTTAAATGACTACTTGCGTACTAGAGCTCCAAAATGACAACTTGATTTGCTCTGTCTGGCTGCAGACCACAGGCTACAAAGAAAAGTCATACAGTAAGTGCAGTTATGAAGACCTCTGGTGTATCTTCCCAAACTGAAGGAGATTAATGGACTGCCTAAACTGCAGCTCAGAGAACACCCACTACACAAACCCAAGACCCTGCTACGACAGAGACAGACATATGAACGCCAGACAAACAGGCCATGAGAGAGATAAAGAAGATGATTTAAACCGTATTTATCAAGCATAAGGCTGACACAATGTTAAACAACGACACGTTGGGGCTGATTACAGCTCACATTGCTGTAAGCTATGGTGTGTGGAGGTCACAGGGTCACGGTAGGAGCAGGGATAATAGGATCTGGTACAGGCCCGGCTCGTCCGGAGTTAATTACGAGGGCCACATAGGTCCCTCCGTTCTCCTTCTCCTTGTAACTCATAACTTAATGAGCTTTGGAGTCTGACTTCTGACTGGTTAGACCTTTGTCTTCTCAGCGGCACCTGATTCATCTGCAAACACACATACATGGGGCCGTTTAAACAGCTGAGCGGCTTCACCCCCTGCTCAGCTGCTGCTAATGGCCGTGTACGTTCACAAACACACAGGCTGAGGGTCACGAAGAGTGTGTCCTGATTGTTGTTTGACTTTCATAACAGCGCTGTCTCCAGGGAGTCTCTGTGACTGGCAGAGCGGGAGGTGGGCGGCCGAATATACTGTCTTTGAACTCTGCAAAGGGTTTCTGCTCTGCAGAAAGATGGCCTATTGAGTTACATTCATGCAGCTGAAAATTGCAGAACATCTAGAGATGTAGACATTAATGTTGAACGCAACAAATCGGGACCTTGGTGGGGGACGTCTGCGCTGAAAATCAGAAATGTGCTAGGCCTAATCGGAGTCAGCCGCAGTTACGGATGTGGTAATTTCTACTGCTGGAGGAATTAAAAGATAAATCAGACACTATTTTTGTCTCTTTTTTAAAATATTTTGTAAAAGAGTTGAGGAGTAGTGACACTACACTTAAAGTAGTGACGCTATTAATTTAAAGGGATAGTTCCCCCGGAAATGAATGTAGTCCTATTAACTCCCGCCTCATTTTATTCCAAACCTGTATGACTTTTTTTTTTCTTTCTTTTTTTGTGCGGAACACACACAATACTTGGGAAATTGTCATAACAGTTTTCAACAAAAATAGGTTAAGCAAATGATGCCAGAATATTTGTTTTGAGTTGAACTACATTACAGTAGCTTAACAGTAGTTCAAGCTGCTTACAAACTAGCTTTTAGATAGATAGCTTTTAGTTGCATTTATTATAAAATGATGTGTAGTTTAATGCAAACATATGAAGAGCATTTATTTGAAATAGAACTCTTTGTAACATCATAAATTTCTTTATTGTATTTTTGATCAAGTTAATCCCTCCATTCTGAATAAAATCTTATTTCTTTTAAAAAATCCTACTGTCAAATATTTCACAGTAGTGCATATTAATATCTTTAATACATTTATTATTATTATTATTATTAGATGGACATCTTTTGTGGTACATTGCATCTCACTGTTTATTTCAGTGTCACACCACAAGGCTCCTGTAGCACAAAAAATAGAACATGGTGCTAGTAATGCCAACATCATGGTTTTGGTTTCCAAGGAATGCATGAACTGATAAAAACTGTACATTAAATGCATGGATAAAAATATGCCAAACGCCATCGCAACAAATAAAAATTACAATACATGCTGACCCGGATCATCAAGTCCCTGCAGTTATTGTTACTCCTGCGTCATTTGCTTCTGAGTACTTGTCCAATCCTACGGCAGGTGTCATCCTTCATTACGAGCGCGACGAGGGGAAGACTGACACAACCAGTATTATCTTGCTCTTCTGCCTCCCTCACGCTTACCTCTCCATCCTCTTCCTCCTCATTTATAAGCTGTTGAAACTCATCAGTAATCCTACCATCAACGTGAGTAAACAAGATAAAGCACGCCCCCTCCCCCCCGAAAAAGAAAAAAAAAAAAAAAAAAAAAAAAGCGCGCCCACCGTCATATCCAAAAGAGGCCCATCGATTTAAAACAATCCCATTTTATTTATTGCGAGTTTCATTAAGGGGCTTTTTGCCATGTGCGGAATGCAGGAATGTGATACCTCTCTGGGCATGTGCACCGCAGACATGTAATCAGCACACACCAGCAGTCTCGTTTCTTGGATCGCTCCTGCTTAGTTACGGCACCAAAACACAGAAAAACAATAATTTGAGTGAGGTAGCCGGCACTGTAATTGCAGTGCCCACACATTCTGGCATTAAAATGCCAGGGTCTTCGGACCCCAAAGACCTAGCCAGAAGAATGTGCATCCGTCTCCATGGCAACCACAGCATAGCATGCACACAAAAATTCAAATGACAAGCATCTTAACACACGGTAGGGCAACATCACACCCTGAGGATGCAATTTAACATGAAACTATGAAGATAAGGGGGAAATAACCGCATTCATGGCAGACCAGGCAAACATGGTGGTTTCAAGAGTTGCGTAAGAATCCCATTAGATGATGAAATGTTACTCTAGCTGCTACAGTTATAAACATAGGCATAGAACAGATGTCAAAGGTAAAACTGTTTACAAACCGATTTGGAGGATCAGAATGAAACGTGGAAGTAGTAATGCACTCAATATTGCTATCTCCAAATAACCACAATGCACCTGTAACTCGGGGCTTCACAAAAATGTCATAAAAAAATGAATTGAGTCTGGTTTGGGAAAAAAAATTCTCTCTACCATTAACAAAAGTATGGAAACAAATTATAAGAATTATGAGATGTAAATTCAGAATTCAGAGAAAAAGAAGTCAGAATGGCTCAGAACTGCGAGAAAGTTGTGAGAAACTCAGAATCAAGAGTTTATATCTTATCCAGAATTGTGAGTTAAAAAGGTGACAATTATTTTCTGTGGCAGAAAAGGGCTTAAATACAAAAATGACAAAAAAAGGCCAAAAATATAAATAAATATTTACACAACTTAAGACACCAGTGAGACCCTCTTTCGAGGATGTTATTTATCTCCCATGCTGCAGCAGACGTGGTAATCTACTGAGAGGGAGGATGAGATAAAAAGATGAAAGAAAAGAGAGTTAAAAAGGAATGGATGAAAGGGAGGCGAGGTGGGCACATGAAAGTCAGAACCCCGTGGCGTTTAAGTAGCGTTTAATCCAAGAAGGGCCTTAAACCACCACTGAACACACACACTGAACCAGACAGGTGGACAAATTACACACGCATAAACCGCAGGTGCAAAAAGATGCATAAATATTCCCCCCTGTGTTAAGGGAAGAAAGTCTTTAGAGTGTAATGCATAAGATAAATCAACTGGTTTGTTTCTGTTGCTTTTCTACCATCAACTATTAATTAAAAAAAATGTGATACAGAGCAATGAAAAATGTAGTTCAATTAATCACTAAGCAATAAAACTTAAAGAATCTTTAAAAAACATTCTTACTCTCTCTCCTTCTCTGTGAGTTTGTCAGTGATGGTGTCCTTGATGGAGGAGCGGGAACCCTTGTTGATGACTGGATACCTGAGTGGAATCTGCAGGAAGTTCGATATCATCAGCACCAGGTGTGCCGTGTAACCCAGAGCCACCGCAACACTCCCATCATCCTTTGCTGCAGCAAACAGAGGAAAACACAGGGGGAAAAAACGCTCAAATAAGAGAAAACTGCACAGCAAATAAAACTCAAATAAGACAGGTGAATCTCGAAGAAAGTTCTGGGTCATATTTAGCCACCGAAAATCAAAAAGGAAAGAAATATTTTATTTAAAAATGAAGATCTTTGGGATCACTGAACATCAGAGCCACTGAGGACTCAGTAGATTAGTTTTGATGGTAACGCGCCACCGAAAACATAAAAAAACGGAAGAGAGGGGTGGAGTGAGCAGTAGCTCTTTATGATTTAATGACATAACATGAATAAAGGAAAAAGGGTGCTGTTTTACACGACCATTGAGGAACTTTACCAAAGTATGTTGCAGACATTTCATGCAGACCCTAAAGAATCATAACAACATGTGGAAAATGGGCATCTGATGTCCCCTTTGAGAGAACATTAAATAAATGTCACAATGCACAAAATATTAGTAATACAAAAACTGTTCTTCTCCATTTCAGCTGGAGTCAAGATTTGTACATTCTGATTTAAAGGATGATTTACAACAATTGAAGTTCATTGACTCCAACCCGAGGTTATAAATCAGAGGCCATTTGTTAAGTTGATTTTCATTTTGGCCATTCATTTTGTTCAGTCTCCTTAGGGCCCTTGAGTTATAGGGAGTCGCATAATAACCTAATACCATGCAAAACTTCCTGATGGGGTCAAAGGTATCACCAGAGGCTAAAAGCTACTCTAGGATTAGCCGATCCTTGATTTTTTTTTTAGTGTTCAATCTTTAAATGTGTATAATCACACTGCGACGTGTGCATTTCCTAAATAATTATATGCAATCTAAATCACTCTGATGGCCCCATTACTGTCTGAGCGGCAACCTTTCGGGGCATTTCTGGTAAATTCAAACAAAAAGCCCAAATGCCAAGCAAAAAATATTTGGTTTCTGAGCAACTGGTAGGACAACTCTCACAAGTAGCCAGAAAAACCACACTTCTTGTGCTTTATCATAAACATGCATCCAAACTACATTTCCCAGACATCTCTGCAACTACATGTGCTCCACTGTACTCACTACATTTCAGCTAACAGAAGGTTTCCAGGCTAGAACAGCCACATATTTCCAAATGAAAACAACACACTGTGGACACAGACCATATCACTTATTAAAAGCTGCGTGAGATTTATTTTGTATAATAAATTGTATATGCATACGAGTTGTCATTTTGTGTTTTCAAAATGCATGAGAATGTGTGCCAAGCAATAGTTACACATGTGAAAAACTGCATACACATGTATGTGAATATGCGTGTCGTTGAGTGTGCGGTTCAACCTGGCTTCCATTAACCTCTCTGATCTTTTGAAGTCATGCCTTCCCTGTCTGAAAAAAGCCAAACCTGATTCCCTGCGACACATACAGTGCTGCCTAAAGGACACATGGGAAATGAGATGAATAACTCTCCCCACAGCCAGCACAACAAAGGACATCACTTGTACCCATCAAACACAATTCATTCTCCTTATTAAAAACCCCAAAAGCCTAACTATAGGGAACTGGGAGATGAATGCCCTAATAAAATCCTTTTCTCTTATATAATGTGAGAAGTCAGAAGGTCCGACCACGGTTCTTGCTGTGTGAGTAACTGACTAGAGAGTGATCTCAGTCTTAACCACAAGTTGAAGGGTTCCATGGACACAGGGCTCCATTGATCAGAAAAGAGGAGGATGATTGATTGATGGCCTGGAGCCTGTGATCCACAGCCAGACTAAAGAAACCCAGAAATCAAGGGAATTGTAGCCAGTCAAGCAGAACTGACTGGGGATTCAAGAGCTCCTCTCCAGATGAGTTTAGATTTGCTATATCTGATTCTGATCTGATTTAATTCAGAGAGTGACAGTACTAAAAACTCCCTCCTTCTGCTTAGTATGCTTGGAAAAATTCACTCTCTATATTAGAGAACAGAAAATGAGAAATTTTCTTTGTCAAGCTGACTGTAGAGTTTTGGACTGACTCAAGAGAAAGCAAACACTTCTTGGCATGACTGTCGGCCTTGCCTATAAACTCAAAATGGCAAAATAATTCTCAATTAATTGGTTAATGAATAAATCAGTCTGTCACAACTTAGGAATGTTCATCACGAATATTTAATTGCCGAATTCCAAACTTACCTTGAAAGTCTTCTGAATTGGGCAGTTTGACACCACAAATCACATAATCATTCTGATTGTTCTGCAACGAAAACAAGAAAACAACAGAAAAGCAGTCGTGAGCACAGCATTCTGGAAACAGCAGGAGCAGCCAATTGATCAAATCCTTTATACAGCAGCTGAAAAAGCTTGGCAGAGGATAGTTTGCTCTGAATGTGGTTTTCTGCTCATTTTCAATGACTTTATTCTGTAAAATGATTTGACTGGCAGTGGGACTCTGTGGGCACCAGTCAATGTACGCACTGAACAGTAGATCTAGGTCATACTGAGATGGTGGGAAATCAAAACTTGTTTCCAGCAAGTAACACCAGAGTCTGCAAAGACCCCGACCTCTAATATTCCCAACATGCTCATGCGCCAACCATCAGCACAAAACAAGAAAGACAGGAAGCTCTATTCTGAGTTTTTTTGTTGAGCGTGTTTGAATGTGTTATTGTTTGTGTGTGGCGTTAAACACTCACCACATCAATGGGATAAATGTAGGACAGCTCTGATATAAGCTGACGACAGCGGAAGGTGAGCTGGGCATTGGATTTTAGAAACAGCTCTCTGTTGAAGAACAAACAGAAGAAATATCTTCGCTTATGCTTCATATATATGCAAAATTAAGTGTATGTACTATATATATATATATATATATTATATGTATTTTTTATAATAATAAAATAAATTCATGTATTTATTCCTATATAATATTTTGTAATAATTATCTTGCTAAACATATAATTTTGTTAGCATTTTTTTATAGATTATTCATCTTTATTTGTTTCTAGACTGCTATAAATTAATATATATTAGTAAGGTAGTATATTAAATTAATAATAATAATATACATATTAATAAATAAATTAGAAAAATAAAAGGAATAATACTAATTTAATAATAACTAATATTATATGATGTATAATAATGTTTTTATCATACATAACTGATTTTTATTAATTTCATTATTGTATTATTAATATTTGTATTGTTTTTGAATAAATCATAATAACAATTACAACATCAAATAATGAGAAATAATAATTATTATAAATTAATAATATTAACAAGTTAAAAGATAGTAAAAACTGTTGTGCTAATAATTTTTAAAATTAAACAAATTATATTATTATTATTACTATAGAAAACGAATACAAATGACATGTGTAAATATATTATTCTAGGAAACCTGTGTTCGTGCATCCACCAAAAACAAACTTGGGAACAACTGGTTAACAAAGTGACTTTTGAGAAAGGTTTAAGCAACATTTGCTAGCAGATGTAACTTGTTTTGATATTTATATTTATCTAATAAAAAGTAATTCACACATTTTAAGTACACGTTTTTAGTGTCCAAAATTGTCTAAATGCTTTTTGGAGCTACTGTATAACCAGCAAAAGTCAGTTGCAAGACAGGAAATAACAGGGAGTCCAAATGACATGGAGACGAAAGAGAAAAAGAACAAGAAGAGGAAAAATAAGTATTAATTGCAATGTTTATACTGGCTTTAGGAAGTTCATTTTGCTAATGATGCTCTGAATCATCTCTCTAGTAATGGTAAGAACTACTCCGTTATCATAACTGCCAAATTACAATGAACTTCCTCCACTCTGACCCCATCATCCAGTGGTACAACCAGCCCTAATCAGGACACATCTGTCAAGTAGGGGACACACCATTACCTCAGGACGGGGGGAGGCTGGGGGACGGGCACAGCTAAAACCAAGACCTGACCAGGTGAGGTGCAAGGGGTTGAAAAAATTTTTACTTTTCATGCTCAGCATTCAGCTACTGGGTCTGTGGCTTGAGGAGAAAGATGAAGAGTAATGATAGAGGATAACGTGGTATTCATTTACAGCCATGAAAATGAGACAGGAAGGAAATAATGATGAGGTATGAAGGATATACCTTCCTTACTGAACTATAGCTTACATGTGGGTCCACCAGGCCTGCTCTACACCACCCAAAATCCGGTCAAAACATTTCTATCCAACCACTGTTAAACTGTGAACATAACTTGATCTGTCTTTACTGGAAGTGGGTCTCCGATGTGCCAAAAACAGCACGAGATGTGAATCAACGCCCAGAAGCGCCCATCGCTCATCTGTCTGAATGTGTATGACTGTAGTGGCAGTAGTTTAAGGGGGATGAATTTAAACATTTATAATTTAAAATAAATAAACTACCGGTCAAAAGCTTGGAATAATTTTTAAGATTTAAGATTTTTAAGTTTTTTATGAAGGCTCTTATGCTCACCAAGGGTGCATTTATTTGATCAAAAATACAGAAAAAAAACAGTAATACTATGAAAACAATTTTATAATTAGTTTTCTATTTGAATAAGGATATTTTAAAATGTAATTTATTTTGAAAGCTGAATTCAGAGCATTATTCAGTGTCGTGTCACATGGTCCTTCAGAAATTATTCTAATATGATTTTCTGCTAAAGAAACATTTTTTTTATCATTATTATCAATTTTGAAAAGTTATACTGCTTCATACGTTTGTGGAAACCAGATTACATAACATCAAATGTGATGTAAGTATAATAAATAAATAAATATATAAATTATTAATAATTTATGCAGCAAGGATGCATTAAACTGACCAAAAGTGAAAGTAAAGACATTTATAATATTACAAAAAAAAAGTACAATCGAAAACAGTTATTTTTAATTGTAATTATATTTCTCAATATTACTGTTTTTACCGTATTTTAGATCAAACAAATGCTGCCTTGGGGCGGGGGGGGGGGGGGGGGGGGCGGGGGGGGGTGGTGAGCATAAGAGGATTCTTTAAAAAAAAAAAAAATTTAATTTAATTATTCAAAAATGTACCAGTGTGTATAAAGAAATAAACACATAAACATAATAAATATATGAGTAAATATAATAAAATTATATTTGTATAATATACAATATATTTAAAAAATATGTTATCATATAATGAAAATCAGTAGTTGGCGGAGCGATTAGTCAAAGTGAGTGCTTTGACACATGAGCCTTGGTGCTCATGTGGATGATGCTAGTTCAAGACTGGATTATATCATTTACTGATCCCATTTCCCCCTTCTGACTGTTGATGTCTATAAAAAATGTTTTTTTTTAAAAAGGCAAAATTGACAATAATAACATATAATAACGATGTTTATTGCAACATTACACAAGGCCTGACATCTGTGCTTCAAACAAGAGTTTGAGGAACACCATCAGACATACAAATGCTTTATTTCAGAGGTCAACCCACTGTGTGACCCTTTGGGTCATGTCAAACCCATCAGTACTGGCACAACATACTCTGCTTATTGTCACACGATGCAATTCGAGTGGGTGGGAAAACACAAATATATCCAGCATGCCCTCAGTCTGTTTGAGTTGACCACCTAATCTCCCAAAGCGCTCCCAAAAAAGTACCCCATTCTGCGGCCCATCATGGCAATGTCTGACAGATGTGAGACCACTGGACTGGAGGGTAGAGAATGAGGGATGAAAAAAGAGAAAAGAGAGGGACGGATAGTTGCAGGTTGCCAATCTCTCACCTTTTGGCAGTGCATTCCTTCTGTAACTCCGTCAAAGACTTGCGCTCAGACTCCAGACCCTGATGCTTGGTAGACGACGCCTCCTCTGAGGAGAAGAACACAGACAGGTGGAGAGAATAAAAGAGAGAGAAAAGATGGGAACAGGTAGTCTCATGTGTGTTTGTACAGGTGGGTAGGTGTGTCTCATTTTGATGGCAGTCTATTAAATTGTACCATCATAAAACATAGCCTTTCATCATTATAAAAACATTTCCTCTACAGGCAACATAAAACTAATTGAGATTCAAAAAATGCTTGTAGGGTTTTTTTTTTTTTACATAAATATAAGACGAGACCATATAATCAAAACACTCCTGACTCTAAATTTGGATAACGATTCCCAGAAGCAAGATAAGACTTGTTTAGCTTACAAAAAGTCTGACAGAGTTTAATGATGAAATTGTGAAATTCCACAATATTAAACACTTTCTAAATTGTTATTGTACTTATGTACATTTATGGGTGGTAACTCAACTATGAACTTTGGCCCCGTGAACTTTTTAAAATTTATAAATAAAATATTCAGTTCACAATTAATTTAAATTAATTTTCATAATCTCAATCATGGTACACTAAATTTTGTTAAAACATTACTGGGGCAAAATTGTTGGTTGTGGTGGAAACAATGCCAAAGCTAATATGCTTAAAAATGGGTAGAAATCATTTTACATACATTAAATTATTTATGTTTATTTCATTGTTTAGATTTTCAGATTGATTAATGTTACATCTTATTTTAGAATTGAATGCCTGGGTCTGGAAACAATAAATAATAACAATGAAACAATAAATTCTAAACATGAAAGGCATTTGAAAAGTAGAAAATATAAATGAAGGCATTGAAAACATTCATTGGAAACAGAACAGCAAATTTCCTAAATCTGATTTGCTGGAAAGCTATAGACTCTGCCCAGATTACCTGGCTCTAAGGGTTTTGCTGATGGTGTTCAAAGACATTTTCCAACCTAGCCTGCATGGCCACACTACCCCCATGTCATCAAAGCATCAGCCAGGAGTGTGCATGCATGTGTGTGAGTGTGAGTTGCAGTGGAATGCATGTGTCAGCCCCACTTCTATGCAATACTGTTGTGATCCATTATTTCAGAAATAATATCCACAGAAGAGGGAAAATAGAGAAAGAGACAGAAAGCAAGAGAGATTAATGTGTGTGAAATGAAGAGAGGAGGAGGTTTTAAATTCTTTCTACAGACAGGTCAAAAGGGGATAGGCTGAAATTGTGGTGTGCCTCAGGTCTCTGTCTTAGGACCAATACATATACAGTATTGGCCAGAGGATAACTGGCCCCCTGACTGAGCCTTTATTTCTCCCAAGGTATTTTCTCCATTTCTTTCACCGATGGAGTTTTGGTTCCTTGCCACTGTCGCCTTTGGCTTGCTTAGTTGGGAACGCTTGACTGATTGCACAGACACTATTGGAAGAGAGCTGAACTGGATGACGACATAACTGAATCATCAATGAACTGACTTTAGCTGGAAAATGACTCTTTGTTATTGTCCTCTTGCATTATTGACAAACTATTTTCCTGTTTGACACTGTAAAGCTGCTTTGACACAATCAGTATTGTATAAAAAGCGCTACACAAATAAAGGTGACTTGACTTGACATACAGTATATATACACACAAATACATATTTCTATATATGTGTGGTCAGGATTGCATGAAGATTCTACAAAATAATTTTTTTTCAAGGAAGAAAGACAATTTTCATTTTTTGGGTGAACAATTCCTATAAAGAGTTGATTCTTGTCTGTTCTTTTCCACTTCACTTACATAAAATAAGAAGATGAGGGAAGATGAGAGTGGAAAGAGAGAAAATCAAAGCAGACTGTCTGGTTTTAAAAAAAGGGGGGGCAAAATTGCTTTGTTCTGACTCGCACTTGTAAAAACAGAGAGTGTCTGCTTTATAATATGCCTCACATTCTCTTCTCTTTTACTGCTCTGTGGGATCTCTCTGTCCTAAAGCAAAGCTTGTCGGGACATCCTGGACCCTGGTGCTGTCTTTCTGAAGACATGGGAGGTGTGAACCAGGGAAATAGGAAGAGAGATCATTGTCGCTGGAGCAAAGCGGTCCCATATGCAAAGCCTTGAACCTCTCATTAGGACGAGACAGCAGGAAAAAGAAAAAAAAGCCAGAGGCAGAGAAAGACAGAAAGGTCTAAACGTTGTTCTCTTTAAACAATCCCCTATGACAAACTCTGCTTTAGTAATATCGCCTCTCTCGGCCATCAGAGTTGTCAGCACCAGGTTAAGGCCTCCTCTTCGACCGCCCACACCTTTCCTAAAGACTACTTGGAGGAAGTCATCTGCGTTTGCTCTGGAGAAACAACAGCAGAGGTTAAAGGGATTGTTCACCCAATAATATAAATTCTGTCATCATATACTCACCCTCAATCTTATTTCAGCTATGAAGCACGAAAAGACATTTTGAAGAAAGTTTCAGCTGTTTTTATCCATACAATTAAGTTAATGAGGACCAAAACAACACTGGACCACACAGACTTTCATTGTATGAACAAAAACCACCATTGAGACAATTAATTAACATTAAAAATATTTTCTTTTTATGTTCCAAAGAAACAATTGATCTCATTACCGAAAATTACAGATGGAAATATTAATTGACAAAGCATTTTTTTTTATTTTGCCAACAATGAGATGAAAAATGCATGAAAGCTAAACCACAGAAAACTGAAGCAAACAGGTGTTCTGATGACCAAAAAGGACTAGTAAAAGTGTGTCCCCTTGCTCTATACTAATATATTTTTTTTATATTCTTAACATTTTCCTCTTCATTTGTGGAGTGCCTCCACATCTGACATTTACAGGCCCTCGGTCCCGAGTGCAACTACCGATCATAACAACGTCAAATCACTTTTACGGGCATAATTTACAACATGTGCATGGACGTGACGAGAAATTAGAGCGAGGGAATCAGTGACAGGAGGCTTGACCCTGCAAAGCTTTATTCTGTGCTTCAATGGAAACGAGGAAGCGCTCAGTGACCAGAACCGGCGGGGGAGTGCGAGAGCGCATGACTGCAGCTTTGTACATTAAACAGAGATGAGACGTGGTTACACTTAAGTCATTTTGTGCAATTTCTGGCAATCTCCCTTTGTAAGTGGGATAAACTACAGTAGTTTTGGAAGGAGGCTTTTATGCTGTTTCTCAGAGTACTGGCCCGGTTAGTATCACAGCAAATAAGTGGTGACTGACAATAGCTTAAAGGACCATTAGTGTTTAAATGAAATTTGGGTGTGGGGCATTTGTTAGCGGGAATGGGAAAGGCAGGCTTCAACTGAGAGGAACATGACGGGGGAAAAAAAAAAAAAAAAAGGTTGGAAACTCTTGTTTCTCTCATATCGTTTTTCTCCCTTATCTTTACTAATAATAACCCATTGAATATCTCATACTAAGGAGATGTTTGCAAAGAAGGGAAAGGGAAGACCAAATATGCATTTTTATACACTGAATGTTAACACTAAATAGAAAAACATCACACATCAACAACTGCATAGTGCAGAAGAAAAGTCCTGTACAGTAATATAGCAAAAATATTCAATATTTCATTTTTAATGCAACATAAAGGCCATCCAATCTTTGTAAGCAACTTTTTGGACAACTAAATTGATGCATTAATAGTAATTGTTTTTGGTAGTGATCGTAGTGCCATATAGTTTTAGTGATGACTATTTCACTATTTTCGGTAACTGAAATTAAACTGAAATAAAATAAAACATAAATATTAGATGAAAAACCTAAAATACTTACTAAAAATTAAAACAGCCTTGGCAACTAACTGAAGTAAGTTGAAGTACTAAAATTACTAAAACTAAAACCTTGGTTAACGAATAAACTAAAACTAAAACCATTAAAACATTTTTGTTACTTAAAATACAATAAATGTTATAATTGAAATAAAATTAAATATAAAAAGAAACAATTTAGCTAGTTGACAGAGCAACATTTCTCATATTTATTTAGGTTTAACTTGACATACTAAAATAACTAAAACTAATAAATAAATACAACACTAATTCAAATATTAAAATTAATTCAAAATAGTAAAACTATAATAGTATCTCAACAATACTAAAATAACACTGACTAAAGTGAAACAAAAACAAATTTAAGCTAAATAGAAATACTTTCTAAAAAAACAAAAACTAAAAAAAAATGACAAAAGCACATACAATTACTAAAACCTAAACTAAAATTAAAATGAAAACTCTAAATAAACTGTGGAATTTTGCATTTTAAATTATACATTGACTTACAAATTTGGTGAAAGAAAGAAAGAAAGAAAGAAAGAAAGAAAGAAGCAAGCGGGGGTCAAGCGGTGTGCCATCATCCTTTCCTCTTACTCCAGTTCAAATACTTTTTTTCTTCAGCTCTTAAAAAGTATTTTCCTGTGTGTGAATGTGAATGGGCCGCTCCCTTCAGCTCCAGTCAGGACAGGCTCCTCTCGGCAGAGGCTGTTGGGTAGACTTCATCCATCTAGAACAGACCTTTCCCTGAACCCCAAATCTGTTGTTTGTTTCTACACACTAGGAGATCATGAATACAATACATTGTAGGATGGCAAGTACCAGGCCACTCAATCATTATAGTTGTGCAAGCGTGCGTATATGTATTCTTTATGAACCCTCAGTATGCAGCCCAACCCTCTAGTCAAACACCAGCCACCACATAAATCAAACTCACCTCTTCGCACCTCCCACCCATGCATAACATTTGGCAAATAAAAAGAGCAGGATTCAGAAATCAAACACGAATGGCAGGACGCTGTGACAAATGGGGCGGGAAGGAACTTAAGTTTTGGATAAACTCTGAATGTTCAGTGTCCGCCTGCACAGTTTGAATCTTTGATGGGAGCAGTGTAGAGTAACATAAGAGAATAATGAGACCACTAAATCACAACAAACACGTGTGGTGGTGGTGGTGGTCTGGACGGGCCAAAACTACAGAAGTGCCATTTTGCTACAAGAGGATTTATCATTGGATAAACTGACGAAATAAGACTAACAACATGGTTTAACTAGGCATGTATAAAATGTTAATCAAAAAATTTGCTCAAATCAGTCACGACAGGCAATGTGTACGTCATTTGATTGGGCAGTACCACACAAATTAAAATCTCTGAAAGAGAATACAAAGTTCTCCGAAAAGGGAATATCCACATTCCTTCTTAAAGAAGTGCAATGGGAAGTCGGATTCCCAACATGAAGACCCCAATGATGTCATTGGAACACTGTGAACACAGCGATTAATGGTAAACAATCCCATTTGTGCAAATCATTGAGTCTAAATTCCTGAATGACATTATTACAAGATCATAAAATCATTTTGGCAAACGTTTGCTGCGACAGGTGTGTAAAACATGGCAAATGATCTTTATTGCTAATCACTCACCTGCTAAACAAATGCTTACAATGCCGTTTGTGTTTTTATTAGTACTGTCAATCGATTAAAAAAAATGAAAGCTGCAGTCTGTAACTTTTGGCGCTCTAGCGGTTAATAAACAGAACTGCATGTGTCTTGCGGAAGGCTACACAGCAGCGGTACCTACCCGAACCATTTTAAATAGTCTGGATCTAAACACTTATTATAGGTGTACTGTAGTGATTCAGGACAAGCCAAAAACACGGTTTGGAAAATGGATTCATGGTGTACTCGCTTATTATATAAATTGTGTAAATTTTGAACACAAAAAAGTTACGGACTGCAGCTTTAACTAATTAATCGCACATTTTTCTGAAATTAATCGCGATTAATCCCACCTAACATTAACATTTTAAAAAAATACATTTTTATATTGCAATAATTTCAAATTTAATTTTCAAATAATGTAGAAACAACATAAAAACAATATATTTTTAATATTTGTTTAATGGCATAATTTTTTATGACTGAAGGCCAGTATCAATGATACCAATACTGATTCCTCTATAAAATCCCCCCCAATATTTAACCATTGACTATAGCCATTCAACAATACAGTATAATTGAGAGCTATTAATTAACATTTATTAGACTTTAAAAAAATAACAACTTCTATTTTAAGTGAACTTAAAACAATCTTCATTTAAACCCATTATAATAAATGTCATATTACCTGTGCCCTTCAGCAGAAATATAAAGAAATTGAATAAAGTTATCAAACACTAAATTCTAAATTTAATATAGATGAATCCTTAAAGCTAGAAAAAAGCCGCTGCTGAATGTGACGCGGATCTGACACGCATCATATTTCTCTCAACTCTTTTTACCTGATCTGACCCACTTCAGGTCTTAAAGTCTCTACTAATGAGCTGACGAGTTGAATCAGGTGTGTTAGAAGAGGGAGACGGTGCTGCTGCTCCAGGACAATTTTGAAAACTATTTCAGAGACATGTTCTTAAATGTGAATCATATAAAATATATTACATGCATGCACAGTTTTAAGGCAGCTTTAATCGCCTTTTGGTAACTTCATGACTTTACTGACCACGGCATTGCATGCACGTAGTTTATTTCGCGCTTTGATATGAAAGGATACAGGCTACAGTGCGTGCCGGCGCCTTTCTGCGTGCATTTGAAGAGCACGCTCTGCGAGCACAGTACCGTTTCCATGCTCGCTTGACTCGCGCCTGGCGCTGAAGTGAAGTGGAGCGCGCGTCTGAAACATTCAGCCGTTCTGCGACTGAATAAATGCACTTCTTGTCAAGAGAAAAAGTGACAGAAGCAGCAGTTGTGAGTGGGGTGGCCAACCCTAAAGCGTTAACGTGAAAAAACATTATCCGCGCTTAATGCGCAATGTTTGGACACATATGTTAATATATAATTAAGAAGTTTGGGGCGTTTTTTTGGTTGGTAGATGCAGATATCAAGTTGAATGATATCATAAATGATTGAACATCACTAAACATCAAATATGTTCTGAAACGGCTGCAATTTTGTTGCTTCCAGCAACTTTTTCAGTTTAAGTGAGAACAGAAAAAATATTTGATGCTGGACTCTACTTGAAGGCTGGTTAGATGTAAAACAACTGCCTTGCTCAATTCAAGGCATGGAAATACATTTACATGAGAATGTGGAAAGCCAGCGTTTCAGTTCTGGAAATACATTTTAGCAGATGATACTCTATACGGTCCTCCAAGATACTGGAACACACGTGAAGTTACATCAGTGAAAAATAAGATGAAGAGTTTCACAACACATTCAGTCTGACACACTGTTTTGGAAGAGAACGTTGCCTGATTGCACATGTGTGGGGATATGAACCACTGGTGTATAACAGTACAGAGGAAGAAAGAAGAAGAAAATACTTTTGAATACATGTTTTTTTTTTTTTTTACCAAAGTGGGACAGATCTCTCATCAGTTAGATGGTTTGGTGAATTTGGTTACCTTTCTTTACAAGCTGCGCTCTCTCTTTCTGCATCATGTCCAGTTCTCTCGCCAGCGCTTTCTTCTGTCTCTCCAACTCGCACCTCAGAATCCCGATACGTAGGTGCATACACTCCCTCTCTTTCTTCTGAGGAAAGAGACAACATTAAGGTGGATCATTTATGTGGAAAACCTTCCTCTTTTCCATTCTTACCTATTTCATTCCCATACCTACTGCATTGGGTTGATTAATTATTAAGAAAAGGACGTTTAACAACAGATCAGACAATATTAACAATATTCCCAACAGATTAATGCTGCGTTTTGAAGGTAAATTTAACAGAATTTCATTTACATCTAAATACTTAAGCATTCAGCATGTCTAGAGATGAAGTATGCAATAGAATTGCTTATTCTATCATAAATTAACACACTTTTTGTTCATTTTTACAAAATTCTACTACCATTCACCAAGTTATTTTTTTTTAAGAAATGTAAGCTTTTATTCAGCAAGGATTAATTATATTGATCAAAAGTGCCAGTAAAAACATTTATAATGTTACAAAAGATTACTATTTTTTTTTAAAAATGCTGTTCTTTTGAACTTACATTCATCAAAAAAGCTTTGTAATGATTTCTGATGGATCATAAGACACATGAAGACTGGAGTAATTGCTGCTGAAAATTCAGCTTCGGCATCACAGGCATAAATTGCATTTTAAAACATGTTAATCTAGAAAACTGTGTGTGTGTGTGTTTTTGTGACAAATGAGAACATACATTTGTATAATGACAAAGGTATGACATAGGTATTACAAGGAGAAGGTGACTTTTCAGGACATTATCCCATGTCCCCACTTTTCAAAACGCTTATAAATCACACAGAATGGAGTGTATTGAAAATCTGAAATAGCACAAAGTTTCCTGTAAGAGGTAGGTTTAGGGGTAGGGTTAGTGTAGGGCAATAGAATATATGTTCTGTACAGTATAAAAACCATTACGCTATGGGATGTCCCCACTTTTCACAAAAAACAAACCTGTGTGTGTGTGTGCGGGGAGGGGGGGGGGGGGGATGTGCTTATGGTGCCAAAGAGACTTTTCAAAAACATTTTTAAAAAATCTTTCTGATAAATATAATATAAGATATATTTTTGCACTACCCTGTAAAACACTTTGGAAAGAAAGCACATGCCAGATTAATGTAATAAAAAATGCAAGGGATGATTTTTTTAAGCAGATTACAGTAGACATCAGTGCCAGATCTTCCCTCAGCTTCTCCAGCACCCAGCAGATCCACAGCAGATCTATCTAATCTACATCTACAGCCCTGCGGCTTTCTGGACTGTTAGTGAGCCAAGTGCACTAATGAGGACCAGTGATCTGACAAGGGTGAAAGTGGGATCGAGAGCAGATAGGAGAAGAAAGAGAGAGCGAGAGAAGAGATAACACGCAGGGAAAATTCACTATGTCTTTAAACTCTGTGATTGGTGGTGGTGATTGCTATCATAACTAGAACTGCAGAGTTTAATTCAGAGCAAGGAGGGAGGAGCATCTAAAAAAAAAGGTTTGATCCTCGATCCACTCAAATATGCAATTACAGAAACTTACAGCAAGAACATCAATTTTATGTCTCTTTCGATAAAGACATGATGAACCACAGGGTGTTGATGAAATGGAGTGGCAATGAAAGCAATGAAATCTCCAGAATCTACTGGATCTTGTATTTTGGCACTTGGCAGCTAAGGAAGTGTCAATCAAAGCGATTGCGATAGAGAATATAGCACCTTTATCTTCAGATAGCTTGAGCCCTTATACAGTGGGAAAAGACCTAGATCTTGCATGTTTTACAATCAACGCCACTGGCACGACAAACATATGACTTTTCACACATAGTTAAATATTTCAAAAATGAACATGAACGTTACAAGATTTTTACAGAAAAAAAGTAGGGATTAATACACAGATTGAATGTGATGAGGTAAAAATAATTTTCACGACATGGTTGATATTTACATTTTATGCTACTTTAAAAGATTACAATGTAAAAATGTGAAAAAATATAAATTATTTAGGTATCACAACATTATTATTAAAAGCATGAAAGTTTTTCATTTTTAAATTTTATTTTAAGATTACATTTAATAGTTATTCAATTATTACATTTTTAAAGATTAATTTTAAGTGATATTACATGACAGTAAAGGTAATCTTCATGTAACAAAACCAGGCAGAAATAACATGCCCAATTAAATATCATATAATGGTTAAAGGGGTCATATGATGCGATTTCAAGTTTTCCTTTCTCTTTGGAGTGTTACAAGCTGTTCATGAATAGATAAGATCCCTAAAGTTGCAAAGACTAAAGTCTCAAACCCAAAGAAATATTCTTTATAAAAGTTAAGAATCAAAAACGCCTACCTAAAACGGCTTGTTCTAACACACACCCACATGTCTACGTCGCATCTGGGAAGATTTGCATAACGCCGCCCAAATGTTCACGCAAAGAAAGAAGGCGTAACTTTATTGTTGCTGCCACCGCCGCCGCCATGTTGTGAAGACACTGTGTGTTTTGTTGCGAAAGCGAAAATACTTTGTTTGGCCTTCCAAAAGAGGACACGACTAGAAATCAGTGGTTAAGTTGTATTTACAACACTGTTCCCAGAACAGTTCAACCAAAATATTAAGATGTGTGCTGCGCATTTTATGGAGGCCTGTTTCCTGAACCTGCAGAGTAGCCTAAAATGCCGGCTGTTCTAACTCACAGACTGCAAGTACGTTTTCAAATTTAAAGGATTTGCCACTGATGAATCAAAACGCGGGTTTTGAGCAGCGTAGAGTAGCGCTTATTGTTTGTCGTTTCTCCGATCACAAATGCAGACATGGTTTTAAGACAGGGTACGGGACATGATAATCCGTAATTATGTCCCCACTGGATGCAACAAATGCCTCGTTTATAATGGGTTTTAATGTTTTTGTCTCGTCGCTCCGGCCGGACACGGCATCACAGTATGGTAAGGGCGTAACATTACCGTCACACGCTTGAGGTATTCGGCCAATCACAACGCACTGGATAGCTGGCCAATCAGAGCACACCTTGCTTTTCAGACCGATAAACTTTGTAAAAATCAACGCATTTTAGAAAGGCGGGGCATATAGGAGAAACAATAATGTACAGTATGTGGAAAATGTGTTTTTTGAACCTTAGACCGCATAAACACATTGCATTACATCCAAATACACAAAATAATGTTATTTTTAGCAACATCATATGACCCCTTTAAATATCATGAATATAAAAACAAAAAAGTAAAAAAAGTTAGCAAACAAATATATAAATAAATTGCTCTTCTAAAAAAAAACAAAAAAATTGTCCAACTAAATACAAAAATCCAAAGATTAGTTGTACACTAGCATATAGATTATCTTCAAAGCAAGCACACATGGACTAAAAGCCACAAACCTTTAAGGCATGAAACTTACATCCTCTCACACACTAAAATCACAGTCTGCTCTAATCGGCAGTAATGAGAAAGTACAGAATAATTCAATTAGTGTAGCAATAACCGGTACAGTGCAGTGAGCGTGCATGGTCTGATTGATTGCCTGAAGTGCCCTACTAGGCTCAAAACTGACCTGAGGCCAGGGAGAAGTGACAACACGGCTGTTTCAGCAGTGAACACTCTGATCTATAATCAGCTTTGCATAACCTCAAGCTTGAAGGAAAACTCAAAACAGATTTTTGCTCATTAAGCGCAGTAACTGATACACTTTGCAGGAATTTCAGTCCTTCGCTGACCTTTCGTGCGGTCCAGGTAGCGCTCATGTGATTGAGGGAGAGTGTCAGCTATTAGTGTAAACGTATCCTGAAATTTGACATGTGGAGAACTCCAGAAACTTGCCAATTCGTTTTTGGAAAGGAAGAGACTTCACAGTCATTCACAGAGACTTGACGAACCACCGAAGAAAGACGTGTGATAATATTCCCAACATATGTAAGCTTCAGAAGGTTTTTAGAGTCTTTGGATGGATATCATATTGGATATTGTAACACAAATTAACTTGTAATTATTACATGTCGTATTGTGTTTGCTTTTGCACGTTTGCTCATAAGATACGCTTTCTCCACAACACTTTGGCAACTTAATTTCACGTCACGATCATTTCTGGCTCATTTGGATTCGAGCAACAGTGAGAGGAAAAAAAGTGAGGTGAGTCATTCTTTGCTTTGGCCAACCAAAAAAAAATAATAAAAAATGGAACCAAAAAGGCCCATATGGTAAACAAGGTTTGAAAACAGAATGGCAAAACTCAAAAAAAAATGACAGACCTCCAGGATACTGAGACAGCGGAGATCAACAGAAGGTTCTGTGGACATCTCACCCGCGGAGAAAACAGCATTTCAACAGGTGGAGAGGCTGCTGCCATACAAACACTAAGCACTTAAACATCAAAGCCAGCTGGAGTGTGTGTGTGGTAAGGGCATCTCGAGTACTGGCGTCTTTAAGGCTCACAAGTGTGTGAGAGGGCAAATGTGAGTCAAGGAGTCTTTCATTCTCACTCATTCAAGCGATTTCTGGTGTCTTTCTATGATGTGGTACAATTCAACACATTTCTATCCTAAAAAACATATTTTAGGTTCATTAAGTTGACTAGCTGGTCTCCTCACTTGGACAAGATGATGTTTATCTAGTTGGATAGTTGGTTTCCCAGCTGAAAGACCCAACTAAAACCATCTAAACAGATTAGTCTAACCAACCACCCCAGGACGGGAGACAAACTAAACACCTAAGTAGTAGTAGTAGTAATATCTTTATTAGTCCCTTCACAGGGCAATTTATACAGCATCAACCTCACAAACAGACAAATTTTATAAGACATCGTGACAAAATCTGCTACAATAAAAACATCACAAGTACAACCACAACAACAAAAACCTGGGCATTATCAGTGCCCAGGTTTTCATATATTAAAGGGCTGGTTTCATATATCAAGGCTGGCTCAATCCATTTCTAAATGAGAAATATGATGGTCTTGTCATGAAGACTATTGTAAACAAGCTTCCACTGCTGTTCAAATGTTTGGGGTCAGTAAGATTTTTAATGTTTTTGAAAGAAGTCACCCAAGGCTGCATTTATTAAAATCATAAATACACAATATGGTGAAAAATTACTACAATTTATATTTTAATATGTTAAAATGTAATTTATTCCTGTGATGCAAAGCTGAATTTTCTCCAGTCTTCAGTGTCACATGATCCTTCAGAGATCATTCTAATATGCTGATTTGCTGCTCAAGAAACATTTCTTAGAATTATAAATGTCAAAAAAAGAATGTCAGAAAGAACGACTTTTTTTTTTTTTTAAAAGAAACCTTTTGTACAGATAATGTCTTACATGTGCATAATGCTGAATTAAATAACTGTTAAAAAATCTTAAACAGCCCCGAATATCTGAATATAATCGCAATCCTTCCTCATCCCTTATTTCCTGTTTGCAGTCTGATGCCTCATGAATAACGACAAAAAGTTAAAAATACAATAACAAAAATTAATATTTTTTGTTTAATATTTTGCATTAGATTACAAAACGTTAAACCAAGTGTCATCTACAAAACAAATAATGCTTGAAAACTGGTCGCTGCCTAAGTAGACAGTGAGGCAGAGCACTAAGCTTTGGATCAGAGTTCTGAAGAATTCGAGAAAAGAAGAATTAAATATAATGTGTGTGTGATTATGCTCATTCTGAGTGGAAGATGTCTGGGCATTTGCAGCCTACTGGAAGATGACAAACTTTTTAAATGTTCATGAACTACAAACACAACTTGAAAACCTCTCCGAACGGCTGCATTTTTGCAGCTGCTGACTCCCTTGAAAAATCCTAAATATGTTTTCCTTTTACTTTTCATTCTTCTGCAGAAGACCGTGAGTGTGGAAACTGATTTTTTGGTGGCAAAAGGGCAAGGGCACGGTGATATGTAGAGGAGGCATAAAGCTGTGGGATTCAGGATCTCTAAATCCATCAAAACACGGGATACAAGAACCACCTGAGGGCCTAATGACGTACTTATGAGGATCTGTGTAACACAAGATACACAACACTAAGGCCATTTACCATACTGCTGCTGTTTGTGTTGAGTGACTAGGTACCCTGACTTCCTGTCTGAAACTGATGGTACTAGCACCAGCATACTAAACTCTCATTCTAACCTGCAAAAACAACACTGCAACAGCTTGAAATATTGGTTGCAAGCTTTGAATCTGTAAAAACATTCCCTGTACTGGGAATGTTTTTTACCCATTCAAATTTCTTTGCAAAGAGAATCTATATAATGATTTTTTTTTTTATAATACAAGCGCCAGCTAATAGTATGTACTTTTATTTTGTAATGTTTTCCGATTGGACAATGACTAAAGTGAAATGCTTATCTGTTACACTGCTAGATAGGGGGTTTCTACTGCCATCCCTCACAAAAGAGTACTTCTGTGAGTCTGGAAAGATAATATCCCCACTACAGAGTGAAGTATTGAATTTTAAACTGAGTTTGACAATGTGCTATAAAATTCTGTCAAGCACACAGCAACTGTAAATTTAGCCTTTTATACTTGCAGAGGTGCTTTACAGAGTCTTACCATCAGTGCTTTGTACCAGGTGCAAAGGAAAAGAAAACTCAACAGGCCAGATAGGATTTATGAAGTTAGAGAACATTGAAAGCATACAGAATATAAAAATAATCCTGAATGAATAAGAGCACGCAAGCAGACCTAGACAACCCAAGAAACCCCACTAGTTTGATTTGTTGGGTCTCACCTTTTCTGTGCAGGACGCTGTTGTCCTCAGTTTCTCTTCAATTTCCTTCCCGATCTTCTGAACAGTCACCTGAGTCTGCTTAATGGCTCTCTGGGCCGTGTGCAGCCTGTGGAGGAAACACACACAGGATGCATCACTGTTAAGTTTGAGAATCTGAGGAAGAAATGGTTCCAAGTACTGGAACTGAATGATTTCATGACATGAATGCAGTCTCCTCCACCACGGAAAAAAGATGATGTTTTATCAGAGCTGTGAGCCTAATAAAAATACTACAAAGACAAAAAAGGCAGACTGAATCTTTTATCGTGTTCTTCTCGTTGTTGCTCTCAACAAGCAGCATATAATGTGACCTGTATAGTTCAAAGTACAAACAAGCGACTCTTATGATTCTTTTCGATGAAGCAGTGAAAAAAGACTAACTAATCGGAAATGACACTGATTTCAGTCTAAAACATTTAGTCTAGTTGTTAATATGACAATGTGTAGCTTCTATTATTTATAATTTTATATATTTATATGAGAATGATTCTGTGTGTGTGTGTGTGTGTGTGTGTGTGCATATAATATGTATATATACACACACATTAAGATACTTTGATTGTATGAGAAGCACGTATGCTCTTCAAAAAAATCATTTAGAACATGATACAAAATAGTGAGTAAATGATGACAACATTTTCATTTCTGGGGGAATTATTCCTTTGAATTTGAAAAGTTTCGAGCATTTGTAAAACACAATCAGTGATTGGATCTTGACTCAAATAAATGGAATGTTGTCAATCAAATGAAGGATGACAGCGGACTTATGTAAACCACACTCCGATGTAATGGAAACAGAATTGCCGCATATGAAGGGGAGATGATCTCACATGGTGACCGATTTCAGATTTATATTTGCAATAATTAGAGAACACATAAACTGAAACCTCATGACAGGACCACTGGACCAAAGGAAGGTCAGGCGTAGTTTTTGTATTGTTTGTTTATTTCCCAAAGGCAATGGGCTTGTTAAGATAAACTTTTATAAATAACAGGATTGTTAAGAGATTAATAACACAGCAGATGGGCCGCCTCATTGTGCCTGTTTTTGTTTGCACCATGGTTCTCATTTGGTGCCTCATTTTCTGACTCATCTTTACAACCACACCAAATGGTTTCAATACCCATTGTTTAATCACAGTGGTATGGTGAAATTTTTTTATTCACCTGAAGGCCATTCCAAGACAAGAGGGTATAAATATTCTGTCAAAGCGAATTTAGGAATTAGTGCTTCAATGGATTTTAATGCAGTCCCAGAAATAAAGACATATACATTTAGTTTATCTGTTTGTCCAACCAATTGCAGACAGTAGACATGATTTGGAAACCTGTTCGAAAATAAGTCACCAAATAGAACGCAATTCCATTTTTGTGACACTAGGGGCACAAAATGCAACACTTCACAAGTCCATGAACAACTGTGTTACTGTAAAGAAGAATGTTTTTTTAAGCTTGTTTGCACATTCTGGTTTTCTCAGAAAAATAACAGCAGCACAAGACAACAATCTGTGAACTACAAGAGCTATCAATCAGGGCTTGATTGCGCTCATATGAGCTTTCAGCACCACTAAGCCTCATGGGAAAGAGAATGAAAGAAAAAAATCTCCAGGCCTGTTTGAAACTAAAAGAATCCATAGACATATGATCATTGCACAGTAAAATGCACATACATAAAAGCCTAAACTTCTTTCATTCATTTTGTACACTGCTTTAACATTAACATAACTCTTGTTCTCTGATTGGCTGAGCAAATGGTTGTAATATCTATATTTGGAGATCAAGCTGCCATTTGCTGTTCTTGCTAGCGTATTCCCACTCAAGAGATTTTCACGAACGGTGGCTGGGAGACTGACCACACAACCTTTCAGCGATGGTGTACAATTTACTTTGTTTCACACTCTCCTCACTCGCTCAACCTCCATTAATGGTTCTTTCTCTTTGTTTTTGAACAGTAGGATTAGCACATCGCACGTTGGATACCCCTCACGGCAGATCCATAAGCACACATGCTGGGTTACATCAACTAACTAACAAGGCAATGCTATTACGCACATAACTACAGCGTTGTGATAAAGTACTTCATGTATATGATGCAGTTTCACAACAAGCGCGACTTCATGGCGAGCCCTGTTTTTGCCCCTCCTGAATCTGCCGAAAACTAACACCTCTGGTATGTGTTCCAATTTCGACCAGATCACTCAAACTTACGTTTTGCGTCTAAAAAAATAATTATATACATACTACATCTACGACATCCTCAACGTTATGTGTGGCAGAAATTATTACTTTTATTCAGCAGGGACCATTAAGGGCTTTGGGCGTTACACGTGCGATTTTTGCCTGTCGTATGAGCTCGCAGTGCAAGGATTCTCGCGGCTCGTATCGTGCAGAGAGCAATTACAGGCCGTCACGAGAACCGTCCGTCCATCCCGCTACAAGATTTCACACATGATTCAAAAAGATCAGACGCTGTCGGTTTACATTCGGTGGCATTGTGTAGCATTGAAACGAGACGATTTGGCGATCCTCTAAAGGTTGACCATCAGAAGATGACAACACCATATGAGCACTTAAGATACTTTAGTTTAATTGATTTACAGTTCTATGTTATTTGTTATTCCGAATGTCCAACTTGGTGGGTGACCGTCAGCGTTTTATTCATGTGATATTCCTTTTGGGGAGGTTTCGGCAAAATGAGACAGAAATTCAGAATGGCCTACGCCTCGAACGTCTTTTGAAGTAACAGAAAAAAGTCCATGCTTTCAAACCAGTTTCTTTGCACAATCGTCTCGTTTGTCTTCCTTTTTTTTTTGGGACGTCACAAGCCAACATCCACAAGAAAACTATTTCGTCCTCATAATCATATTTTTTGGAATGGTACGAAACGTAATGCTTACTGTTCAGTATTGTAAAATCGTAGTAATTCGTTCGTGTGTGCCAGAGTGCTCACTGACAGTTCCGACCTTCAAATTGCCCGGATACCCTGCCTAAATCAGTAACCGCGAAGACTTTTACTTGTTAAAAAAATACATTCAAATATTCGTTTTTTTTTTTACTCTTTTTCGTTTCACATCAAAGAATCCTGAAAATAATGGTTTCTCCAAAAAATCTCACAAGCAACACAGCTATGGGGTCAGCATTGATAATAAAAAACATTTCTTGAGCAACAATCATCATATTGGACTGATCTGAAGACATCATTGTGAACTTAAGACTGGAGTAACAATTCTAAAAAATTCAGCTTAGTCATCATAGAATAAAAATGCCCATTTTAAAATATATCTAAATAGAAAACAGTTTTTCTAAAATGTGGTCAATATTACTAACTTCTGTATTTTTTGATCAAATAAATGAAGCCTTGGAGAGCATAAATAAATGTAGTGTCAATAACATTATAAATATATGAATTATAGTTCTATAAAAACATGTGTTACATCTTTTTCAAAGTGAGAAATTGACTTATTTTTGCAGTTGGTTTAGACATGTTTTCTCTAAAGTACTATGAACCTCCTTGTTTTCACAGATTTTGGCATTTGGAGAAATACTGGGAAACTAAAACACCACATGGGAGCACAACGGTGAAGATTTTTCCTGTCCACATTCTCCAAAAACCTTGCAATTATCTTCCATCTGTTGGGGCCTGTTCGGACCGTCAGGGGGGGGTGGGGGGGCTATGAGTCCTTTGTGACACGGTTTTATGATTTTTCTACCGCTGCTTTCTTCCCAAAGCTCTTAGGCTGATGACTTCATTATCTCAAATGTCATTCGTTAACAATCATCGAATTGCAGCAATCCAATTAGAGGTCCAAGAAAGAACTGAGAGATGGCCAGCTTCTGATCCAGACCATCAAGATTCTCCTATGACTAGCTTTAGAGAATTCAAACAGTTTGTTAACAAAGGTTCAGTGCCAATATCAGCACAGTGAAACAATGCAGACTAATACTCCCTGAGCAATTAATCTGGGTTACGTTTCAGCCCTCCTGTGACCACACGGGTTTAAAACTAGACCTTCAATCACGCTAAAATGCTTTACATCTACATCAGAAGTACAGCTGACCTGACACAACAAGCAAAGATCATACAAAAGTTATCTACTTTTAACAAACCCCTGTGAAACTGAATAAAGTTTCAGACAAGTAAAGTTTACACACAACTAGTCTAAAAAAGACTAGCTTACACACAACTATGGTGATCATTTCTGGTGCATGGTTGCCCACCAAAACTATGTAATGCACAGCTACCATTTCTATCCACATATTCCTCTAAATAACTATTTTTCTGAAGCTTGAGATCGGAAAACTACACCCCTCTCGCTCATATTTGGGGCCTCCCCTTTTCTCGTCTCGCACTTTTCCCAGCAGCACTCTGCATGAGCTGACCAGGTCATAAATCACCGGGCCTTTAAAATCTACCCTGTAACAAGTTCCCGCAGTGACAGGAAAAATATATATTTTTTTTTTTATCAGCCGTGTCTCTTGTTATATGCTGGGTGATATGGCATGTCGAAGTCAAGTCAAAGCTGATTTGACAGTTTTATCGTCGCCATGATTGAGATGAAGAAATCTGATAGGCCACTACCCCCAGGTCAGCGGCAGTTATCGCCCAATCGGATTTCACGCATGTCTGCACTCTTATCAGCCCTCAAACCCGTCTACCAGTCAACACCTATCTCCCTCAGCCAATCAGAGAAGGGCACAGGAGGTTACCCGGCAACAGGCAAGTCACCTCAGACATCAAACACACTCTAGTATAAAAACACAAACACTTCAAGCACAACAACTTTCTCTTCCAGCGAATCAAGTAGTAAAAACTTAGGAGTTAGGAGGTTAGGAGGTTTACTAAGTCAATCATCACTATTACTATACTTTTTACACATTTCAACGGTGTTAGTGATTTTAACAAAGTATTAAGCTTCTGCACACTACAAAAATCAGTATGAAAAAAAGTATGAAAATCAAACATTTCATCACTTATTCAGGAAAGGTGGACTATTGCTCTTCTATGCAATCAAACTATCGCTTTTTACCCTAGCAACCACTCAAAACACCCTATATACTGCAATACACAGACTACCACCCAAAACACCATAGCAATCACAATAGAGATGAGGATTTACGTCCCGATGTTTTAAGCGCCGCCATATTAGCAGGATACGCTTTCCGTTGCCATGGTTACTTTCGACAGTGAGACCGAAAGAAATAGAGAATGAGGATTTACGTCACAATGTTTTAAGGCGCCGCCATATTAGCAGGTATACGCTTTCCGTTGCCATGGTTACTTTCGACAGTGAGACCGAAAGAAATAGAGAGAGAGAGCAGATTAATTTAATAAATAAATTTCTGCGATACGGTGCAGTTTTATGGGAAGAAATGGAGAAGGAGAAAGGAAAGGGGTTATATCGGGAGAAACTAAATAACATCGCTAAACAGCGTTATTTAGAGAAACTGCTTGGCATTAATAATATCGACCCGTACGACCTGCCAGTTACAGAATGGACAAAAACCCCAGAAACACTACCACCTCTCACATACCCTGACATCGTCAATTACCTGGTTTATGGCATCAGTGCCTACACAATGCAAGAGTTCGGAAGCTTTAAGTCATTAGAAGCTTATCAAAAATTCTGCTGCGGCTGGGTGCAAGACTTACAAACCTGTAAACTGCGAGAGCTTAGTCATACTTGCCAAGGTTGCACTCCACTTTTATTATACTTTTTATTATACTTAACAAAATGTTAAATATATTAATAGAACGGAATACTATATATATATATATTATATATATATATATTTATAATATATAATATATGATAGATATATACTATCTATCATATATAGATATATATATATATATATATATATCTGTATATATATATATATATATTATTATATATATATATATATAATATATAGAGATGTGCATTAGCTGAATGCCAGCCTGATGGTAATTGCCGCAGACAAAGGGAATTGGAAATGTAGCATTGATGAAATGTCCTACCTTTGGTGTGTAACAGGTCATGCATTCACAGCGCCTCAGTGAGCTTCCATTGACAGCATGGGTCATCCTTAAGTCATCAGGTGAAGTGTCTTCAGCCCACTGCACCTGCGTGGCTGGTGTGGCAGAGTCCTGCACCCATGTTGGAGCTCTGCTCTTCAAGGTGGAGGCAACTGTCCGGTGCAGGGAAAACGCCACAGTCACTGAACGACCGGCCTACTGGATGCTGCCAAGCAACATTAACAAGGTCTATCCAGAGGTTGGTCACAAAATCAACTATACATCTGCTGCTGCCACACGTAGGTCTCTGAACAGTCTTCTGGATGGTGAGACTCACACCAGGCCTGTTTTGAGGACATGTTCCACCAAAACACCACCACGGCCACCAACACCTGAAGAAATGGCAAAATTCTACAGTGATCTTTACAACACAGGTGCAAGATCAGCCATTCTGAGCGTGCTACCACACTATTGTGAGGACTTCAAAGACCCTATTCATCCCATCAGAGACTTAAAATCTTTGACAAGCATTCGTAACACCAGCCTTGATGGGAGTGACTTTTCAACACTGCGGCAGCACTGCCAGACAATAATAAGCACAGCAGATGTTTCAGAGGGTCAGGCAGCGCAGATTGAGCGAAGGACAAGGGGACAACACAACTCCTCACTTTGGTTTGCTGCAAGGGGTGGCAGGATCACAGCATCTTGGATGCATCATGTTTATGCAACAGACATTAACTCGCCAGCTCTCTCCACTGTGAAAAAAGTCTGTTATCCTAAGCACGGCCCAGAAACAGCAGACACCACCTGGGGTATCAGACATGAGGAGAATGCAAGGAAGGCATACATCTCTAAAACAAGAGGACAGCACAGCAATCAGGAGGTGCAAATGTGTGGGTTTTTTATCAACCCAGCCTTCCCACAAATAGGAGCATCACCAGATGCCATTGTGAGGTGCACCTGCTGTGGGAAAGGCTGCATTGAAATTAAGTGTCCTTCAAAATACAAAGACTGCACAATCCTCAATGCATGTTCTTCCAACGACACCAACTTCTGTCTTCAACTTGTTGATGGACAGGTGCATCTGAGAAAAGGTCACCAGTACTACAGCCAAGTCCAGACGCAAATTTTTGTCACAGACAGCGCTTACTGTGATTTTGTTGTCTGGACACTGAAAGATTGTGTTGTTGTGCGCATAACCCCGGACACTGAGTTTTGGAAGGCACGACTTCAAAAGGCACAGGAGTTTTTCAAAGAGGTGTCTCTCCCTGAACTGGTGGCACAATACTTCACCAAACAACCTACTGCCCCAGCACTGGCAAACAGCAGAGTGCTCCAGCAACAGCAAAGGAATGGTAAAATGCCAAGAAAGCAGGCTGGCAAAACAGACACGGCTGCTAAGAGTAAGAAAGCACTGTGGTGTCTCTGTCATGGACCTGAGAGAGATCAGATGGTAGCATGTGACAACCAAAACTGTCCAATCCAGTGGTTTCATTTTGACTGTGTGTGGCTTGTGGAAACCCCTCATGAAGGTTCTTCCTGGTTTTGCCCCTCTTGTGCAGAGTAGCGTTTTAATGCACAATATGCACATTCAGTGCACACATTGTTCACTTACAGCACTGTGAAAAGTTATTGCACATTGTTTATTTATTGTCAAGTGTTAGTTCATTAAATAATTGTTACTGTAATTGCAATTTTTTTAGCTAGTTTTTCTGCATGTCTATATAATTCTATTTATACACAAATAATTACTTCTAAATAAACACAGTTAAGTCACATTAAATTGTTTCAAGGTTTAATTTGACAAGAGATACAGCGCACAAATATACAGAAATTACATTACAAAAAAAAAACAGTCACAGGCACACTCAAATAACAGCTGGGCACATGTTTGTTAAAGCAGAGCAAACAGTGACAATTTTGTCCAGAAATGTTATGTCTTCCCCCTTACAGGGGAGAACCATGCTGATGGGAACTTTCGAATACAGCATCTTGTATTTGTTGCGCACAACACCAATTACTCTCTCTACATGTATTCGTAGATGTGCAATGGCCCGAGTCTCTTCCACATCCTTAGCATCCAGCTGTGCATGACCCGTGTATGCAGGTATTTTTACTTCAGCACACATCATACCTACACTTTCCCTGATATTAAATCCCCGATCAGCCAACACAATATCACCCGGTAACAGTTTGTTTAGGAAACCACAACGCTCCGTTATTAGTTTGTCACTGCTGCGCCCACCCCACCCTTTCGAGATGAAAGAAATTACACCTTGTGGTGTTATGACAATCAGATATTTCAGTGTATGGTTGTGTTTGTATTGTGAAAAAGTCTGTGCCCTTGCCTGGAGATTTGAAGGTTTTTCGATGAAAATCTCGAAACAATCCACAATAGCAGCAACATGCTTTCCAAACGCCTCCACAAACTGGTGGGGCATACTGATCATCAAATTTTCTCTGTCTGGCCAGTGCACCAGTGGAGACAACCGTGCATACAAGACACCAGCAGTCTGTTGAAAGGCAGCACTAACAGTTGTTCTGTGCACCCGAAACAAATGGCTGAGGTGCTGAATAGGCAGGTCTAACCTGAGCCGCATCAATGTCAACAGGATCATTTGGAAGTGTGTGAGCTTTTTTCCTTGACACAGAAATGGCATGATACTACATAATAGCACCTGTAAAACTGCAAAGGAAGGAAGTCCTGTGTAATACTTAACTTTGGCATCATCACCCCCCAGAAACTGTTCATTCATTTTGTGTTTGTCCAGCTCCTCCTTAAGCTGTCTGTTTTCCTCCAACAGACAGTTGATCAAATCTTGCCTAGATCGGCAGAGTGCACATTCCTCACTACTCAGTTCAGGATGCTCTGCGTCCAGGTGGGGCAGTGGCTTTGGCTGCTGCTCTGCGTCCAGGTGGGGCGGTGGCTCTCCCATGTGTCCCTTCTTCCTGCCTCTCTTTGTCCCTCGGCTTCCTCTGCTTCACAGTCTGGGCCCCTCATCTTGGGCGCTTTGGCATACACGCTCAAACCCTCTTGGTCTGTCGGCTCTGAACGATCGGCTGTGGCCAACCTACCGACGGCTTCCAGTCAGGGTGGTTCTCCTGCATCTCGTATGATGGTTCACCTAAAACAACAGAAGTTCATATTATGACAAGTCAACAATTTCAACAATATCTCAAGCTGGCAAACTCATTACATGAAGAGCCCTTGCAGGACAAAGCTTATGGATACTAGAGGACAAATGTGCATTTTCCCTCCAATGTGGGGAATGGCTATTTCAAAAGTTGATTTGATTTCCACAGCTAGTAACAAATAAACTTTGACAGCAAGTGTGGGCACAAATCGAGGCAGTGGCAGCTAAAGTTAACAGTTTTACTACAAATAACGGTTAAATTATGTTTAGTGGAGCAAAAATCCTATAGTTAATTTGTGTTACCAGGATTGGTTAACAATAGTAACGCATGTTTTTTTGGTTTTGATTTTTAGTAAGAAACCATTGGTAATTTTCATAAGGGTTTTTAATTTAACTAAAAGTAAATGATAACAATGACAATTATTATCATTATAAACAAACAAATAAATAAAATTTACAGTAAATAAAGCATTTTTCAATGTAGTTCTTTAAGTAAAAACATTATTACAAATTATGTAACTGGTCAACGGCAGCTGCTACAAAGAGACGCAGCTAAGCGTAGTAAATGTTTACACTTATTTGCAAGTAGTTTTTACAGCAGGCTACAAACATTACGACGAATTAGACTATGTAACTGGTAAGCGGCAGCTGATACAAACTGTAGCAACAGACAAACATACAGCTTCGTGGCAATATGAACAGTTGACAGCATGAACAAAACTACACAATCTAAGAGAACTTACCGGAATGAAAATGTAGAGAACATACTCTCATCGACTGAGAAATCTTTTCGGAAGTGAAGTCCTTTCTTCTTACAGCGGCTACCCAAGCCATCCGGCGTCTTCTCGTCACATCAGCAACATGCTCTCCTTCATGCCTTTTCCATGTTGGAAACTTGAAAAACTGAATACAATTGTGGATTTTGTTTCACGAAGGTCGTGTGACCTGCTATGGCAGTTTTTCACACAACAGTAGTTCCCAGGCATCGCGAAAACTAAATCAACGGAGATCGACAGCAACAAAAAAATCAACCATAGACTGTAAACAAACAACAGAATCCTGCTAAGATGGCGGCCTATGTACCACGTGACGTCACATCTCATTCTCTATACCACACCCTGGTCAACCATCTAAACACCTAGCAACGCAGCACCTTTATTTATAAGCATTGGGTCCTCTAACTAGCACCCTAGAAACACACTACTCAAAAATACCTTAACAACAACACAGCAATGCCCTAGAAACATGCCAGCCACCCCATGGAACAACTTCGCAACTACATAGCAATGCCCTAGCAACACACTAACTACCCCTCAGAGCATCTTACCAAATGTAAAGCAACACTCTGAAAACCATTCCCAAAAAACCTTTAGCAAATGGATATAAATGTGCTAACTAGCACTCAGAACACCATAGCAACTGCATAGCAACACCCTGGCAACCGCACAGAAACACAAGACGAGTTGCCATTTAAAAGCAGAACAGAAGACTGAACGAAAAAAAATAGATAATATCTAAACACAGAAAAGCATTAACTCCCTGACCTGAAACACAAATTAATTCATTCCAGAGTTGCTGGAACAAGAACAGAGACACGTTATTGTAAACAGGGTTCTCTTTCTTTCGTTTTAACTTTCCTTCTTTATGCCGGCACATTTGCCTCATTGGTGGGCGTTATGATATTTACGCGTTGCAGTGATCACAATAAATCTAGACTAGTGTTTGTTTGGCAATAGGCAGCAGCGCGCATTGTAAAACCAGGCTGAAAATAAAACAGGAAGTGAAACCAAAGACAGATGCTAGTTATACAGAACAGCACAGGATTCGGTCTCTGAGAGGTTTTGATGGCTACATTATGAAATATCCTGAAATGGCTCGGACAGACTGGAGCATGTCAAACCCAGTTACATTTTGCTGATCAATTGTGACATTGTTTGCTGCTGGTAAAGATGAAAATCCTGAACAGCCCACTGAAAGACATAAACACACATGAAATATTCTGTTCATCTTTTCCTACTGCCATTTTTCCAATTTTGTCTTCTCATCTCACGAGTTGCTCTACAGAACCTCCTATACACGCAGTAAGTGTAAAAAATGACTTTTTAAAGTAATTTCTTTAATATTTCCTTTATGTATACAATCAGGTGACAACTTTCATTGTTAATATAGACATTTGTCTTTTCCAACTCCTACTGGTTGTATCAGTGTTTTTATGTATTACACTATTATAGTATTAATATTTTGAATTAGCTTTTATTTTCAGTTTTCATTTTAAACTTTTAGAGGGGCGAATTGTGTTATGTGCGAGGGTTGTTGTTATATATGGCATTTATACATATAACATATACATATACAGTGGGGAAAAAAAGTATTTAGTCAGCCACCAATTGTGCAAGTTCTCCCACTTAAAAAGATGAGAGAGGCCTGTAATTTTCATCATAGGTATACCTCAACTATGAGAGACAAAATGAGAAAAAAATCCAGAAAATCACATTGTAGGATTTTTAAAGAATTTATTTGCAAATTATGGTGGAAAATAAGTATTTGGTCAATAACAAAATTTCATCTCAATACTTTGTTATATACCCTTTGTTGGCATTGACAGAGGTCAAACGTTTTCTGTAATTCTTCACAAGGTTTTCACACACTGTTGATGGTATTTTGGCCTATTCCTCCATGCAGATCTCCTCTAGATCAGTAATGTTTTGGGGCTGTCGCTGGTCAACACGGATTTTCAACTCCCTCCAAAGATTTTCTATGGGGTTGAGATCTGGAGACTGGCTAGGCCACTCCAGGACCTTGAAATGCTTCTTACGAAGCCACTCCTTCGTTGCCCGGGCGGTGTGTTTGGGATCTTTGTCATGCTGAAAGACCCAGCCACAATGCCCTTGCTGATGGAAGGAGGTATTCACTCAAAACCTCACGATACATGGCCCCATTCATTCTTTCATTACACAGATCAGTCGTCCTGGTCCCTTTGCAGAAAAACATCCCCAAAGCATGATGTTTCCACCCCCTTGCTTCACAGTAGGTATGGTGTTCTTGGATGCAACTCAGCATTCTTTCTCCTCTGAACACGACAAGTTGAGTTTTTACCAAAAGTTCTATTTTGGTTTAATCTGACCATATAACATTCTCCCAATACTCTTCTGGATCATCCAAATGCTCTCAAGCAAACTTCAGACAGGCCTGGACATGTACTGGCTTAAGCAGGGGGACACGTCGGGCACTGGGGCAGGATTTTGAGTCCCTGGCGGCGCAGTGTGTTACTTATGGTAGCCTTTGTTACTTTGGTCCCTGCTCTCTGCAGGTCATTCACTAGGTCTCCCAGTGTGGTTCTGGGATTTTTGCTCACAGTTCTTTGTGATCATTTTGACCCCACGGGGTGAGATGCTAGTTGCGTGGAGGCCCAGATCGAGGGGGGGGGGGGGGGGAGGATTATCAGGGTCTGTACTGTCTTGCCATTTTCTAATAATTGCTCGCACAGTTGATTTCTTCACACCAAGCTACTTACCTATTGCAGATTCAGTCTTCCCAGCCTGGTGCTGGTCTACAATTTTGTTTCTGGTGTCCGTTGACAGCTCTTTGGTCTTGGCCATGATAAGGTTTGGAGTGTGACTGTTTGAGGTTTTGGACAGATGTCTTTTATACTGATAAAGAGTTCAAACAGATGCCATTAATACAGGTACGATGTGAGGACCGAGGACCTCTTAGAAAAAGTTACAGTCGGTGTAGTAGCGGCAAAATCTTTGCTTGTTTGTAGTGATCGCAAATACTTCTTTTATCCGAGGAATTTGTACAAATTATTATTCTTAAAAAAATCCTTACAATGTGATTTTTTTTTCTGCATTATTTGTCGTCTCATAGGTGAGGTATACTTCTATGATGAAAATTACAAGTGCCATCTTTGCTCATCTTTTAAGTGGGAGAAACTTGGCAGCAATTGGTGGGTCTGACCTAAATTACTTTTTTGGTCGGCACACACAACACCACACTGTATAACACACAGTTATACATATATATCTTTTGCAAATTATTTTATTTTAAAAAAAAACAATTATCTGTCTTTATAATTGCCATTTTGAGTACTCAACATAAACTTATTTATATTTCAGTTGCAATGTGGCAGATTGCATGGTCATAATTTCTAAGTCTTTAAGATTTAAATTTCTGCATCTAACATGCATATTTATTTATTTCAGGTTTATTTCAATTGACAAAAATGATCTTTAAACACTGGGCTGTATTAGCAAACATGGACATTTAAATAAAAAAATAGAAATAACATAGTTTTTATCTTATAAATGTTAGCTCATTTTCCTTGATTTTTGTGTCTGCTTTATTAATAATAATAATAATAATAAAGCATTTTCTTACGGCAATTTAGCAATTTACTTAATTTACGGCATTTTATTTGCATTAATATGCCATTTTTTATTTCAGAAAGTACAATGTACCGTATCTGACAGAACCACTGACCAGTATCACCTTTGCACCCATTTCATAGAATGGCCTTCAAATCATTTCACCTTTCGGTTTTATGCAACTGCTTCCATGGAACATTCCTCGGATCGCTTTGTGTGTGTGGAAAAGACAAAGAAAGGAAATGAAATACAGTCTCGTTGGTATCTACAAAATGAAGGGATGAAAAATGTTTTCCGTCTCTTTTTTTTTTTGTTTGTATAAATGCTGAGAAATGCCCTTATATCAGGTGACGGCCAATGTTCTGCTGTTTTTGCCATTCCTTTACGTCCTCTTTCCATCCTGGAGATACGGGTCACACACACACACGCACAGTCGAACACACTTCTGCCAAAGCCACAGATCTGCTTGCATATCACGCATAATTTACTTTAAAAAACACTTAGATCCAGTCTAAACTAATGCTTCAATGTTACACTCAACCTTCTCCCCCCCCCCCAAAAAAAGCATTGCACTCACTGCACTGGTATGAATATACCCGACGTGTCACTGATCGATACAGTTTTCACCGTAGGCTAATAATTACACTCACAGTACATAAATCAAAGATAACGTATGCAGCCTTCGCAAAGGAATCAGACATATTGGGTCGCCACATCTGTTAACCTGCGTCCAAATATCCTTCACAAAAAATGAAACAAAAACACTTTTATTGTACAATGAACAAGTGGCACGACACGGAAAAATCTTGAGCGCAAACAACTCGAAGGGATGTGAGCCTGAACAGAAAAGAAAACAAACATGCAACTATCTACAGTGGACCCCTACCTGCTGCTCAGACCAGGAGAATGTCAACACACGCCTCCATCTCCACACACCTCAGAACTCGCCATTGTCTCCAGTACTGGAGGGACAGATAAGATTGTGCCGCATGGAAATATTTTGGGCTCTGGCATTCCTGCCTAGTCTTTGCCGAGTGACGACCAATCCTTTGACACCTTGCCCTGACATCATCTGTGCTCATTTTTGCTCAATAACAGTTTAAATTAAGGATATCTTTGCTCTGTCAGAGTAAATTTAAGTCTGTAGGTGTATTCTTGCATTTCGCTTGTTAGCACTTACAACTAAAAGGATACAAATTGATGCCCTTTGCTCTTTGTTACAGCTGTAAAGGTACAAATCCCACATCCTTTAAGGGAAAACAGCCTGTGCACAGGACTCGAACATACTGGGTCATGCTTACAAAAACACACTGCATATTTTAACCTGTGTTTAAATATCCTTCACAAAAAAAAAGGTCACAAAAACACTGTCGTTGGCTGGATCCAATAACCCCTTCCCCATGTGCAGTGCTCCAACAAAGCAGTTATGATTCGGTGACTGAGTTTCAGTCCGTCACATGGACCTTTCAGAACAAAAGACCAAAAAAGAAAAATGTAGAGCGCATTGGTAAATTTAGGTCTGTAAGTGTGTGCTTTGCTTGTTGGCAACCAAAAGGGTACAAATTGGTGTCCATTACATTTTATTTACAGCTATAAAAATACAAATCCATGTTCTTTTAAGCATAAACATTTAGGTATTAAGTGTAATATGTTGAATGACCTATTATTTAACAAAAAATTCACATTAACGTAAAAAGTAGCTAGCATTCAAACAAACATCTGTATTCATCAAGCTCAACCATTCTACCCTGTTACTAAGGTTACGGTTTAAAAATGTATTTATTTAAATACATTTATATAAAAATACAAAATATTTATAGTAAGATATTACTGCAAAAATTGCATTATATTATATACAAATGCATTATATTATAGACAAAATATTTATATTACATACTATAGGAATTAAGTTTATTAATAACTAAAATCATCACTTGTGAGTGAGTGAGAGCTTAATTTAGACTAAATAACTTAGTTTTTTGAATATATTTTAAAATGTAATTAATTCCTGTGATGCCAAAGCTGAATTTTCAGCATCATTACTCCAGTCAGTGTCACATGATCCCTCAGAAATCATTCTAATATGCTGATTTGCTGTCCAAGAAACATTTGTCATTATATGTAATGTTGAAAACGGTTGTGCTACATAATATTTTTGTGGAAACCAAGATACATGTTTTTCAGTATTCTTTGGTAAAGTTAAAAAGAACAGCATTTATTTGAAATAGAAATCTTTTGAAATCTTTTGTTACAAATGTATTTACTGTCACTTTTCATCTGTTTAATGCATTCTTGTGGAATAAAAGTATTAATTTCTTAAAAAAAATAAAAAAAAAACGTACTGACCCCAAACCAGTGTAGGCAGTGAGGCAGCTCACTGGGTTTTGGAACAGAGCATCAATGTGTAAACGCCTTGTAGAAGGTGATTTAGAGATGCTGATGCACTTGATCCATTTATTAAAGCTTCTTTAGAAACGGGGCTCCAATATCCGCCTCATGCCTTCTCTACACTATTATTACCACAGCCTCCCACAAAGCCCTGAGAGACCAAAACACCAGCATCCATTTTCAGCCGGGCGATGTGGAGATTAAGGCCAAGTTTGTTTTTCCGTGAGGCATGGCAGGAGTTACTGGTCATCAAGGTTGTTGCTTTAGGGTTTTGGGGGACTAGCGTGAACCAAGCTGTTAAAGTCATACCCAATAATCCGGTCCAGAACCATGCCCTACGGCGGTGGAGTTCAAGACCCGTCGACCTGTTGAAAGGCGCTAAAAGCAGGAAGGGCTTATCGCCGTGGCAACCACAGGGTCACACTCTACTCACTGAACTTTGCCATACAACACCACCTCTGTTCTTCACTTGCTACTTTATTTATTAAAGTGAGGGAAATCAAACAGCAAATCTTCAAGCGGGAAAAAATGCAATTCTGAGTAAACATCTTAAAGGAACAGTTCATCCAACATGTTCCACAGAAGAAAAAAAATAACTGCATACAATTTCATTTTTGAGTGAAAAATCACTTCAAGGCAGAATCTGATGGAGTGCATCCAAAAAATTGGATGTAGTGCACACGATTTAGTCATGTTACAAAGAATACAAGTCTAGTTATGACAGTTCTTCGCACTCAAAAAGGATTTCGAAAGTAAGTGTTGATTATTCCCAGTGTGAAGCAGCTGTGAGGGGTGATGGGAGATAAAAAGTTGAATTCATACACAAGCAGGAATTTCCTTTGGCTTGCTTAAGCCTAGCTGAGAACATTTCCTGTATAAGAAAGTACAGGAAGGAACCAGGAACCAAAGAAACCTGTGAGGCTGCAGAAAGCAAACACCTTTTCCACAGACACATAGCTGCTTTGGCCCACTAGCACACAATCGTAAAAGAAAAAAAAAAAAACACCCCCCCCCCCCAAAAAAAAAAAAAAAAAAAAAATAACTTCTTACAACAGTGCACTTCTTACAAAAGTAACACTGATTTAGATCACCGAATTACCACTTTTTTTCCCCCAAGAGCGGCCCGTTATAGCATGACGGACGGGCTACCCGCCCTAGAGTAGCATAAATCGCACATGAAGAGGAAACATTTTTATTTTGATTAATGATTCACTTTATTAGAAGACTAACTACTTTGATTTTTTTGTTCCTTTCTGTATTTGTTCTACTTAAAGTTTGTCCAGTTGAGTTAATCGCTGACAACACGGCACTGTCAATCAAAAACAAATGTTTTCTCTATGCTGATAACAACTGCCGCCATCCGCCCATTCAACACAGAACACGACAAGGAGGAGTTTACAGACTTTACACTCAGTCTCTTCTACATGTATTTCTTTCTGTCTGTCTTACAAGCACACAGAATACCGCCAAAACACAAACACATGCAAATCAACTTGAAATTGAAATGTTAAAAACAATCTGCACTGATTACAAAACAGACAAGTGTAGTCCAATTACATAATGAATGACTCTTATGAGTCTGTTGTTTTTTCGTGAATCAAAGACATATTGCACAACCAGCATAGTCTGATTCCCAAACGAATAACTGTTGAGTCTGTTCTGTTAAGTGAATCAAAAACATAAAGCGCAGCCAGTATAGTCTGACTCCCAAATGAATGCCACTTATGAATCCATTCTTTGATGTGAATCAAAAGCATACAGCGCAGTCAGTGTAGTCAAATTCAAATATTTATTTGTTTATCTATCCATAAAAATACTAAAAGAATTGTTAAGGAACTCGAATCATGAAGAAGAAAACCAAATTGGGGGGGGGGTTTTTGCCATTATTAATTTTTAACACCGATATCCTCATATAAAATGAAACAAGTCCATAAAAGTTACAAAGACGGCTGGAGTAATGCATCCCATGCATGTTTCTGTCAGTCGGCGTGTGCATACAAATATGTGACCTATGCGTGAGATTTCCAAATCTCGGCCAATACATGGGCCCACCTCAGGCCGAGGCCAAGATATTGCACAGACTCCTAATCAAGACTACCAAGAGACTCACAATCACCATCACACATAGAGAGCAGCGGCCTCCAGCAAGCTCTACATCACCCTACTACAGCACAGCGCTGAGGGGCTGCCCTACATTCCTCACCAGAAAATATGCATATGGTCGTTGAGGTGCGTATGAATGAAGGTCTGGAAAATGGGACAATTTGGAGCACTTTTGGAGCGTTTACACCTTGTGTGCTTCTTAACAACATCTGTGGGATCAAAGATTGTTTCTTTAAATATATAATGTTGATGTTGTAATACTGCAGATGTGTGTTCACAGATAAATCTGAATATGGGAAGCATGTCATAGTTACTTAACACTCTCCAAAGTGCCTCCTTTCTCAAAACATATTTGAATTAGAAGAGAGCTGCTGCCATCTAGTGCTGCAGTGCATCTACAGCAGAACATGAAGCCAACATTCAACCTTACTGGGTTTGGAAGGGTCTGCCAACACCATGACAAGGTGGACTAATGTTTCTTCCTTGATTTCCTGTGCTCTTCATCCATCAGGTCTTTTATCCAAGGATTACGGTCATGTTTGGCTGAAGAATAAGACGCCACCCTGCAGCAGGGGTCCAATTTGGAGGCCGTTGCCCCCCCAAAAAAAAAAAAAAAAAAGAGCGCTATCTGGCGGAAAAGGAAGGGAACGTTTCTTGACTTTGATGATGAGAACTGCTTCTGGGTCTCATATGGGAGGATAATAAAATTCTGGAAAGCAACTGAGGGAGTTTTGTTGGAGTTGAACATATGTTAAGAGCAAATGCTGTTCCTGCAGGAATGAAATTCCTATTTTTTTTTCGCAATAGCCAGTGCTGTGCTAATACAGTCAAAACACAGCAGATGTATTATTCATAAAAAGAGATCTTATTTCTAGTTCTATATCGTGATTAGTCTTCAAAACACTACACTTCTGTAGTATTTTTATTATATTGTTCCCCTTAAGTTCATCTAAAATCATAATTTTGGAAGAAGCTTTGCTAAAATAAAGCCAAAATGTCCTGTTTTCCATCCAAAGTTCCCTTTAAATTGAGCCTGTCTCACCTCAGTAAAGAGAAAACACTGTAGGAGTTTCTGACAGAGCTCTGGTCCACCTGAAGCAAACTGTTCTTCTTCCTGTCAGAACTTTCCTGTGGGAAAGAAAACAGTCCATGAGCTTCACAAAGAGTCTCTTCTTACCGTATGTAGAATTCTACAGTTTGAAAAACCCAAGAGACATGAGAGATTTCGAACTCTGATAGATGACAAGGTTTGAAGATGGTCTGGAATTTATTTTGGAGCTCATTCCAAGAGTTTGAACAATACCTTCTGATCAAACTCAGCTGCATAGTAGCCATCGTTCAGTCCAAAGATGATCTCATTTGGATTTCTGGAGCGAATCTGAAGGAAAATACACAGAAAAAAATGACAGTTTTTGAACCAAAATTTACCTTGATTTCAAAAGTGTTTACTGGTCATGGGAAACATCGGTGTAAGAAAGGGAGTGGGATCACAGCATGACTGAAATCAAAGACTCAAACCTGAGTCTTTTATGAGAGAAAGTTTTTTTAAATAAAATTTTATAAGTGCAGTAATATATATATATATATATGAGTGTGAATGTATATATTTGACTCCTCACCTGTTGTCCTGTATATCTGAGCCCATCAAGGTTGACCTTCCACTCAATAAGCAGTTGGTACTGTTCTTCCCTGCCACCCCATATTCTCACCACAAAACACGACACAGACATGTCCAAGAGATCCGGAAGCATTGCGAAATCTAAGCTCCGCCATGTTGGGTTCTGAAAACACACAAACAAACTAAATTATGAACACAGGGTACTCGGGGAATAACTTTGTTCTGCTACTTCAGATACAGATATTCCCTCAACAGCAATTTAGACTTTGAAACATATTAATTTTGTTAATAATAACGCATGAGTGTGGCCTTTCAGCATAGTCAATGATGCAGCAAAGAGAAGCCAAGCTTTCAAAGACTGACAGCAGAAACAGATTTGCAAAACTGTGCCGTCAGGCAGTCTGGAGACTAAAGAGGGTCTTCCTCCAAGAGGATGTGCAGCTGACAAAACTACCCTCACAGTGACTAGGTCAGCAGAAATAAATACAAAACAGCCATCAACATGACCACCAGAGTGGATGGAATGAAGGGATGATTACATGATTAATATAAAAAAAGAGGAAAGAGGTACAGATGGACAGGAAGCCACTAAGAAAGGGAAATGAAGAAACAAAAATGGGGAAGAGAGGTGCAAGAAGGTTAGAGGTAGAATACAAAGTTTTCTGATTATGTCAAACAAAACCGTATCAGTTACAACTCTGTTCAAAAGTTTAAATTAGTCCGTTCAGAATCTGTGGGTGCTTTCACACTTGGCTCGATTGACTGGTCCCAACACAAGTGTGATTGTCACATGAAGTCATTTTGAGTGATGATGTTTATGAATCAGTGAATGAGAGCTTTGAAATTAATCAATTCATAAAAATCAAATATACATTGTGTCAGTAACAAACAGACTGTGTGTGTGTGTGTGTGATTATAACAAAGCTACCGCAGTTATGTACTTCTGTAATGACAATATACTTTTCCTTTTTTTGCTCTAACCTTGAGGACAATCAGGGAGATGCAATTAACAAAATTACAGACCACCAGCTATAATTTCACACTTAATTAAATGGACATTGATTTGTAAATGTAATAATAAACAACTGAATTCAATAGAGCTCTGCCTACTTGATAAATACACTCTTAAAAATGAAGGTGCTTCATGATGCCATAGAAGAACCTTTTTGTCTAAATGGTTCCATAAAGAACCTTTAACATCTGAACGAACCTTTCCTGTTTCCAAAAGTTTCTTTGTGGCGAAAGAAGGTTCTTCGGATTATTAAAAGGTAAGAAAGAGATGCTTCTTTAGAACTTTTGACTGAATGCTTCTTTGTGGAACCAAAAATGGTTCTTCTATGGCATCGCTTGAAGAACCCTTTGAAGCACCTTTATTTTTAAGAGTGTAGCGAGAAAAGCACACCCAGAAAAACAGAACAGGCCTTTAGCTATAAACTTGTCTTCATGGGTGTATCATGTCATCACACTAATAAATACAGCATTCATAGCCTATAATACTTCAAATCATCACCATCACCATTAAAATGTTCCTTACAGTCCGGATAACAGACTAGAACTGAGTCTTTAAAGGGGTCATGAACTCAGAAATCTAAATTCCCTTGATCTATTGACATATCAGGAAAAAAGGTCACTGTACTATAAAAACCCCCCAAACGACAGGCTTTATGACGTAATAATGTGGCTAAACCCCGCCTCTGCAGAAGATGATCAACGCCTGCTTCTACATCACTGTCTGTTTATGCCCACCCACAGTTTTTGCGCAAGTAGTGTAAATAACGTGAGAGGCAACACAGGTCAGTAAGAACTTGGTCCTTTTTTCACGTCATTTCACCGTGGATTCGTTTACAAACAAGGCACAATTCGACGCAGGATTTTCAGAAAAATTAAATTACAAGACGATGCTGTGCCGACTATACGGGATCTGATGCACCACACAAGTGTTAGTAACTGTTTTTATTTAATTTAATTTATGATTTATCGCCATGTCAGCAGCAGTGGCTATATTCATGGCAAGAGCAAACATTGAATTTCACAATTCAATCGTATATTTCATTTCAAAACATTTATATATATAATTTTAAAACAAAATTGTTATATAATTATGTACAAATATACAAAAGCATACATATAATAAAAATAATAACAAGAACAAAAGTAATAACAACAATTATATAGAGTCTTTCAGCTTAATGCATGACAACATTTTTAACTGTTTTTATTAAGAGGTCACTATTGCTTTCTCTGTTATTACAGAGCGTTTGAGTATTTATGCATTTTAACGCACAGCAGCATTCATCTATGAAGGATGTAGGCTGTCAAACATACGACAAGGTTAGCCAATCATAGCAGTGGGGCGTGTACTCTGAGTCGACAGATTCGCGCAGGCCTATTTCAACAGAGCGTGGCACTCCGCTGATGAGGGGGGTCAAAAAAGGACAGGAAAAAGCCTATTACTTCTAAATTATGATGATTTTTGATATAAAAATCTTGATAAGATTATAAGTGGACCTCAGAGAACAGTACAAAATAATTAAGGCAGCTCATGACCCCTTTAATCGTGTTTGTATAAATCACATTACTGATGATTGTATGCTTTTATGCATCATGTAGTCATTCTCTTCACACTTTAGCAGTTGCTATGCATCAATGTTTTTCAGCAGAATTACAGGCTTGGACAGAGTGACCACATGGCCATTAAACTACTTTCCAGTCGCCAATGACAGGAGCCACATCCGCTTGTGAGGCTCAAAGGCCCACTTGGAGTATTAAAATAAAGAGATTGTTTCAAAAGTGAAAGGTTGCTGGTGTGACCCCGAAAAGCCCATTTAGCAAACCTGTTTTATATCAGTAAATGGAGCTGTATCAATGCCTTTTATGTGTAGGTGAGAGGGTAGTCCTGCCATATGTGTAAAGATGAAGAACATTGAAACAGGATTGCCTTTTTACATCCACTGCCAGGTCAGTTCTAGTTCAGTCTTTTTTTTTTTACATGATTAAAACTGTTATTTTGGCTAAAAAGTATAATTATATGGTACCTGCTGATGCTTTCATCAATTAAAAGTGAAGTGTGTAATTTCTGCACCAGAAATTATGACTGTTTTCAAAAAGGTTTCCCCACACACTCCCCCATCTGCCATTGGTTTGTCAAACAGATAGTTCCGCCCCAAACTCACGCCATTGGTTGAGGCACTGCTGCTGTTGTCAGGCAGACTCTGTAAGCAACCACAAAGCCACTGTCTTCACTGTTTTTTACATTTTAGCATAACAAAAACAACACACCTCACCTTTAAGGGACAATATTTAAATCAAAAAAACACTGTAGGCTAAAATATACTGTGGTAACCATCATTTCTGCCAATAGCACCCACAAATATTAACAAATAAGATAAAATGACAAAATAAAATTGACAAAGACTCTGAAAGTGTCCTAAACTGTTTGAAGAGCCAATATATTTTTTGTGGTTTCACAGCAATAAACTTTGGTTACCATGGTAAATTTTAAAGCAGTCCTGCAAGCTTTAACAGAGATTAAGGACATTTGTGATTACACCAAAAAAAAAATTTACTTTTCTTATCCAACAACAGCAGAACATAAATCCAGAGGAGACAATGCTGATATGCAACGCTATATCATGTTACACTACACCACGCTGCTAAGCTATGATATGCTTTGCTCTGTCTTTTGTTTCACATTTTAGAATAATGGGCATTAAATCATATGACCAAACTCCATATGAAAACAAAAGCACTTACCAATGAGTCTCGGATGACTTCACTCTTATAAAAATCTGGAAAAGGAAAAGAGAATGTTAGAAGTCATTCAAAAGCTTTTAAATTCAGTGTGACTTACACTATACAATACCATACAAAAGTTAAGGGTCAGTAAGTTTTCATTTGTAAAGAAATGAATGTTTATTCAGAAAGGGATACATTAATTTGATCAAAAGTGAAAGAAAAGACATTTATAATATTACAAAATATTTATATTTGGAGTACTTATATTTTCCACAAAAATATTAAGCGGCACAATTGTTTTTAACATCGATAAAAATAATAAATGTTTCTTGAGCACCAAATTTACGGAAGTTCTAAGCGGCCATGCATTATTTTTTTTTCCTTCTTGTTTTCTCGTTATATCGACATAAAGAGAGTTGTTTTCCCCTCCCCCTCGTTATAACGCCTTATTTTCTCGTTATATCGACATAAAGAGAGTTGTTTTCTCGTTATAACAACATTAATTTTCTCGTTATATCGACATAACGAGAATTGTTTTCTCGTTATAACGACTTATTTCTTGTTTTTTTTATAGAATCTTGACATTAACGAGAGTTGTTTTCTCGTTATAACGTCTTCATTTTCTCGTTATATCGACATAACGAGAGTGGTTTTCTCATTATATCGACTTAATTTTCTCGTTATATCGACAAAACGAGAGTTGTTGTCCCCCCTCGTTATAAACGCCTTTTCATTTTCCCTGTTATATCGAGCTAGACGAGAGTTGTATTTCCCCCCCCTCGTATAAACGACTTCAGTTTCCCCCCCCCCCCCTCCTCGTTCTATCGACATAACGAAGTTTTTTCTCGTTATAAACGACATACGAGAGTTGTTTTCTTTTCCCTCGTTTAACTCTTCATTCTTCTCTGTTTATATCGACCATAACGTAGTTGTTTTCTCGTTAATAACCGCTTATTTTCTCGGTAATCGACATAACGAGGGTTGTTTTCTTGTTATAACGACTTATTTTCTCGTTATGTCGACATAACGAGAGTTGTTTTCTCGTATAACGATTTATTTTCTCGTTATATCGACATAACAAGAGTTTTTTTCTCGTTATAACGACTTAACGATAGTTTGGTTTTTCCCACTTTCTCGTTATAACGACTTCATTTTCTCGTTATATCGACATAACGGAAGTTGTTTTCTCGTTATAACGACTTAAATTTCTCATTATATCGACATAACGAGAGCTGTTTTCTCGTTATAAAAACTTAATTTTCTAGTTATATCGACATAACGAGAGTTGTTTTTCCCACCCTCGTTTATAATGACCTTAATTTTCCTCGTGATCTCACAAAGTTTTTTTTTTTTTTTTTTTTTTTTACATGATTGTTTTGACTACTGTTGTTATAGTAACGAACTCAACTTTGACACCATCTGATGGACAGATAAACCATGCGCTTTTACTGTAGCCTAGGTCGTGGATATTTCAGCAAATTTTTCTTCGCCTAGTAATAACGTCTACAATACAAAAAAAAGGCTGATCAATCACGGTTGATATTTCCAGAGACAGTACGCTAAACATTTTGTTTGTGTAATTAACATGTTTATATGGTCAAAGCAACACCGCAAACACTTCAGAAGGATGCAGAGACCTATTCTAAAAATCTTTTAGAGCTGCTTGGTTCACTCACTTTCAATTTTCCTTTTATTTGAAAGAATTATATATAATTTGTAATTTTTAGAAGTCATTATATGCTGTGACTGATATCATGTGCGTTTACAAGCTTCTGTTTGAAAAGTGAGTTCATGTGTACTATGTGTATAGGTGTGAGTGTGTGTGTGTGTGTTTTTGTGTGGTTTCCACAAAGAAATTTAGAAAACACAAAAGATTACAACACTAGAACATCACTGAGTTAAATTAGCCTATACACTTTACATATAAATCACTTTTCTTATCAATATACATTTAATGATTAATAATAAGGAAAAGAGGCATATTACAAATAGCCTACGTTGTTGAAGTCTGTCCTACTGTAGATAAACAGAACATCCCCGCTTTTTAACTAACAATAATGTACCTCAAAGGAGCACAAATAAAGATATAGGTGCAAAGATAATACAGTGACGTCAACCTTGGTTTTTAATAAGCAGTTCTTATTTTTTTTTGACACAGAACGCGTTGGTGAAACTCATACATCTAGCAAGAACTTAATACACAAAAAAGTCATATTGATTCAAGCATTTAACATTAATGAATGAATTAAATGTCAGTAGCCTAATAAACAATACTGTACAAATTATAGCGATCACAAGGTAGTTCATATTCTATCCCAAACGCAGTACAGTAAAGTGGATATACAGCATACAACACCCCATCAGTTATATTCAGGACAATAGTGCCACCTGTTGGCGCAGTTTTGTAACTTAGAGAACAACCTTTGTTATGTCGAAATAACGAGAAAACAACTCTCGTTATGTCGTATACCGAGAAAATAATCGTTAATAACACGAGAAACACTCTCGTGATTCGATATAACGGAAATAAGTCATATATAACGAGAAAACACCCTTCTCGTTCTTTCGATATAACGAGAAATAAGCTCGTTATAACGAGAAAACAACTCTCGTTATGTCGATATACCGAGAAAATTAAGTCGTTATAACGAGAAAGCAACTCTCTTATGTCGATATAACGAGAAAATAAGTCGTTATAATGAGAAAACAACTCTCGTTATGTCGATATAACGAGAAAATAAGTCGTTATAACGAGAAAACAACTCTCGTTATGTCGATATAACGAGAAAATAAGTCGTTATAACGAGAAAACAAGAAGGGAAAAAAAATGGCCGCTAGAACGTTCGTAGCAAATCAGCATATTTTAATGATTTCTGAAGGATCATGTGAAGACTGGAGTAATGGATGATGAAAATTCAGTTTTGCATCATATAAGTAATCACATTTTAACATTTACTGAAGTAGAAAACCATCATTTTAAATTGCATTTATCATTTATTTCTAATTAGAGTTTAAATTTGCTTTGCAATATATTTTTAATATCCCATTTTTAATATACCGAGATAACCAAGTACAGAAATCATAGGTTGATGTCTCCAGATGTGTAAAGTATAAACACTATGGCTATCAAAACATTGTAGTGTTTATTTGAGTGGTATGACCAGCCCGACAACAGCTCAACCAATAGCGTGAGTCTGGGGGTGTGTCCATCTCTTGAAAGGCCAATGGAAGACAGGGTGATTGTTTGGAAAAACTGTTTGAAAACAGTCAGTTACTTTCTGTGATTTTGCTTGGTGTCACTGGTGAGACAGAAATTTAGGGGTTGAATGACTTCTGATTTTTTAAAGTCGACTTTTATGTGATGAAAGTCGAGTCGAAGTCGACTAGTCGCTGATGACGTCATTAAAGAACAAATAAGTCTGGAGCTGAGACTCAAAACACCTTGTGCACAGCTATGGCATACAACACAGCGCTGCCCACACGGCTGTTGCTCATATAACAGCTTTTTTATCAGTTATTTTGTATTTGGGTCGTTATATTTCTCACATACTTCTGCTCATTCTAAATCAGATACAGAAAAAGCAGCACAGTAAAGATTACATTCATATGAATGCATTAGTGAGAGCAATTGCGTGTGTGAATTAATTCTACCTGACAGCGTCTCTCTACTAGTAGTGAAGCTGTGGGATTTAGTTAAGAAATATATGCTTGAACTTTTCAGTTTTTAAAAGCTATTTCACAGAACAGTGTTGACAATACAATTACGCGCTGAATGATTCTGTGTGCGCGCGATCTGCGCGTGATGTACAGCTACTGTCTGTAATGGGGTGTAGTGCGTTACAGTGCAGCAGCGCATTAGATTAGAACGGCGATTAACTTACCTACCTGTACAATAAGCAGTTTAAAACATGCTTTCTCCTGTTCAGTTTCGAGCATCCAGATGGTATAATCACACGTGTCTTGTCGAGCGCTTTCGAAGTATGCATTGTTTGTCATTTTAACTGTTTGGAAACGGAGTGTAAATGTGGAAGTCCTTCAAAGATTTCTTATCCTGTTGCGCCCTCTATAGGACCAGCGACTAGTCGGCGTCAAGCTTAAAGCGTCATGGCAGAGCATGGAAGTCGACTAGTCTATTAGTCTGTGCAACCCCTACAGAAATTACACACTGTACTTTAATTAATAAATTAAGTGAACAATCCGAGAGTAGCAGCCCGTTTAGCTGGCATCAGTCACCTCGTGATATCCGATCTTCCTGGCAGAGGTGAAGGGTGAAGTAAGTGTCAAGAAGAGGAGAGCCATTCTTGTTCACAATGTTACGGGCTGCTATGCTCCGCAAGTGACGTAAACGCCTCTGTTGGGACAAAGAGAGGAAGCTGGTTAGTGAGCGAGAACAGAGAAACGAACAAAGATGATATTAGTGTTTTAAAGATGCCATTTGACTTTATTACTTTACTTTCATAACAGGTCTGTACATATTCATCAGACACAAACACATATGTGGAAAAAAAACATTCAGTATAAATGAGTTTACAGTGGCTTTTTGCAACTGCCATTTGAGCGGTCAATGGAAATCATCATGACCAATTCACTGACATCAAGTCTCCCATTTACATTTACATGCAATAAAATCTGAATGTTTAGTAGTAGTTTTAGTAGTTTTCACAGTTCTCCATTTTTCATCATAAATAACTGACAGTGAACAGGAACAGACCGACACACAGAAACGAAACATCATTGTGAGTGTCACGTCACATAGTGACGAAATGCCAAAGCCAAGTCCTCACAAAGCCAAGTCGTCCACCCTGACCAAAACATGACATCAATGCCGCACAACGGGCACAAATCCACTGCTTTGAAGGAGCCGAGGGAAAAAAAGGATCTTGTAGGCATGGAAAGGTTTACCATAATAAGAGCTTTCGTAGCTTAAAAAGGAGGAAAAAACAAGAAAGAGACCCTATAAAATAGGTTTACGATGTGACCACAGAAAGGATGTTGCATAAATAAGTAGTCAGAAGCCTTGTGTAATTTGACATGCTTCAGGTTCACCCGACCATGAATGTGAACATTTCTTTGATGGTGTTTACATTAAACAGCTAGATGGAGCATAATAGAATGAAACAAAATGCAGGGGTCTCAAGATGTGTTTTTAAAACTTCAACTTGACTCTGCATCTTAAAAACTAGCTGCTAATGGCACAGGACACTGAAAAAAAACATGATGAGTCCCAAACACTCAAATAATTACACAGCCAGAATGTTTACATATAAAAGAAATTAAAAACTGGTTAGACTGACTTCAAGGATGCATTCTGCATAAATCCCTCCTTACTGTTGAAACTGTCTAAAGCATGGGTTTTCCAACTGGAGTGTGTGTAAAAAGAAAAATAATAATAATAAAATGTAATTAAATTAAATAAAAGTTACAATTTCATTGTAAATATTGATCAAAAACCATTAGTTTCACAAATAATTACAATTATATACACTTTTCCCCCTCACACATAAAAGATAAAGTTGATCTCATGATCCTAATCTACAGAGCATGAGATGGAGAGAAACTCCAGAGTTACCATTCACAAGGGCCGGATTTAAAGCACAGGGCCACAGCCATTATCTGAGAGCTCAGCACACTAAAGTTTTCACCTGACCGGCTTTCATCACAACCAGCCACGGAGAATTGCCAGCACCAGCCGTGAGGCATTACATACTAAATCTAAGTCATGGGATGCCCCACAGGATTATTGAAGCTACAGGAACAACACCACACTTTGTTCAGTTTTCCCCCATTTCTGTCTTGTTTCAGACAACAAAAAACTGAGGAACATCCAGGGTCAGTTTGTCCCAGATTCTGAAATGCAGAATTTCAGTGGTACAATTTACTAGGTTAACAGGCTACTTAACTAGCACAGGAACAAACAAGCTAGTGTATGATCAACTTTCCCTTATTAGGCGGTTCACAGCTGTTTCAAACAGCTTAATGAAACAGAAACACCAAATCAAGCTAGACTTAATGCTGAAGTTGATGAATTGCATCACAGTGAATAAATAGCAATGCCATTCTGCTGCACAACAAAAGAACAGCGTTCAAGGGTGTGACAGAGGTCATCTGTAGTCCATAACAGTGGTCCTTTAGGACTTTGCCTCAAGCAGTAAGAGAGTCACAAGTGACTGGTGTGACTCACAAAGCAATTGGTGTCATAACAAAAATAAACTTTCCCCATACGTTTCCCGTAAAATACAATTCAGACAGGTGCGACAAGCTCTGACGAGCCACTGTCATGTGATAGGGACTTCACATTTGGTTTCACATTTCAGTTTTTGGTAACCGTGCTTTCTGTTTTTAACCGAACAGGAGATGGCTATCATTGGTGAAAAGGTTGTAGTCTGTAAAATTTCCCTGATAAAAATTTCAATTGAAATTTCAAATGTGATTTTTTTTTTAAATGCTTGTAACAAATGCAATGCTTGTTTGTAGCGCTACAAATGTTTTCAGATTATATATCAATATGACTATGAAACAATTATTATTACTACTACTAAACAATTATTAATATAAAATTATTAATACTACTACTAAATTACAATGTAAAAAAAGAAATATGTCTTGTTCACAATGTTATGGTCTATTATAATATGTTACAAATATTACAATATTTGTAATATCTCACTGTGAAGTAAAAAATGAGCATTTAATGTAAAACAATAATAATTGATATTATTCTATTGTACAGTACAACTGTAAAATTGCAATACAAATATTTATGAATGTTTCAATTTTTTTGAAACCATCAAGATTAAAAAAATAATAATAATAATGCAGGGAGCCCCTAAAGGTTCTCTTTTGTTGACAACAGCCGGTTTATACATACTTTTCATTGCAAGATTGGTTAGATGGTTGGTGCATGTTGCATTTGATAATCATATTAAGCCATATCGCAATTATATTTCAATTAATCATACAGCCCTACATGAAACCCTTTAAAAGAAAAATAAACCTAAATGTAAATATTTAATATTGCATTATATTATAATATATATAGCACAAAAAAAAACATCTGGTTTGGTTCTTCTGGCAAGAAACCACTCTTTGCTTAAAGCCATGACACAATAATGTTTGCAGCATTGAGTAATGCAACAATTCCCCTCACAGAATGCCAAGTCATCAACACACACTGCTTAACAGGAAAACCTGCGATCCCCAAAACACTTCCCGGGAACCAGCAATGTGATTAAACAGACGATTTCTGCGGGACATGACTATCATTCCACATAACTGAAGTCTACACTCAGATTCAGAGCATGTATGAGTGCTGTGGGTTTTGCAACACTGCAATTGTTACAACACACACAATCACAGCTACTCTCTAATGGAAATATCAAGCATTACATCAACAACACAAAATATGGCTGTACTGCCTGAAATATGTATTAATAGAAATTAAAAAAAATAAACAAAAATAATATAAACACAATAATACTTTTATTCTGGCTGATAAACCATTTAATGTCAACTACTAAACTCTAAAAAGAAACCAAGTGAACCAAACATTCATAACTAGGGTCTTTCTGTAGACTAGACCCCCAAAACAATGTGTGCCAACCTTAAAGCAGGACATCATTTATAGTCATTTATGTCAGTGCTGTCAAAACGCTGCAGTGCAATTGAGATAAGCACAGCACCACCACTACCTTCCTAGCCAGTTTCAAAATCTTTGAAGCATGAATAATAATAAATATTAGGATTCTGTCGGGTTTATTTTGTATTTGTGTTGGAGTTTGAAGATCCACCGTGACAAGACAGCCAGACACTACACTGTATAACCGGTCTAGTATATTTAATGAACATGACAGCTCTTTAACATTAACGTCTTATTTAATGCTTCTCATATTTCTATTTCTATTTCTTACTCCACTGCATTCATAAATGCTGACCAGAGCTTAAATGGATATGGAGGCCCAGTGTTGTGATCATCCGGTGACATGTGACACATGCACAAGCAGATCCGCTAAACATTCACACACTGTATATGCGGGCACATATGGCTGGATGCTGCAGGTGTACCTGTTGTGATGTGAGCTCCACATGCAGGACTCTGGAGGATGCTGCTCCGGGGTTACTGCTGACAGCTCCAGCGGACACTACGAGATCCCGACCGGCGGTGGAGTTCATCCTTCTACGGTACCACAGGCGATCGCCTCATTCAGCCGTACAACTCAGCCCCATCGGCGAGAAACTCCCAGGCACGAAGGTGTCAGATTCCGAGCTTTCTTCGCAAACGTGCAGATCTGTAATATAATGTACAATGAGCCTGCTAAACGCAGCTACTAGGGTCCCTACGGCGGCATAAACAAAGTAAGTCTTGCCTATGAAGCCATTACCGCGACCTTGGTCGGCAAACCCTCTCATCATGTCTATTGGCTGAGGAAGCTGTCACTCAAATAGATGTTTGGTGACGTAAATGGATATTCTGAGTTGATTGGTGGAGAGCTTGTCAATCAAAAGGAAAAGGGCGGAAGGATGCCTTTAGAAACTCATGCTGTGCTCTGTGTTCCTACAAATATGAGGAACTGACGGGCCGAGTGTTTGAGTAACGTGACACCAGCGGGCGGAGTGCTGAATGAAAACCGTCTGTTCTCCCGTTAAACGCAATATCAGGGTGGGCACTGCATCTATACGAGCATAAACTGTATAATGTACAATAAACCTCCATGGTTTTTGTACTTATAAAACGACAAAAGTGCAGTTCGCTAAACTAAGAATGTTTTTGTAAATCACTACAAATTAATTAATATTTATATAACAATCCATTTATTATTATTATATGATTATTATTATTAACTAAAAGTGTGCCATTAGCACAAGAAGGGCGCCATGCCCACTTTACTAATAAAAACGTTAAACAGCGTGAAAATGTGCCTTTCGCTTTTCAAAAATACAGTAAATTTGATAGTAAATATACATAATATAGGCAATGAAGTCTTGCCCATATAATTTAAAATTTTAAATTTCGTAGTAAAATTAAGATTTTTGTCAAACATGGCGTGCCCTAGTTAATTTTTTGTTCATTTAGAAATACCAGTGTTTATTGATATTTATTATTTATATATTATATATATTCTATATATAATAACACACATTTAGTGGATCATTTTAACCTTTTGTGAAATATTAACATAAGTAAACTATTAGTGACCTAGATACAGCAAATAAATCAATATCTTTCAGTCATGGCTGTGTGCACCACCTCACTAATATGAGCCAATCAAATAAGAGGTCCCAGTTACACTTTTGTGCCCAAATGAAGATCCATCTTAGTTTCTGGGCCCCACTGTAGTGGCATGTGTTGCTTTGTTAATGTCTATACATGCTACTGTGATAAATCCTTTAATATATCTTAAAGATATACTGGATTTTTCTGTGAATGTGTTATTTGGTTTACCACATTTTATTTGAATTTACATGAAAATAAAACATCAACATTTATTATGTTTAATTTGTTCAGAAGATACTGATTTTGTTATATAGCCTTATTGTTAAATAAATAAAAAAAATGACCCATGGACTAATAATCTGGAACTGTTGTATAAATCTCTAATTTAAAAAAAAATGTTATGTGTCAAGGACAGTGTTGTGGCTAAAAACAAGACAGCACATAGTACTTTTCCATAAATGTTTATTCTGAAAATATATAAACGTTTACTTTAAAGAATCAGGATTTCATAGACATCATTGACAACTGATATCAGAGATGGACACTGCAGCATTTATTGCATATTCACAACTGTAAAACCTTGGTTAAATATCAGCATGTACAGGAATTGCTTATTATCCACCAATCAAGAGCTGCAGGTCCCCTGAATCCATTAAATAAACAATCACAGTAAAAACGTTAATATCGCAGGTTAAAAATGATTGCATACATACATTTTGGCACTTGAATTCAAGTTAAAACACTTGTTTGATTTGGCATGCAAACACGTTTGAGGTCTCTCCAGCATTTGTTTCTGAAATAAATGCCTGATTGTAACTGGGGGACATGGTGAAAACTGACCTTATTTGAAGGTTGCAATGTTAGTAGCAGGTAAACTATTTGCTTGAGCTCAACAAAGCATGTATGTGCAACTTGTATATGCAAAATTAATACTTCTGTGGTGAATTATCAATAGTGTTAGAGAAAAAAAAATGACCAGCATTCATTAGCATTCTGGTAATACTATCACACATTTACAGGTATTCATTATAATCTTCACCTTCTAGACTTCACTTTTACCTTCGAGCCATGATCAAATAGGATAATTTTCTTAAAAGCAAAATATCCAATCATATTTACATTTATTCCAACAAATTAATCACACTTTTGCATCACCTCCACTCTTTGGTTACACAACCACCCTGTGATTTTTTAGTGAGGCAAAACTCACAATAATTGCATTGCTTGTGCAGTAAAATAATGGGGGCAAACCTTAAATACATTACTTGTAAATGTATTGCCATATTTTGAGGGATATATGTCCACCAGCGATGAGATCTAGATTACACTTGACAGCAGTCGATGTAGTATTTATTAGGTATTGTCACCCAGTGGCAATAAGCAGAAGTGGCACAGGCTAGATTCACTGTACAGTTGAACACTAGTACAGTTTACTGTAATGAATGAATAGAAACAGCTTTGATTTCGTTCACCTTCTCTGAACAGGCAATTTAGTTGGGAGTCAGATGTTTCAGAGTGTTCTTTAATAAAGTTTTTATTCCTCAATGCTGTCTTTCATTGAATTTGAAGGGTGTCACTCTCATTTAGACCAAAACGGGTCTTGTAATTGTCAAAGAGAGACTTGAGGGACCTGATGTACATGGCGTGGTACATATCTATGACGTCCTGACTCGGCTCCTCGATTTTTGGAACTGTGATGGGTTCACCAACTGGAGAAAAAAGACACATTAAAAAACTTAATTCACAGAACATTAAACTCCAGTTAAGCCAAGATCATGTCAACAAATGACTAAATTTCAACCATTAAAGTTGGGGGTTTTTTTTTTTTTTTTTTTTTCCTGATGTCAGAAAATATCGACCGTAAACTGAAAGAGCGGTTCTATCAACATAGAGACTGTCCTTGAACTGAATTTAACTATATTTACGTTGTCTCATTAGAACCCATGTAAAAAGCTTTGTGCCAGTTTAAAGCTAGTAGGAGTCAAATACACATATATAGGATTTAAAGGTTATAAACAAATTTAAATATATTTAAATATCCGCATGAAACCTGTAAATAATATCATATAAAGTTTTAATATATCATGTTTTAAAAACATCATATTTATTATTTACATATATGTATCATATTATTATCTTATTTGATAAAATAATAAAATTATAATAATTTAATTAAGTAAATAAATGGTATGTATAAACAATTTATTACACGTGTGCATATACGTATATATAAATATATATTTAATATATATTTCTTCGTTTATCAATATTACTAATTTTATTACTTTATGCAAAATCGTATATAGACACATAGACATACATATTTAATACATTATAATAATGTTTATCGTATTTTCTTTTCTTTATCAAACTCTAATATGAAAATGCTAACAAGAAAAGTCTTGATTATCTAGAAGAAAATATGTCCATAACTCATCAAACATGGCATTACTCACCAACAGTAGCGATGGGTTTGCAATATGGTACAAGACCCCAGGACTCAGGGAAGAACAGTCCACAGCCATGAAACAGGCAGGGGGCAAAACCTAAAATCTTCTGAAGTCTCTTTTGAACCGTACGCCACCAAGAGCAATCGTCAAAAATCACCTGTTTGTAAACCTCATTCTCACCAAATGAGTAGACAGGCACCAGATCAGCACTGAAAGGGGAACAAGAACAGGTTATAAGAATGACAAAGAAAGATACATTTTAAAACACAAAGAGAATCTGCAATGGTTAATTTTACATAACTGTTTCAGTGTAATTGTGTCTTAAATCCTGTGAGATAGAGAAGAATTTGCACTTTAAAGGGGTCCTATTATGCTCTTTTATAAAGTCTTGATTTTGTTTTGGGGGTGTACTAGAACAGGCTCTCATAGGTTGTTTGAAAAACACATTCTTTTTCACATATTTTATTATTACAACACCTCTCTCCCCAGTCTGGCATGAACGGCGCGAATAGTTCCTGTATCAAATGAAGGCCCGCCTTCTGAAATACGAAATGTGCTGTGATTGGTTAGCTGGGCCAGTGTGTGTTGTGATTGGCAGCACTCGACGCCTGGTTGGGAAATGTCATGACCCTTACCATAGCTGCCTGCCAGCTTCAGTGTAAATATTGCGTCAATATCAAATCAATTTGAGTGCAATTTAAACCCGGATGATTGTAACCTCTCTAAGTTCATCTGTCTTGGGAAAGCTAGCGTGTCTCCGACATACTGTAGTGATAACACTCCTTGCCTTCTCTAGTGCAGCTCAACCAGGTCTCGTCCCATTCGTCGATATTTGTGATATCACAAATCCCGGAAAATATGCGTTGTAGTCCAAACGAGTCGTTCGTTGTAGTTTTTGAAAAGTGATTTCTGTTAAATAAAATATCTCCTTTTGAATTGGACTTTGAGCTTAGTAACTTTGCAGATCTTTTTTATGCTCAAACAGCAACATTACAGACTAACTAAAGTTGAAAAAGTGAAAAAGCATAATAGGACCCCTTTAAAATCTTCAAAATGTATTTATTCTATAAGCTTCTGAGATTTGAATATTTGAGGATGCAGGATTACTATTGTTTGTAAATGATGTAGCTCAATTCAGAGCAAATATGTTGGCAGATTTCATGTTGTTTCTCTGCATTTCTGATCACAAAAAGCTGGCTTAATAGGCTACTTCACTCCAAACTGCTTTGCTAACCCAACATGGGCTTACTTCTAAAGGCTTTGTGTTGCTTCACCTGAAACAAAAAAACTCATGCTACTACTACCAGCTAACATAAGAATTTTATTGACTTGTGTTTGTGGAGTAAGCCAGTAGTGCTGAAGTAAACAATGCTGGGAAGGTGGTGAGGGAAATGATTTGTAGTTCTCACCCTTGCTTGAGGGCCAGTTTCACAAAGCCTTTGCGTTTTGTCAGCGTGACGCCCTCCTCCCCCCCCCCCCCCCCAACCCCCCCCCCCCCTGGAACCCCCCCCCCCCCGCGAGTTCATTCCTGGGGCACAGTCCAGAGATTCTGCAGCCCCTCCGATCACAATGACCACAGCGTTGCCTGTACCGTTACTAGACAGGAGGAAGTCCATGGAGTTTCTGTTTACTGGGCAGATACCTGAGAAATAGAAGGGAATAGAGTCTTTGGTCAAGTTTATACCAGGGTTTCCCAAACTGGGGTTTATGAAGGAACTGCAGGACGTTCTTGAGTTGATGAAAAGCTAATAAACAAATCACAGAAATGTCCAATTTAATTAGCCTAAATAAAAACGTTCAAATAAAAACAATTAATAAAACAAAACACTTAATAAAAAAGCTGAAATATTTTATTTGTTTACCTGTATGTCATGTGACCATTAACCAACATCAGAGAACCATAAAAATGCAAGTGTGTTGTTAACTTATTGAAATAATAACTTAAAATCTCAGCGGGTACTTCAAGTAGGTTAAATATGTTTAGGTCAAAATATTTAGGTCAAAAAACTGTTGTTCGACTGACAAACATTTTTAAATCCATGGTCTACAACTACGACTGTCATTCTTTATTTCTTATTCCTTTACAAAAATTAACTATGGTTATATTATAGCCTAGTAGAAGTATAGTAACCAGGTTCATTTATAAAAATTTTTTTTTTGTGCGGATTGATTACCATTTGTATAACCACCGTTTTAAATACCATGAAGTCCGACTTGACTGAATTTAACAGAATTTATTGAATTTACATTTACATTTAATGTCAATATTATATTATATTATATGAATTTTTGAGGAAACATTTGTTTGACATTTTTTAAGAAACCATTAACGTTTGTTTCTTATAAGAGAGTGGAAGAAAATTCTATCAATCTGCGGGTACATAGGGCAGGTTTCAACAGAAGTTCTTCAAAAAATATTGACATCAGCACATGCAGGGCTGTGCTTCTCTACGCAATAGGACAAAGCTCAGAGGTCCTTGATAGACTACAGGATTCTTATCTAAAGCACAGAGAGGACAAGTATGGTCCTCTTTTTAATCAGCCAAAACTGAACTTCATGCATTGAGTCAGTTTGATCTTCACTCAGTGTCACATGATGCAACTGCAGGCAATGAATACATGAAAGCTTTAATCCACAAAATGAAACTAATATGCAGTTATATGTACCTCCAGACATCAGGTAATCCCTAAACACTGGCAAGCGGAAGTTTCCAGCCAATGTGGCAAGAGACGGCTTGATTCCAGGGAATATCTTGGAGAATCCTGTGGCCTCAGTCCCAAAGTTACAAAAAGCACCAAAACAAAAGATGCCGTGAGGGTGATAGCCAAAAATGTAGTTTCGGCTGGGAAGCAGGTTATGTGTCTTAATGAGCTGCAAATAATCAAAGAAAAATGAAAAAGAAAAATTATTAATTCAACTGCAATGACAAAATCACATTTGCAATGGTTTTTGTATGAATATACAGACAGGATGTGATGTGATGCTTTAATACTGATTAAACTTCATTTTAACAGCTATTGAATATATATTTTGCATTAAGCAGACCTATTTTCCTAGATTTAGGACATAGGTCAGTAATGGCATACTTTATCTTAAGGCAATAAATGCTCTTAACTCAGACACAGTTACAATAAACCTGTATGTACATTATATTGTTCACGAACGCAATTTCTTATCAAGAATTATCATTAAGCACTAATCTGCTGTCCTAATATATATTCTTTTCAGCAGATAATTAAGGACAGACTTGCAGCAGATATTAGAATGGAGCAACAGTTGAATGCATGAACGCAATCTTACAAGGAAGAGTATGTACAGAGTGTAAAAGCTGCATATAGCCTGTGTACGTAAGAACAGCTAATCAAACAGGCAGTATTGCATAATGACATGAGTGGATGAAAAAACAAAGGTTTTAAGACAGATGCTTTGTCAGATGGGATGGTATAACTGTCTGGAGGAGGCTTAGAGAAAGTCTAGTCTATGGAATGTTTACCGGTGCCCTTGTTTTTGAGAGCAAGACTCATGATTTCATCATGTGACTAAACACACGTGTTCTGCAAGGTAAAACGCATCTCACCAAAAACCCATAATTCATAATAACACTTTCTCCAGTGAAAAAGTCCATCCTTTGTTGTCATCTCACATCAAAATCCACATATTTGTTTAGAATGGTTTCGGACTGTTTTCGCTCATAAACAGTGCTTGATCTGTGAAGATTTCTCTCCCGATTCAGACGTGATTGCTTTGTGATTACTAGGGAATAATGGGTGGTTGCCAGGTGTATGCTTATTGGTCCAAGTCAAAAGCACACAAGTTTTTTATCTATAATATTTTTATAATAAAATATCTAGTTATAGGTGATGTAGTTCTAATTTGAACCGCATTTTCTCCAAAATTTGTTGCAATCGGTCGATGTGATCATCAAGATCGCAGCTGGCACGCACTGTAACACTAGAGAAGTGATGATTTCATCATGTGACCAAAACACACGGGTGTTCTGCAAGGTAAAGTCCAAGCCAAATGGACACACCCAAGGGCCGTTCTTGAGTCCTGACTGACTCTCAATATAGGATATATATATATATAATTTTAATATTAAGTGTTGACTGTGGTTTTGATGGAATATGAATACTTTAAATAAAAATTTGCATTAAATAACTTTTTCTTAGACCAGTATTTACTAAGGATTTACTGTATATTGTATAGAATTGTGTCAGTGAGTTAACAGTTTACTTTTATTCTCTTTCATCGTGCAGATATTTGTTTCATGCTAATCTGTGCATGATAATAATGTGTCTGGCTCATAATTTAGTGCTAGTAAAGTTTCTGTATCACCTAGTTGTTGTACAGAGGCCTGTACTCTGCCACGCATATAAATAAGACACAAGACAAACAGAAAAACAAGTGCTCAGTGATTAAGTTTCTACTGATCAGGATGAGCAAAGTCTAGCAGTGCACTTACAACTCACATCAAGATCCAACCAACCCATCAGGAATGTCAAGCAGAGAAAAGAACAGGACGAAACTAATGGCTGATCAAATGTATTTTTTATCTTTTCCCCTTTGCACTTAACAGAGTTATCAATGCATATTTACACATTTTATGCTGGCTAGAATATAAAAACTACCATTCAAAAGTTTGGGGTCAGTAACATTTTTCTTAAACAAGTGAATGCTTTTATTCAGAAACGATGCATTAAATTGTTCAAACGTGACAGTAAAGACTTTCACATTATTACAAAAAATGTATTGTATTCCTTTGAACTTTCTATTTAAGAATCCTAAAACAAAAATTATCACAGTTTCCACAAAAACTATTAAGCAGAACAATTTCACCTTAATAATTGTAAGTAATGTTTCTTGAATCCTGGAATAATAACTGCTGAAAAATCCGCTATGCCATCACAGGAATAAATTTTAAAAATCAATTCAAAAAGAAAGCAGTTACTTTAATTTGTAATAATATTTCACAATATCACTGTTTATAAATGTAATTTGGGTGAGCATTTTTCAAAAAAAAAAACATTTTGAACAACAATGTATATGCAAAGTAAAATGTCACGACATTGTGTGGAAAAGAATATGTGAGTATTAGATGCGAGTAAATAATGATGGAATCTTTTTTTTATGAACTGTCCCCTTTAAATCTATATATAAATGCTGGAGGATTTGTACTTTGACATTTGCAAAGTCCATATATTTCCTAATTCTACTTTGAGGATAATCTTTATTTATGTAACTATTAGCTGTTCAGTGGTTAAGCCTTTATTTTTATTTCCTTAAACTGTGACGTTGTATAAGACGTAAAATCACTCACTCTTATGGGAAAATAGTCTCTAAAGTATTTCCACACAGTCCAGTTTCTCACCCAGGTCGATCTGCGGCCTCCTAAGATATTGGAACATTAACAAAGAATACAAATGCAAACACAGTCACAACAAGAATCCTACACTTCTGAAGAGATTGAATCATGAATGGCGTGCTTTAATCAGCAAAAAGAATGAAAAGGTTACCTTGTTTAGGGGTGTTCCAGTCATAGATCAGCCAGGCGGTGTAAATGGCGGCAATTACCCAGCAGTCTGTGCAAAACATGTACATCAGCAGCAACAAGCAGCCAATGCCTAGAAGAGCAAAAAGAGTATTTAGAGTGGACGTAAATCTATAAAGCAAGCTGAAAATATAGAGAGCTGAGATTTTAAAGGAATAGTTCACCCAAAAATGCAAATTTGTTGAAAATTTACTAAACCTCAGGTCATCCAACATGTAGATTTTGTTTCTTCATAAGAACAGATTTGTAGAAAAGTGAGCCTTACAATCACTTGCATCAGCAAATGGATCCCCAGTGAATGGGTGCCGTCAGAATGAGAGTCCAAACAGCTGATAAATACATCACAATATTCCACAAGTAATCCACACGACTCCAGTCCATCAATTAACATCTTGTAAACCGAAAGCTGTGTGTTTGTAAGAAAAAAAAACCTTCAAGCCATTTTAACTTTAAACCATCACTTCTCGCCAAAATACCCCATAATCCATAATAATCTACTACTTCCAGTGAAAAAGACCATCCTCAGTTGTCCTCTCATATCAGAATCCACCAACATATTTGTTTAGAATGGTTTTGGTTTTGCTGTTCCACTGGAGCAATATTATGGATAGAGGACTGCATTTTAGCTGCATTCAACATTTTGAAGTCCTCAGTGATGGATTTGTTTCTTACAAACACACAGCTTTTCACTTCACAAACCATTAATTGATGGACTGGATTACTTGATTATTGTGATGCTTTTATCAGTTGTCTGAACTCTCATTCTAACCGCACCCATTCACTGCAGAGGATACGTAATGTTAAATTTCTGCAAATCTGTTCCTTTGAATAAATAAACTCATCTACATCTTGGATGACCAAGATGAAGGGTGAGTGAGCTGCAAATTTTTCAACACATTTTTAATCCTATTTTATTTTATTTATTTATTTTTTGGGAGAACTATTTTTTTAACATTCATAAACACTGAAATTAATTCATTTGAGTTCATTAAGGCAA